>OX941085.1:38245000-38845000 GCA_954870635.1 Arctium minus | reverse complement strand
CATGTGTGTAGAGAGAAATTGCAAAAGCTGATGTGACACAATTGAAAGTGAAAATGAATTGCTGGGATGTAGATGGTCTTATACTTTTCAAAACAAAAATTATGTCAAACATTCATTTGAACAAATTTTATTGCTTGACTTTTGTTTTTATGAAGAAAAAGTTGAAGGAAAAATTGTGTTATATACCACTTTTCAAAACTGAAAAACCTTAAATAAATGAAAAACTGAAAAACACTCAAATCAATCGTTAGATTAATTGATCAAATGGATGTGATTAAATAGACGGTTACAACTTTATTTTTAAATTAAAAAATCTCCCACCTCCTTTTTTTTAAATTGAAAAATACGAAATATGATCAAAATTCGAACGGAACAAATTACACCAAAAAAAAACAATTATATTTTTCTCGTTAATTCAACATCTATATTCATATACCTTTTCATCCTTTTTTGTGGTTTTGTGGTTTTCTATTTGTTTAGTGTCTTCTCCTGAACCTAACCCCATTTAGGGTTGGGTTTCGGTGAGAATTAAAGTTACGGTGAGAAGGGTAAGAAGGGATTTCCACCCTTGGATGCACATTAGGATGAGATGCACCGAGATGAAATGTATCGAGATGCACCGGATCAATTCCGTATCAAGCGCGATCCATGGGGTGGGTGTGATATTAAAAGTGATCAAGGGTCCAGATCATTTCTTACGCTTCTCACCTTAACTCTTTTTCTCACACGGTCTTCTCTCTCTCTCTCCATATATATATATATATATATATATATATATATATATATATATATATATATATATATAGGGGTTGTTTAATTTGCAACCCTTAAAAAGGTTGCAAACTTTGCAACCCACATCTTAACCGTTGGATTCATGATCGGTGGTTACAATAGATTTGGGGCCCAATATTTTTAATTAAAAAAATAGAAAAATAAAAATAAAATAACCGTCGATCATGAATCCAACGGTTAAGATGTGGGTTGCAAGGGTTGCAACCTTTTTAAGGGTTGCAAAATATCCTTCCACTATATATATATATATATATATATATATATATATATATATATATATATATTAGTTGTGTAGAGGATTGATCATGCGAGAAGTTAATCGATTTGCAAGAAAACGAGAAGTTTCTAAATCATGTATGATTACACTCCTTTGATTGTGTTTAATCATATATGATTAAGCTCCATGTGATGTCAATGTAACATGTGTTTAATTATATATATATGATCAAGTGTATTATCATGCGTGTAATCATATATGATATTGAAACATCTCGCCTTCTCAAAAATTGACCACCTTCTTGTTTGAACCTGATCCTAGTTGTGTATCCGTGTATGTAATTTTATATTAAATTTTATTATAAACTGAAAATGAAAAAGTAATACAACTTTTTGTATAAAATAAAAACCTTAAAATTTATGTTCGAACAAATTAGAAATTATAAACTATGGTTGAACATTAATTGCTAATTGAGACATCTTATTAGTATAAAATAGCGTTTATCAGTTGGTTGTCATTTTGGTTTACGGAGCTTTAAACATATGTAGTAATAAATTGTAAACTTGGATTTCAATTTTTTTAAGAATATAGGGCCAACGTATTATAATATAGTAAGGGCTCGTCTGATTCACATGATTCCTATAGAATTTAAAGAAACTGGAATGCCCAATTCCATTGACAAAATCATATTCAACTGTTTGGTTTGTACATACAATATAATTGAATTCCATATATTTCACCGTTTTACGAATTTCATCATTATATTGCATATGTGATGGAATTCAAACCAATTCCTACCCATAATAAAGACAAAACTACCAAAAAAAACCTATTAGTACTTATTATAAAACCATCCCCACTGTGGCACCACAGCCACCCCCGCCAAACACATGGTCAAACTTCATTGACTTCCATTTTAATTCCTTCAGATTCTAATTCTTTTGATGGATTCACACCAAGTATGATCTGTCTTTGCTTTCATTTGGAAGTTAGATTCTAATCTAAACCTGAGTAGCTTAACTCACCTGCAGCCTGGATGAAAACCCCCAAAACTATACACAAAAATGAAACCAAATATCTATTTTGTGTGAGACTCCCCTTGCCATAAACAATAATTTCCTGTATGAAATTGTTCAATGTTCCACCAAAATATACACTTTTCTGCATTAGCAGTTGTACAATTTGCATCTCCCTTTGTAATGTCTTCAATCAATGACATCATCACTAAAGAGCTTGAACTTGCTAGCATCAAGAACCAACTTTCTTACTGAAGAAAAGGAACCCAACAACCCAACGCCTGAAAAAACCACCATGATAATGATGTTGATCCAATAAGTGAATGAAGATCTGGATGGCTTGTACGTCATGTTGTATAGAAGCATTGGGAGGATGAAATCCAGGGGAATGAAACCAAGGGCTCCAACAACGCCATTAATGTCTCTGAAGAAGGGCAGCATTGCTGCGAAAAACCCGCAAAATATCATGTATAGTGACCGAAGAATTATTCTGGGGATCAGGTTTCGTTTTGAGAATATCCCTTGATTCACGTCGGCAGATCTCGTTTCCATGATCTCATAAGCTACTTGAGAATAAACCTGTTTCAAATAGCAGATTAGGACTAGGGTAGAAACCTCTAGCAACAAGGGTATTGAGCGGAGGGTAGAGAGTAGGCAAATAGGCTCCTCACGTGAGATAGCGGGTACATGTTTAAGTTGCTATATACATTACTTTTACTTGTATTACATGTTTTACCTGATTACATTGTCAGGTTGCACACCGTTGAATCATGCAAACACAATTGAGTGGCTGTTTGTTTACCTCTTAACAGTTCCATTAAGAGGCAACCTATGAATCGCTAAGAGGTAAATCTTGTTTGGCAAAAAAAAAGTCAACCTCTTAATGGTTCTAAAACCCTCTGAATGATTTTGTATCTTGGACATCCCTTAACCATTCAGTGCCCTAATTTCATTATGAATATTTACCAAATAACCATATTTCATTTTGCACTATATCATAAAAGCCTCTTAATCAGTATGACTACTTAATCATTCTGCACCAAACCATTCTTCCAAACAGCCCTTGAATCGGTATTCTACCTATTATATTTCATGATTAGCATTTATATTATCTATGTTATGGTTTGCTTGCACACACCTTTGCATCGTGCGGAATCCGAGGGTCTTCATGAAAACAACCTCTTGATCCTAGCGGTTAAGGTAAGGTCCGCATACATCCTACCCTTACCAAACTCACTTTTGAGTGGGATATACTGGATTCGTTTGGTTTGGTTTGAAGAAACCTGTATCGAGCGTGGTTGGAAACAAGGGAGTGGGAGTGGGAGGGGGGGGGGACAGGTCGGAGAGTTGACAGATAAGTTACAAGAGTCGGACGATAGACAGAGGGATGTGGGTTTTCCTAGTCTTTTCTATACCTGCTCTTTTCCTTTCTTTGTTACCTTTTAGTTCACATTTTTCACAAGCTGGGGTCTTCGAGAAAACATCTGCTCTATGCCCAAAGTCTATGTTAGAGGATAGGTTTGCTGTTTGCATACATCCCACCCCAGACCTTAGTTTCAAGTGTGATATACCTGGTTCGTTTGGTTTGGTTTAGTTTTTACACTCCAGTTTGCCAATATAAGCATTGTGTCAGGTAATTTCCACCTACTAGAATGATTATTTGTTGTTTTCTTTTGCGTTATCATCAACTATGTTAGCAAAATGCTAGTCAGTTGGTTGAAAAAGGAAGAGCTCGTACCAGGCCAATGGCAAAGAGTTGGAGCAGAACGAAAATAACTCCGAGTCCCAGCAGCCAAGTTGGAGCCAAGGCAGGTCCCTCATCTGGCAAGAGACTCTTAAGAATGTTTGAGCTCGATTTGTTGCCAAACACCCAGTATCCAGAAACTGCAGCCGAGTAGAAGGTAAGGAAAATCACAGAATAACACATCAGAAGCCCTTTGAACATCTTCCCGGTTACTGGTGGAGCCAATGTTGCCTGTATGTTTAACGAACAAGTGACGTTACCTTAGGAATTATCCATCTGAAATCATACAGCCAGCATCTCGAATTTAGAGCTAATACCATTTCTGCAATCTGGCGGAACGAACATAGCAAACTATTGGAAGGAACTTTTTTTCATCTTGGACAATTCCTTAGTTCCTTCGTTCCCAAATAAGTGTCCACATTTTTATTTTTATTTGTCCCAAAATAAGTGCCTAGTTGCAAAAGTAATTGCCTACTTTCCAATTCTACCTTCAATTATGAGAATGAGAATGAGAAATTCATTACTCATTCTATTCTCAAGGTAAAATTGTCATTTAGTTATTTAAATAGTGTAATAATTACACATTTTTAAAATTGCATGCCTTTTTCATTGTCGACATTTATGTGGGACGGAGAGAGTATAAAACAATTTGTGACTTATCGTTAATGACATATGGTCCTACCATTGAGGTTAATTAACATTTTTATTTTGTGGATCCTACTTATGCCATATCAGGACAATGGAAGATGTGCAATTATGGATCTCGTTTGAAAATGGGACTAGAAAACGAAGAACCGGGGAATATGATGTAAACAAATGGTGTAATTCTTTTTCTTGGCTTGCTACATATAGTGATGAAATCACAGAAATAAACAACTAAGATACATAAATAAAGGAACTTACTTGTATCTCAGGGACAATTCCATTACCAAATATGGCAGCTATAATAGAGATGGAAGTGAAGGCACTCATAACCACTGAAAAGTTTGAATCTTCTAACGAATAATCTCTTGGGGGTGCATTTTTTGATACCCCTGCAAAGAAAACCATGGTAGTTTACACCTGTAAATAACTTAAACATACCACCATACAAAACCAAACAAACCCATTATATCCCGGTAGGATTTGGAGGGTTGGATGTATGCAAACCTTACCTCTACCCCATGGAGCAGGAGTAGAGAGGTTGTTTTCATAAAGACCCCTGGCTTGTGAAACAAAATATTAACAGAAACAAAAGAGCGAGCCACAGGTGAGTGTGAGCAATCAAGCACGGGTACATTAAACAGATAAGACAACATCGACAAATGTTAGGAAAATAGGTTAAAGCACACAACAAAACACAAAGCACAATCCTAACAACTACCAGTACAACAAGAAAAACTAAAAACTAGTGTACCACAAAACCAGGAAAACAGAATTAGGCTAGGCACCATGAAACAGGTGAATTAAGGCATTATACCTGCATGGATACATGCGGCAACAACAATGAATGTGTAGCCCAAGCTCAAGAAAAGTGAAGCCAAGTTGACATGTCTGAGGGAGTGAAACGTTGGCAACTGAGATAGAACCATCATGACCACTGTCACCATCGCTATGAACTGCCACAGTCTAATGGACCCATCCGGAGAAACACTAGAATACATTATCTAAACAAACAAGAAGGGTTCAGGAATCAAATTCAGAGTTTCTTTTAGTAACATTTGATGCCTCTGTGTTCAATTTTTGTCATACCTGAAGGCATTCCCCGGCAAGCAAGATTGCTCCTATGCTTATGCCAGTGTTAATGGCCGTTTGAATAAAAATTACAAAATAGTACATCCAACCAGACCCTACAAAAGCAACATATAAAACGTCAGAGTAATCATCACAAACCTCCCTATTATTAAAAATTTACACAAATTTCCTTCCCCAGTTGGCCCCAAGATAAATGCAACATTTCCCTTCTACACAAGGTTACAATCCATATGTTCTTGTTTACCGGTTAGCAACCATAGAAAAATATAATTAACATTGATTTTGGTCCCCAAGACTTCTCTATTTTTGTCCTTATTTAGTGACATTTAGATATTTGACTAATAGTTGAACACTCTCATTAAACCATATATGAAGTCAAGCATTGCACTAAATTTGGACAGAATGAGTATGGTGTTTTGAACTTATTTATAAGCTATTGCTCCAGCCTCTGACAGAATCCAGCAATTACAACCATCAAAGGACAGTTGTTTCGAAAGAACTATAGATTCATGTTAGAAACGGGGATTGGGAGATTATAATAGGACTCGATAATCTCAAGAATCGTGTGTGGAACACTTTCCAAATACAATAATTCGACCCTAACAGCCTAGGGTTCACGAATTCTGTATTGGGATAATACTTGAGTTTTTCTCAGATTTCAAAGGCTGTGAAATCGAGAGCTTATACCCAAATTCTCGTTTTTACATATTTATATGAGAGATCGACAGTTACGGGCGGTTAAACGGTGATAACCGCCAGGGGCTCTGCCCCATGGAACCCTGCCAGGGGTGCTGCCCGTAGGACCCCGCAAGGGGGTGCAGCCCCCTTGACCCCCGCTTTATGGAGATCTAAGGTGATAGGGGCAACATTTGTGAGTGTGCACTCCGCACCTCCTAACTCACGTATGTTTGCCTTATCACTTTAATTGATCTCAAAGAAATCACAATTACACCACAATGATTGATGACACTAAAATCACCAATAATTCACACATGATTTAAATAATGATTCATAAACATAGACACAAATGCGTTGAAGTTACTCCCATATGCATTTAATTAATGGTTCTAAATGCTAATTCCTCTTACATGATGCTCTATAGTAGTTGAGTCTGCTGATAACGTTACTCCCCACTAACCCATTAGAGGGTTGATAATTTTAAAAGGGAAAGGGACCCTTGACCTTGGTATTATTGCGTGAGATATGGACCTTTTCAAAACACTGGCGTTTGGTTCACAGAATCTGATGGAATCTGGTGGAATTGGAATGTTGAATTCCTTTGACCAGATTCCATTCCATTGTTTGGTTCAAAGTTTTCAATGGAATGGAATCTTCCAATTCCATTAAATTCCATACCTAAAGGATTTTAACATTCCATCATCAAACCCAAGTATTTCAATGGAATGGAATTTGTTATTTTCATAATTCCAAAATTACCCCTTACCCCAAACTAAACTCTACTGATATTGACTATCAGCAGACATCAACTCTCTCTCTCTCCTCTCTCCCTTTCTCTCTCTCCCTCTCTCCCTCTCTCCCCCCCTCTCTCCTCTCTCTCTTCCTTTCTCTCTCCCTCTCTCCTCTCTCCCTCTACCTCTCTCTCTCTCCTCTCTCTCTCTCTCTCTTCATCATTCGTGTGCTAAAATAATCAAAGCAATTTTATTTAAAAATTAAAGTATTTAATGACTATTTCATTAAAGTAATTTTTGTTGAAAAAAATTAAAATAAACAAAAAGAGTATTTTGGTCATTTACCAAAATTCCATTCTAATTCTAAAGCTACAATCTGTGAACCAAAATGAAAATTTTCAATTCATTTAACAGATTCCATTCCAATTCTGTCAACCAAACAGGTCAAAGCTGACAACATTTCATTCCAATTCCTTCAAAGTCAAATTCCACAGATTTCATTCCATCCAAAAACATTCTGCGAACCAAATGCACTACATAGTACATATGCCTACCTTATCTTATCCAGATCATGCCAGTAAAGTGCGCAGGAAGCAAAATTAGTGCTATTACCCTCTGTATATAGGTACATATTCCATTCACACACACTTAAGAGATAGAAGAAACTTACCCAAGACATCGGATGCGAGCTCCCGGAAACGGATGTGGCGCCGACCAGCTTTCTCACAGTGCTCAAGAACCAGGGACAAGAGATAGTAAGAGTAAAAAGTAACCACCCCCATGATCGTGAGGCAAAAAAATCCAAGACCCCATCCCAAGCCCCTAAACGCATACGGTAGCGTCAATATAGTGGGCCCCACTATTGCGGTAGTCAGATGAAAACCGGCGTGCCACCATTCCCCTACCATACAACAAACAAAAAGAAGGTCAAACCTTTTTGCAGTGATCATGTAAATTAGAATCAGGGTTGTGATTACAATTGCTAGAGTCAACAAAAAAATTGCCAGTGGACACCTTTCGATTCAAGCACGAAAGCTGCACCTGCATCTTCCTGCCGGATGCTTTTGTTTTCTTGTGGTGGAGGAGCCTCTGTCATCAAGAATGATCAGCAAGCAGTATACATGTATGATTATCATGAATAAACGTGAAGAAGTTCATAAACTTATACATATATTCATATTTATGCGTAAGCACAAGGTTGTGTGTGATACTTTGATAGGATGACAGCTAAAGAAAGAGACGTAATTATTTCTAATGGAAACAATTGGGCCTTCATAGAGCAAGATGACAATAGAATAAATGTGGCGTGCGTACATACTACACACACATAGATGTGAACAGATTCCAAGATTTACAACTTTGTAATCATCTATATAAATAATACTTCTTCCATCATAAAGACTCCACTTTATGGTTATTAAAAAGTCAAATCTTATTTTAAACCAGGCAATCGTTAAAGAAAATTTTATAGTAAAATATATAACTAAGAATGAAAATGGAAAGCAAATGGTGATCAAATCCAAAAATATCATGTATATAGTATACATAAAATAAAATACTAAGCGCAGAATATCAAAAGTTTAAGATGAAAGGATATTTTGCATACAATGATAAAGAAGGTTTCTTTCACACCCAGAGTGTGTATGAATGGTTACCACCTTATTAAAAAATCCATACGGTTTGTTATGGTACATCCGCAAGATGGCAAATTGGCAATAACTAAACTATTGAATCAGTACTTTATTTTTTATTATAAATTTTATTGGCTTGCTATATCACACGAACAAAATAACATGATACAATAATTGTATTAAATATTTACTCAAATAAGCAAGCAATCAAATTTATCATGAATGTAGCAGACAGATGCCTTTATTTCTCTGTCTCACCCATTACTACTTCTGCACCCAATTATAACCGGCTACAGAAATAAAGAAGGTAGTCATCAATTGAACAAAAGGGGTTAAGTGAGCAATTTTAGATAAACACTTGATCATGCGAATCTTCACCTTTAGGTGGGTAAACCAAAAAAGAAATATTTGGTAACTAAATTCACATTTGATGCACATAGGTAAGAATTCCTATATGTGGAAAAAAAAAAAACAAATTTGGTTTAGGTCAATTGTCTTTTGAAGCTAAGAATTTTCAAATTTGGAAGCAATAATGTACTAATCACTATGCCTCACAAGATGAAAACCGTATATTGTTCATGTATGTTTTAATGATTTAATATAAAACAGGGTTACCGGTTTATAAGAACGATGTTATAAAACAAAACGCAATGTCTATTTCGTGTTTATCAAGAAGAATAGGTTAAACTGAGTTTTCATTCTTTCGTTTTTTTCCATGGATTGCCTACAATTCTAGATGGAATCGAATTAACTTACGATAGTAGAATCCATCGACATTTACCTTCAGAATCAATATTGCAAACACTCTGTATACGTTAATCAACGAAAAGAACATAAACTAATTACAGTTTGAACTAAAAAATATCATATAAAGAAAATCCGTAAATTTTGGATCACTGAAAATGAAAAGCAGACTATGATCGTGGACTTAAAATAAACTGATATTATTCCTTATAAACTAGATTTCCACTTTGAATTTCATTACGTAGTAAGATGCAATCTCGATCCAGTATTCTTTTACTTTTTCCTTCGAAATCAGATAAAAGGGGAAAAACCTGCCGCCGGCGAGAGAGTACGATACCTGGTGCCAATAGTTGTTGTTTTAGGTGGATCGTCATGGAGAATCGATCTGTAAATTGTTCTTCAGGCGAAGTCAACCATCAAACGAATAACACTGAAAGATCAAAGGCTTCTTCACTTGGATTGGAGTGATGATGAAACGGAAAATTCGAAATTATGAAGGAACGGCCGACGGCGGAGGTGGAGGTGGATTCCGATTTATAAATTATGGATTTGGGGAAAGAGAACGTTTCAATCAAAAGATGGAGGATGAAATCAAAGGCGTAATTTGACGCAATTGGGTATTACATAGACGGTTGGACCATTCAGACAAAGCATATTCTTTGACACAATGTAATTGTAAATATAATAAAGTAGGGGGGCTAAAGTGAAAACAAAGCTTATTTGACTTTTTCCTCCCGAAAATAAATATAATTAATAGCTATAAGTTATAACCACTTTTCTAAAAGTCTTCTTGCAAAGCTTGTCACACATCGTAGGGGTGTTCATGGATTGGGTTGATCGGGTTGAAGGTATTTCAACAACTTAACCGAATGTCGACGGTTTGAGAATTTCCAACTCAACCCAACCTAAACAAAAGTGCAACCCAACTTAACCCAATCCGTTCGTGTTGGTCGGGTTGTGTTTAAACAAAGTAAAAACATTATGGAAAACATAAAAATAAGGAAATATTCCTTTAAAATACGATCCATCATTCAAAAGAACATACGAGTTCATCAAACATTTAGGTATTACATATAATTTTTCAATAATATCCTCTTATGAGTTCAATTGCTCATTATTAACGAGTTTTTTTGGTAACTTATACATATTAAATAGAAATACAAATAATTTTAAAGAAGTTGCTAAAACGTTCATCGGGTTGGTCAGGTTACTTTGAATCTAACCCAATATCAACCCAATAGATTCGGGTTGTCCTAATTTTGTATCGATTATATGTCGAGTTACCTCGGGTTGATTTTTTTTCCCGAGTTTTTCGGGTTGGGTTGGTCGGTTTTTTGAGCACTCCTAACATTAAGTCTGAGGTACGTCATGGGTTAATGCATAGTTTATGTAGCATTATCTTTGATGTTTTTTACATTTTTAATGTCTTATTTGTTAGGTTTTAAAATATAACATAATTTAACTTGTTTATTACAATTGACTTATCGAATAACAATATAAAACATATGTTTTTATATATAATATTATATATGATATAGGAATTTGCCGCCATAAGTCACGGTTTGAAAATGTTGTGGCTCCTAAGACTTAAGTTTGGACTCGTTGCCACGGTACATCTCACGTCATTTAGAACCTCGTTGTCACGTTACACCTCACACCAAAAAGCTTCACAAGATGGATATTTGTTTATAATTTTACCCTTATTACCTGTCTTTGATGTTTATTCCCTTAATCATTGGATTCGAAATTCGAGATCATAGAATTTAACAAGCTCAAATAACTTAGTTCTTTTTTAATACGTCTATATAATTGTTGAATTAATACAATCCCATCAGTTAATCAACGTTGCATAATTTTAAAAAATGCATCAAAATGAAATATACTTAATTATTTTGATTCCTATTTTGAGTAACTTAAAAAGTTGTATTTTGATGTTTATGACAAACAGAAAACACATATAAAAAAAATCCAGAAATTGTTCTAGAAGTTATAATACATTGTTTTTTTTTTCCAAAAGTTATAATATGTTTCTTCATTGCATCAAAAACATGTATTTCTATAATAGTATCAAATACATATTACAAATACATAGTTGTTTATTAAAATTGAGCTTTTGAAAGTAGACCTCAAAATAAAAACCGAAACAAAGTACGTTTAACGGGCTGTTTGTTTACCTCTTAATGGTTCCATTAAGAGACAACCTCTATTTCACTAAGAGTTGAATCTTGTTTGGCAAAAAAAAAATCTGTCTCTTAAGGATTCCAAAACTCTCTGAATGATTTTGTACCTTGGGTCTCCCTTAACCATTAAGCGCTCTGATTTCACTATGAACAATTACCAAACAACCATATTTCATTTTACACTACATCATAAGAGCCTCTTAATCATTCTGACTACTTAATCATTCTGCATCAAACCATTAAGCAACTGTCAAACAACCCATAATTTTAATACAATTGTTATAAAATAAGATAATAGAAAGATAAAAGTGTTGAAAACAAAGACTAGGACGTGGTTTATCACTGTCCTTGGGATATTATTAGCCCCCACTAATCAAGGTTGTTTGGGTTATGACTAATACACCCCAAGATTCCTTAATCAATAAGACATGTTCAATAACTAAACATGTTCTTCAATGAACATTATTGTAGCAATTATGTGAAAAGAATAGAACATTGCGATTAGATTAAAATGATGAGAAGAATATACATATATATAGAGAGAGAGAGAGGGGGGGGGGGTGTTATGTCTCTAACTAATTTGGATAAGGAAAACTGAAATTAGATTTTATCCAAAATAGAAAACATGAAAAACCTGTCAAAAATATGCAACATAGTGAGCAATGCGACAACGTCTTAAGTCCAAGGTTCTACAAACGCGCCATGGCGCCGCCATGGCGCCACCTTGCCGCCACGTTTTTACCCTTGGCGTCGATGTATGGCGTTAAGCTTCATAAGGCGCCATGGCGCGTTATGGCGTTACGTTACGTTATGGAGTTATGGCGTTAAGCTTCCTAAGGCACGCCATGGCGCGTTATGGAGTTATGGGGGGAAATTGTACTTTTCTAAAACTTGTAAATTTACATGGTAAAAAAGTCAAAATCTAAAAAGTCAAAATTAAATATTTTAAACCCTAGAATTTCACTTCCCCTTCTCTCTCTGTTTCTCAATTCTTAGTCACGATCACGTGGGGGAGTTATGATTTTTTGAGGAGTTATGATTTCTTGATATCATTTTTGTAAACTTTGTATATTTGATATCAAATCAATTCATGGTTCTTCTTTTGTTTTTTTATATGATATAAAAAACTCCCATTATTATTATTATTATTATTATTATTATTATTATTATTATATATTTGGCGCCTTGGCACCGCCATGAAAAACGTCATGGCCTCGTCGTAACTCGTAAGGCTTGAGGCTTGACCTCGCCGCCACGCCGCGCCGGGCGCCATTTAAAACATTTCTTAAGTCGCACAAAAAGTCACGTCAAACACTGTTTCATAACCATAAAATCTGATTTTTTGAAAACCACACACAAGCAACATGTTAGTGCTATATTTTGACCATTTAATGTATGTTTAAAATCTACATAACAAGACCAAATTTTTCTTAACTCTCTTATCTCTTAAACAACTCAATAAGATGATTAGAACTTATCTATATCTATACTATATTATAAAGCACGGATAAAAAAACTCTTAAATACAAATTATTAGGCATAAGGTACCATCATTTTATGCAAGATTTTAAAAATCTCTTAATTTACAAATATCAAAGCACAAGATACATATTACTACTGCAGGCTTCTAACACCCACCAATTTGGTATGTGCGGAGCCTTCCTTTTATGTAGACATTTCCATGTATCACTATTAATTAATATATTATATTACTATAAATTTGTTTTAATTATATTATTAAATATGTAATTGGTTATTTTTTCTAGATGTCATTAAAATATATAAGATAATCATTGAATTTTAACAAAATACTTATTTTTTTATATAAAAAACGTTATATTATTAAGCCTAAATTAAACAAATTTATAAAAAAAAACATTATCACTTTCTCAAAACCATTCAAAATCGTTCTGTAAATTGACAAAAAAAAAACAAAAAAAAAATGAAACATTAAAATCGTGATGTATCTCGCTGCATTGCGCGAGTACGCTTCTAGTAAACTATAAAAGACTTTATTACTAAGACAAGTGATATGTCTTAAGAGCTTATATATAGTTCACTGTACAAGCAATATTTCACTATCTTTTCTATGTGAGACATAATCTCACTATGAAGACTATATATACGATAACAATTTATCATAAAAATTCATTCAAACTACTTTTGAAATTGACCAGTCAAAAAACGTCGTTTTTTGGCTTATCTTCCTTTCTAACAATCAGTATTTACACCAATTTTATGATTGGAAGCAATTACAAAGGAAGATGAGCGCAAGCAATGTAACACCCTAAAAATTAGAGAGAATTTAAAATTCGAAAATTCGACAATATAACGGCTATAAATTGATAAAACCTGAATAATACGATAGAAACATTTCAAACCAAAGTATGTCGTCCCAAAAACGGGGGAACAAAGTATGACGTTTACAACCCAAAAAATCAAATAAAGTTTAACTCAACAACCTATTAATCTAGATTAAGAACAGGTGTTGACACTTTACTCCCAAAAGTATACCACCACTATGTCGAGTATACACCTCTATAATCTCCAAATAAAAATGCTACTATCCTTCAACACCTCTCCACTCAAGCCCGAGGAGTACCACCGCTAGGATGACATGTTATACATGTCATTTTAAGAAAAACGTGTTAGGCTAAAGCCTAGTGAGACCAAACATTTATGTCAGAAAACAATGATTTTTAAGCGGAAATAATAGAAGTAAAACTGGAG
Organism: Arctium minus; assembly: GCA_954870635.1. Lineage (NCBI taxonomy): Eukaryota > Viridiplantae > Streptophyta > Magnoliopsida > Asterales > Asteraceae > Arctium > Arctium minus. The sequence goes on along the minus strand of OX941085.1, from coordinate 38,830,803 downwards.
AAATAATGATATACAAATCTTTACTTTAACGTAAATACCTCTTGGGTTAACGGGGGAGACCCGCTTACTAACACAAGTGACAAAACACAAAAGTAAGCCACTTGACGAGTTAGTAAAACCAACATACGTAATAAAATACACGCAATGGATGCTAGGTTCGGTAGCTTTAAACGTACACTCCACGAAAAGTCAACTTCAACCACATAGGGTCCTTACGTTGAGATCCTCATCCAATATTGTATACTAGCACGTATGACTTATACCCTATCCGATGCCTAACCGTGCCTCGATGTGGAAAACTAGCGTTCCATCATCGGACAAAATGATATAAACAATTGTGGGTTCTTGACGCCCAAATGCAACAAATATGCCAACCAATACCATCATGGCCAACAAATAGTTCTAATAGTTAATATGCCAACAATTGTGCAAGGACCAAGAATCCATAAAATCTACTCACATAATTTTCAAGGGTTCCAAAATAATGCTTTGGATAGTATTTCCATAATTTTGAATCCAATCACCCAAGTCCTCATTCAACAATTACACATCAACATCTCAAACCCTAGTTTTGTTTTCAAAAGCATCTAGACATAGAGTTAAAGGTAAACAAGTTTCCCATGTGCAAATCCACAAGTAGTTCCAAATGTAAGTTCGTTAACCTCAAAATCATGCCCATTCATATAAACCCTAAAATCTCCAAAATTAGATTTTTTTGGTGAAAGTTCGCCCAAGTCAAGAAATCAAGAGTGGAGACGTTTAGAAGGTTAAAATTCATATTTTAACATGAATAAAGTTTATAAAAGAGAATGACTCACCTTGTAGGGTTGTAGCTTAAACCCTAGAATTCAAGAACTTAAAGAGATGAGAATGAGATCCTTGAGAAAACTTGGACTAGCACAATCAATGCTCAAGGACACCTAGAATGTCATAAATGATCAAGAGATTGTTGGTGGATGATATTAATGATAAAAGGAAGTTGAAGGTTGAACTTACCAATCTGATTGAGAGAAAATTGTAACCTAGAAGCTCTCTTAAAATCAAATAATGACCAAAATCGTTGTTGTCCTCAATTAAAAGCCTAGGCCCCGTCTGTGACTTTGACACGGCAACTATGCCAATGGCATAGTCGTGGGGCATTGTTGCCCGTGTCGACCCCTCCGCGGTATACATGCCACGACATTGACCCTGCAACAGTCCCCCTGGCAATGTCGTCGGGCACTAGGGGTGTAAATGAGACGAGCCAACTCGCGAGCTACTCGAGATCGATTCGATAAAAACTCGGTCAACACTCGACTTGAATAGGCTCGACTCGATATACTAACGAGTCGAGCAACCTCATACTCGACTCGATAACTCGTGAGATACTCGATATATAAGCAAAATAATAATTAGTAATATTATTTTAATTTAATTGATGATGATGATGATGATGATTATAATAATAACAAAAAAAAACTCAAGTTTTTAAAAAAAATGGAAAATGATAGTGTAAAAGATATACGGTGTGTCTCTAATCCATCCCACATTGGTGGAATATAGAACCTAAAGCTTAGAACTCCACTATATATTGACCTTTCCATCCCTTACTTTTACATTCTTTGTTTTTGCTAAATGGCATGAGCCTAAGGGTTTGAGCATATGTGCTTGTTTTAATAGGAGTACCCTTTAAAAGTGGGTTCACCTTGAGTTATTTTATGTATTAAACGAGTTCAAGCATGATCTGAGTTCGAGTTCGAGCTTGATTCGAGTTTTCGAGCTTAAGTTCGAGTTGCGATTCGAGCTTGAAACGAGCTCGAGTTCGAGTTTGGAAATTGGTTATCGAGTTTGAATCGAGTTTGTATTTTCACTACTCACGAGTTTTCGAGTCGAGTTCGAGCTTGATAATCGAGTTTCGAGTTCGAGTCGAGTATAATGATACTCGAACTCGACTCACATCATTTACACCCCTACCGGGCACTGTCGCCCCGGACGTACCGAGAGGTCCCTCCTCTCCGCGACTTTACCCCATGCGACGGTGACCATGGTCACAGTCACCGGGCATTATCGCCTCGGGTGTGAAGTGCTCTGAAAACTCTTTTTCGACCCCATTTGCGCTCTCGATATCCGTAGATTTAAATGCCAACGCTAACCTATTAGACAATTAACGTCTAAGGATAAAAGTCACAAGTAAGGATAGTGTGTTCGCAAGAGAAGAGGTTATTACCGAAATTTCGGGTGTAACAATCCTCCCCACCTTGGAATGGATTTCGTCCACAAAATCCCGACTACACAAACAAATGGGGATATCGACGCTTCATGTCCTCTTCCGCTTCCTAAGTCACATTGGCACCGCGATGGTGCTTCCATTGTACTTTTACCATCGTGACTTCCTTATGTCAGAGTCTCTTAGTCTCTTTATCTAGAATGGCTTCGGGTTCTTCAACGCAACAGTTGTCGTCCACCCGGATTTCTGATAACGGTATGACGCTTTCTTCTTCCATCAAACACTTTCGTAGATAACACACATGGAATGTAGAGTGGATTTCATCCATCTCCGGCGGAAAATCTAGTTTGTAAGCTTGCATGCCAATACTTTCAATAATGGTGAACAGTCCAAGGAAACGGGGACTTAACTTCCCACGCTTACCAAACCGAATTAGGCCCTTCCAAAGGGACACTTTCAACATCACGCGGTCTCCCACTTGGAACTCTATCGGTCGCCTCTTCTTATCTGTATAGCTCTTTTGTCGATCTTAGGCCGCTTTCAAACGCTCCCTGATTATTTTAACCTTGTTGGTCGTCTCTTGCACTATCTCCGGCCCGACAAATTGCTTTTCTCCCGCTTCTAACCAACATACGAGGGTTCTACATTTCCTCCCATACAACTCTTCAAACGGTGTCACTCCAAGACTAGAGTGGTAACTGTTGTTGTATGCAAACTCCACCAAAGGTAAGCGCGTATCCCAATTCCCACCGAAATCGATTACACAAGACAATAACATGTCCTCCAAAGTTTGAATCGTCCTTTCGTTCGTCGGTCTGTGGGTGGTAAGTCGTACTTATATTCACCCGAGTACCCAATTCTTGGTGCAAAGCTCCGTAAAACCTTGATGTAAACCGACTATCACGATCAGAGACTATGGACAAGGGTACACCATGCCTAGAGACCACTTCATCAATATAAAGTTTTGCCAACTTATCCATTGGCAAGGTTTCCCGCATCTCTAGAAAGTGAGCACTATTTATCAAACGATCAACAATTACCCAAATGGTGTCATTACCCCTTTGCGTCTTTGGTAGCTTGGTCACGAAATCCATGGTAATCTTGTCCCATTTCCACTCGGGTATCTCCAAGGGTTGTAGGCTCCCATAAGAACGTTGATGCTCATCATTCACTTGCGAACAAGTTACGCACCACTCTACATAGTGCGCCACGTCTAACTTCATACTCGGTCACCAATAATACAACTTCAAGTCTCTATACATCTTGGTGCTCCCCGGATGGATGGAGTATTTGGATTTGTGAGCATCCTCCAAAAGTAGCTCGTGATTTCCTCCACATTTTGGCACCCACACACGCCCGTTAAATCATTTGATCCCACGGCTATCATCCGTCAAGAGTAGTCTTTGCTTGGTCATCACCTCTTCCTTGAGATTTTCTTCTAACAAGGCTTCGGTTTGTGACGCTTTGATCTTCTCCATGAGACTCCACACCAATTCAATTCTTGAGAGTTTGGCTTGAAGCCTCCCACTATATTCTTTCCGACTCAACGCATCGGCCACGACGTTTGCTTTACTCGAATGGTCAAACAACTTGCAATTGTAGTCCTTGAGTAGTTTCAACCATCTTCTTTGCCTCATATTAAGCTCCTTTTGATCGAAAACGTACTTCAAGCTCTTGTGATCCGTGTACAAGGTACACTTCGTGCCGTAGAGATAATGTCGCCACAACCTCAACACGAACACTACCGCCGCTAGCTCCAAGTCATGAGTGGGGTAATTTTTCTCGTGCACCTTTAGTTGCCTTGATGCATAGGCAATCACCTTTCCTCTTTGCGTGAGCACACACCCAAGACCCATCTTGGATGCATCGCTATAAACCACAAAATCTTCCGACCCTTCCGGCAAGGATAAGATCGGAGCCTCACATAGCTTCTTTTGCAATGTCCGGAAAACCTTCTCTTAATATTCGGTCCACACGAACTTCACATTCTTCTTGGTCAAAGTTGTCAATAAATAAGCGATCTTGGAGAAATCTTGAATGAATCTTCGGTAATAGCCCGCCAATCCCAAAAAGCTTTGAATCTCGGAGGGACTCTTAGGTGGTTCACAATTCATCATGGCTTCTATCTTAGCGGGATCCACCTTCACACCATCTCTTGTCACTACGTGCCCCAAGAATTGCACCTCTTTCAACTAGAATTCACATTTGGAGAATTTTGCATATAACTTCTCCTTCCTCAACACTTCCAAAACTTCACGAAAGTGTTGCCCGTGATCGGATTCATCCTTGGAGTAGATTAGGATATCATCAATGAACACGATTACCGACTTATCAAGAAACGATCGGCACACTCGGTTCATCAAGTCCATGAACACCGCCGGGGCGTTCGTTAAACCGAAGGGCATCACCAGAATTCGTAGTTCCCGTAGCGCGTCCTAAAGGTCATCTTTGGGATGTCGTCCTCCTTGACTTTATCTTGATGGTATCCCGAACATAGATCGATCCTCGAGAAACATCCCGCTCCTTGAAGTTGGTCAAACAAATCAACAATCCTAGGGAGTGGGTACTTATTCTTTACGGTCACCTTATTCAACTCCCTATAATCTATGCACATCTTCATGGTGCCATCTTTCTTCTTCATGAACAAGACCGGTGCTCCACAAGGTGACGAGCTCGGTCTCACGAAGCCCTTCTCGAGAAGGTCCTGTAGTTGTCCCATCATCTCTGAAGGGGCCAAACGATACAGAGCTCTAGCTATCGGAGCCGCTCCCGGCATTAAGTCAATCTTGAACTCTAATTGCCGATCGGACGGTAATCCAGGCAAGTCATCCAGGAACACGTCGGGGAACTCCTTTACTACCTCCACCTCTTCAAGTCTTTTCTTCTCGATCTTGGCGTCTATAACGTACGCCAGAAAGGATGAGCATCCTTTCGATAAACAGTTCCGTGCCTTTGCCATGTTGATAATTGATACATCGCCTTTCCGTCTTTCGCCGTACACGGTCACCGTCTCATCATCTGAAATTGGAATTCGAATAAGTTTCTTTGCACAGAGAATTTTTGCATGGTTATTCGCTAACCAATCCATTCCTATGACCACATCAAATCCCCCAATGGTCATTGGCATTAAATCGACCGGAAATTCCTTTCCTTCGATTTCCAATTTGCAACCTCTAAGAATCTCCCGAACCACTATTTGATCATCGTCTGCTAGCTCTACCATTAAGGAATCCTTTAAGCTACTAGTGGGAATGGATACCTTTTGACAGAAAGAACTCGACACAAACGAAAGACTTGGGCCCGAATCAAACAATATACGTGTAGGTACGGAGTTTAGGAGAAACGTACCTGACACTACATCCATCGAAGCCTTCGCCTCCTCAGTGGTCATCTGAAATGCCCTCCCCGTCGCTCTCGAAGGATCCATCTTCTTTCCCCCGCTACTCCCAGTCTTCAAATTTGGGAATTCACTCCTGATATGCCCCGACTCCTTGCATCCAAAGCAAATTTTCCCCCTAACTGGACAATCTCTATAGTTGTGGCCAGGCTTGCCACATTTGAAACAGGTTTCGGACCCCGAATTACAAGGACCGAAGTGTTTGCTTCGGTACTTGGAGCACCATGGGACCTCACGTCTAAGACCGGTCCCTCGTTGATTGTTGTTGAATTGCCTCGACCTCTTGGAGGGTGTGGAACTTCCCCCCATCTCCTCTTCTCACTCACTCCACTTCTTTCCACCTTAGGTTGACCATAGGAATCCTCTACCAGTTGTGCTTCTTCTATTGCCTCCCGAAGGGTGGAGGACTTGGATACCCGAACCATATACATCATTTCAGTCGGTAACCCTTTGATGTAAGCCTTGATCTTTTCCTTCTCGGTCGGGACCAGATGTCCCATCAAACCCAGTTTGTCCATGAACAACTTATTGTATTCCTTCACTGACAAATTCCCTTTCTTCAGACCCCGGAACTCATCTATAATCCGGTCCATAGATCTCTCATTGCAGTACTCCTCAAGCACTTTCCTTTTAAAAGTTTCCCAATCCAATTTCTCTAGCACTGAAGCCTCCAAATACATCGAATAGATGTTCCACCATGTGAGGGTCGCCCCTCGCAACATTTGAGATCCGTAAGTTGCTTTGTATCCCTCTCCACACCCACTTGTCTGGAAAGCTTGCTCCATCTCTCGGATCCAATTCATGTATATTATTGGATCATCATTTCCCCTAAACTCGGGTGGCTTGCAGCTCAAGAAAGTTTTGAAAGAGCAAGTCTTAGTCGGTTGCCTTGCTTCTAAATTTGCTACTCTGTCCGTGGGAATTCTGTCTCCGGTACCCCCGGATCCCACCGTAACCACGTTTTCCGCAACTGTCTCGTGCTACGGTTGTTAGTATATATGTCTTCAAGTAGCTTCAAAAACATTTCTTGTTGTTGGGCCATAGACGTGTTCATGGCTTGCATCATTCGGTCCATCATTCTCGACTCTGGAGTTACCTCTTCCATTATCGGCTCAGATGTGGCTCTGTTGCGTCGGAGTATATGCTCAGGCCCTCTGCCCAAAACGTTATGCTGGGGTGGGGGCAATTCAGCCGCTGTCACCCTTGGTTGGTCGGTCGTGGATGTTGTCGCATCATGACCGTCCGTCCTATTACGAGTGTTTACCATTTAGTCTGCCACACATATGCGAGAATAGAGGTGAGAAATAGACCATAAGATTTAAACATAAGAAAACGTACTACCACATTCATTAATCATCATAACAATAGCAATCTAAGCACGCTTACGTAACAACACATTCATAATAGCAGTAGCTAATTGAAATTATGAACACGTCACACATAAGAATCCTTACTACCACCGTCACAATTCTCAACTTATGTAATTCCGTCGGTCCTAAGACCATCTTATCTTAAGAGTTCTACCCAATCTCACAATTCATAACTTATTCGATCTAAGCTTAAGTCTAGACATCTTACTTTCATATCTAGTTCACTTAAACTACTGCTCTTATACCAACTTGTAACACCCTAAAAATTAAAGAGAATTTAAAATTCGAAAATTCGGAAATATGACGGCTATAAATTGATAAAACCTGAATAATACGATAGAAACATTTCAAACCAAAGTATGTCGTCCCAAAAATGGGGGAACAAAGTATGACGTTTACAACCCAAAAAATCAAATAAAGCTTAACTCAACAACCTACTAATCTAGACTAACTAAATCTAGATTAAGAACGGGTGTTGACACTTTACTCCCAAAAGTATACCACCACTATGTCGAGTGTACGCATTTATAATCTCCAAAAAAATGCTACTATCCTTCAACACCTCTCCACTCAAGCCCGAGGAGTACCATCGCTAGGATGACATGTTATACGTGTCATTTTAAGAAAAAAAATGTTAGGTTAAAGCCTAGTGAGACCAAACATTTATGTCAGAAAACAATGATTTTTAAGCGGAAATAATAGAAGTAAAACTGGAGAAATAATGATATACAAATCTTTACTTTAACGTAAATACCTCTTGGGTTAACGGGGGAGACCCGCTTACTAACACAAGTGACAGAACACAAAAGTAAGTCACTTGACGAGTTAGTAAAACCAACACACGTAATAAAATACACACAATGGATGCTAGACTCGGTAGCTTTAAACGTACACTCCACGAAAAGTCAACTTCAACCGCATAGGGTCCTTACGTTGAGATCATCATCCAATACCATGTACTAGCACGTAAGACTTATACCCCTATCTGATGCCTAATCGTGCCTCGATGTGGAAAACTAGTGTTCCATCATCGGACAAAATGATATAAACAATTGTGGGTTCGTGACGCCCAAATGCAACAAATATGCCAACCAATGCCATCATGGCCAACAAATAGTTCTAATAGTTAATATGCCAACAATTGTGCAAGGACCAAGAATCCATAAAATCTACTCACATAATTTTCAAGGGTTCCAAAATAATGCTTTGGATAGTATTTCCATAATTTTGAATCCAATCACCCAAGTCCTTATTCAACAATTACACACACATCAACATCTCAAACCCTAGTTTTGTTTTCAAAAGCATCTAGACATAGAGTTAAAGGTAAACAAGTTTCCCATGTGCAAATCCACAAGTAGTTCCAAATGTAAGTTCGTTAACCTCAAAATCATATTGTTGCAAGATTTATATAGAATAAATCTCTCAGACTTTACACAAATGGATAGTAACGCAAGTATACATTTCTCAATCCATTGTCGTCTTTTACAAGTAATAAATCGGTAAAATACCGAGTATCGATCCACAGGGAAAAAGAAGTAAAAGATTTAAATCAAAGTCCAGAAAAAGAAATGATTTCAGATGGCGATTTTGAAGAAATATTGTTGGTTGGGTTGATTACAAACTATTGCGATAACAATTAATTAAAAAAGAAACAAGGGTGTAGGGATTCGTTAAGATTTCAAAGCGAATAAATCGGGTAGAACTTCGTGACAAACAACTCATCTTATCTAACCATCTACTTGTATAAGGCACTCTTTCGAGGTTGAGAAAGACACGTATCCATGGATTAACTTTAATGTTTCCAAAATAAAGTAGTATTGGCAATGGCACAATCTATCCATTTTGTAAGTTGTACGGAATGAAACAAGTTTCATTGGTTCTAAGTAACCCTCTCGAGTTTACCTCCGTATCGTTCAAGTTGATGTGTTCAAGATGGCTCATTTCTGAGTTCATCAAACTTTAACATTTCAACAATATAACTTTGAACGAATGGTTGGAACGATTTATTATTAGTCAACAAATTCCTACCATCAAAATAGGCTTTTTATCTTAACCTCACCCCACACCCGAGCTAAGGTTGTCAGCCTATCATTGCTCGCTTTCCTTGCATTTTTTTATTTTTAAGAAAAATGAAAGGCATGTATCAAATATTTAAATAACGACGAAATAAAAGTTTACGAGAACTAAACTTGTCTTACAATATGAAAGTCAACAAAAACGTGAAAGATCTATGTTGCGAAAGAGAAGTACGATAAAGTAAAATAAATCAAGATGGCTAAGATTTAGAACGTGAACGAAATTTTACGATAACAAACTTACGCTAGACGGAGTTAATAAAGATGCGACAAAAAATAAAGATTTAAGATAACGTAAGCGTAAACTAAAAATGCATAAATTTTAGAAGGCAAGAAGAAAAATACTAAAAGACTAATACATTACTTATAAAAGAGGATGAAAGTTCTTCGAATAAAACTTCATCTTTTCACAAAGATGAAGTAGCAAGAGGTGAGGAATACATATTGGTAAATTCAATTTACTCTCACTATTTCATATTTTCATTTAAACTTTATTTTTATTAATTAATCAAATTTGTTAATATTTAAAATAAACAAACATACACACACACACACATATATATATATATATAGAGAGAGAGAGAGAGAGAATCGGGTTCAAACGAGAACGATATCTATTTAAAAGAACACGAGAACGGCAAATCATATACAAAATCATAAGTGGTTTTACATTAGCGAGGAAGTCGTACAAAATCATAGTATGCGGGTGACTTTTGCCGCGACTTAAGGTCGTGGAAATCACATGTAAAATCACTTATATTTTGTATGTGATTTGTCGTTGCCTTGTCCATTTTAAATAGGTACCGTTTTCGCTTGATCCTCCTCCTCCTCTCTCTCTCTTTCTCTCTCTCTCTCTCTCTCTCTCTCTCTATATATATATATATATATATATATATATATATATATATCAAGGTTTTAAATAATGTTTGTGTTTGACGTCACGTTAATTTTGAGGCACGTCATGACCCATTGCATGATTTTTATAACAACATATTGAAATCTTCTTATTCTTTTATTTTCTTATTTTTTGTTTTTAATATATAACCAAATTTAAAATGGTGTGTGTGTGTGTTTATGTGTGTATGTCTTATTTAAATATTAAACAAATTTGATTAATTAATAAAAAATAAATATTAAATGAGAATTTAGAATTTAGAATAATGGAGTAAATAGTAAATTGCATTTAACAAAAAACAACCGATTGTTATAAAATAATACTATTTTTTTCTCGAATTTTATTAAACTTTTTTCAATGATAATTTAAAATAAGAAATAACTTTAATAAATCAATAATAGATAAAAAAATATTAATTTTAGGAGATTTAAACCTAAAACTTTGAAAAAAATATCATGTATTTATCAATATTTTTAATGAAGTTATTTGATTATTTTTATAATTAAAGTTATAATAATTATGAAAATATACAATATAATTAATAGAAAAGTAAATGTCTTGATGAAATACGATAAATAAAGAAAAAGTAAAAAAATATAAATTAAGATAAAAATGTAAAAGTTTATATACTACAAGGACCAAGTATGTAATTTGTTTATTTAATTTTTAAATGAATTAACATTTAATATTAATAAAATTGGAGGGAGGGATGAAAATTAATAGAAGCAAATAAAAACTACAAGGATTAAAAAAGCAGTTTTAAAATAACAGGGACGAAAACCGTTATAAGCATGAAACCACAGGGACTAAAATCATAGTTTACTCTTTAAATTAAATAGCAAGATATCATCATCAATTTTTTTTTTTAATTTATAAGTACAAAGTAAATTTTGTTTTGATTTGCTAAAGTACACTCAAATCTTCAAAAAAGTTCTTTTTTTTTTCAAAAGTTAATTTTATATTTCTAAAATACGGATTTGTATTTTTTTTTCTTTTTCAGATGTTGGTTTTAAAAACCAGTCAAAATTTCCTTCATACTTATTTATTATATATATTTACAAACACACACATATGTATAGGGGTTAAATCAAATAAGAATCATTAAAAGGTTTTCCTTCATACTTATTTATTTTATATATTTACAAACACACACATATGTATAGAGGTTAAATCAAATAAGAATCATTAAAAGGTTGTGAACCGTGAGAACCAATCTAATCTATAAATTGATTTAAATCAATGGCCATTAACTTAAATATATATATTTGTAAAAACAACAAATTTAAAAGGTTATTATCGTCAAAATTTAAAGAAATGAAAGGGTATCCAAGGTAAGGAATCTTTTTGTTTTTCTAAAAACGACGGCGCTACTTCCTACTTTATATGCTCGGTTTAATTTTGAATTATCTAAATGATTTCTTTTATATTTTAAAATTAAAATAAAACTATTTTTTAAACAAAAATATTTAACTTCAATAAAAAGTTTATATCAAATAAAGGTTAAAATTTATTTTCTTTTATTTGATATCAATACTATTATATATTTTTGAAGGTCTTTTAATATTTTGTAAATTTTTCTATGTAACATTGTAGCTGATTTAATAATGTATTGTTTCATTGTGTGAAACAAAAATTTAATATTATATGCGGGGTTCCATATCAACGTCACTTATTTTTTTCATATTGTGAAACAACAGTAAACTATTTCATTCTATGTTGTTCACTATGTGAAACAAAACTTCTGTATTTTATTTTACGTTTAGAATCAACGATACATTTTTTCACATTATGAAACGACACTACATCGTTTCATATTGTGTTGTTTCATAATGTGAATCAATATTTTACTATTTCATGTCAATGACCTTGTTTCATTTCATAATGTGAAGCAAACACTTAAATGTTAATCAATATGTTGTTTCATATAGTGAAACGACAATAATATTGTGTTGTTTCACATAGTGAAACAATGAAAATTATATGATTATTATAAACTGTATGATTAATAAAAATATACACAATTTATATAAATAGTAGATGGTAGGAAATTTTTGACATATAAAATAAAACAAAAGAAAAAATTAATTATGTATTAAAACTACAAATATTAAATCACGTTTAGAATTATTTTTAAAAACAAATTTTAAAAATTTATATTTTAAACATGCAAGAAATAAAAACAAGCAGGCAAGTGGTGGTATTTTGACGGTCCTTCACATCTTTGACTACAATTTAAAATTACCATTATAACCTTAATTAGTTAAAATTAGATGGTTTTGCAATACCGTTGGATCAAAACTCTTAAATGATTGAGATTGATTCTCACAGTTCTTAACACTTTTATGGTTCTTATTTGATTTTAAAAAAATCTTTCCCAACTGAAAATCTTTTTTTTTCTTTGAAAGCCCAACTACAAAAAAAATTCAGTATGCTTCGACCTTACCTGCAAAATGTCATTTTCCTCTGAATTCACGCCTGTATTTCTGAAGAAAAAATTAAATAAATTATGTAGTGCTACTTAAATAATAAAAACATAAAGAAAATTTTTACAACGGTTGGACTTTTAAAAAGTCCCGTTTATCATATTTGTTCACAAAATGCCATGGACGAGTTCCCATGGCCTTCCATTCCATCAAAAAATGCTTTGATTATATGTTTGTTTACTTTAAAAATACTACCATCTTTTGTGTTTATAAGATCCACAGCTCCAAAATGGTAGATTTTAAATATTTTAAATGGAACAAACCATCAACTTTTCAACTTTCTCGGAAAGAGTTTTAGCCGTGAATTAAAGAGTAACACATTTTGTCCCACAAAAAATTCTTGTTTGTGAATTCTTTTGTCATGCCAGTTTTTTGTCTTTTCCTTGTAGAGCTTGGTATTTTCATAGGCGAAATTGCTATGTTCATCTAATTCACAAAGTCGAATTTTCCTTTTAATCCCGGCCTCAGAAACATCCATATTTAACTCCTTAATTGCCCAATATGCTTTGTGTTCCAATTCCGATGGTAAATGGCATGCTTTTCCAAAAACGATTTTATGCGGAGACATACCAATGGGAGTTTTAAAAGCAGTACGATAATCCCATAGAGCGTCATCTAGTTTGAAAACTCAATCTTTTATATGCAGCTTTACGACTTTTTCTAAAATTCCCTTGATTTCTCGGTTGGATAATTCTGCCAAACCATTGGTTTGGGGATGATAGGCAGTGGCAACTTTATGCTTGATATTATATTTTTCTAAAACGCTCTTTAACAAATGATTTATAAAATGAGTACCCTCATCGCTAATTAAAGCACGGGGAGTACCAAACCTTATAAAAATTTGCTTTTGGAGAAATTTAACAACCGTTTTAGCATCATTTGAGTTACATGTCACTGCCTCGACCCACTTGGACACGTAATCAACTACAACTAAAATATACTGGCAATTTCCTGAAATTGGGAATGGTCCCATTAAATCAATCCCCCAAATATCGAACAACTCAACCTCTAAAATTCCATTTAGAGGCAATTCATTCTTTTGGGAGATAGATCCTGTCCGCTGACATTTGTTACATGTTTTGACAAATTCTTGAGCGTCTTTGAACAATGTCGGCCAATGAAATCCATACTGCAACACCTTTGCAGTCGTCCTTTGCCCACCAAAATGCCCTCCATAGTTAGAAGCATGGCAATTTTTCAATATTGTGGGTACTTCACTTTCAGGAATGCATCTTCTCAACACCTGATTTGCATATGATTTAAACAAAAATGGATCATCCCACAATTATAGTTTAGAATCATGCCTGAGTTTCTGGATTTGTTGTTTATTAAACTCAGGGGGATAATTCCACAAGCTAGAAAGTTGGCAATATCAGCAAACCATGGTGTTTCAAAATGTGTTAACACGAGGAGTCTCTCATTTGGGAATGTTTCTGTTATCTCCTTCTTTTCCAGTCCTTCAACATGCTTTTCAAGTCAAGACAAATGATCTGCAACTTTATTCTCCACTCCCTTTCTATCCACAATTTCAAGATCAAATTCTTGCAACAACAGAATCCATCTTATTAACCTAGGTTTTGCATCTTTCTTTGAAATTAAGTATTTAATGGCAGCATGATCAGTGTGTACAATGACTTTTGCTCCCATTAAATAAGATCTGAATTTCTCAAAAGCAAAAACTACGGCTAATAATTTGTAACACCCCGAATTCTGAGAGCCTATGTATTATCGTTCTCGTTTTGGAAACCTCTTAATTTTAAGGATTTATCAGTTTTATATTGAACCTATTAGATTTAAGCATCGTGGGCTAAAAAGTGTCAAAATTGTGAAGTTCGGGATGGCTCGCGACAGTGCCCGCGAGAGTGACAGGATGTCACAATCGCAAAGGCACAATCGCCGAGGGTCAAGAACTCTCGGTACGTCTCTCGCGATAGTGCCATGCGAGAGTGACAGGGTCACAATCGTCGGGCACTATCGCCCGGATTGTACCGCGGGTGGGGGTGTTGGCGCGATTATGCCCGCGAGAGTGACAAATGTCACTCTCGCCGTGTCACTATCGCCGGCGAGTGTTTAGGTATAAAAAGCCTAGGTCGCGATTTTCAGTCATTATATCTGATTCTAGGGTTTGGTGTGTGATCTTCTCTGCCGAAAATCAGTAGGTAAGTCTTCCTTACAACCTCTTTCATCATTTATGGTGATTCTAGGTCATTAATGGTGGTCCTTAACATTTAGGAGGTGTGTTGGTGAGCTCTCAAGTGGTTCCCATCTCCTCCATTTCCAAGTACTTAGTTTTCTTGTAAGAAAACTACTAAGGTGAGTTCTTACACTTTTTACTAAATCTTATACATGTCAAAAGATCTATTTTGGATACCTAATATCTCCTTTTTCATATACTTGATTTGTATAAATTTGTGCTAAACCTAACTTTTGGGGATATTAGTGTTTATGATGATTTTGGGGAAATGACGAATTATGAACTGTAATAATGTTCTTTATCTTGTTTTTACTTGGGTTATACTTTTAAGGGAATGGTAATTACTATGTGGAATCTACGATTTTAAGAACATGGAAATTGTGGTTAACTGCTTATAAGTTTGTAAATCAACTAGCACCATGTTTTGGGATTTGGAAATGAATGATAGAACAAATATATTTTGATTATAGATCTGTTGGTAAACGATGGAAATGGTTTTGGGGGAAATCACCCTTCATATTACTTATGCATATTAACCATTGTTGGAATTATTTGTTAAGCCTTATGTGCATTATTTGGTTTAATTGATGCATTGGGAGTCATGACCCCGTATTTGGTTATTATTGTTCCGGCGTTGGGACGACTAGTTTTCCACGTCGAGGCACGTTAGGTACCGGGTGCGGTATAAGTCCTTCGTGCTGCACGTTAGGTATCGGGTGCGGTATAAGTCCTTCGTGTGCGGTATAAGTCCTTCGTGTTGCACGTTAGGTACCGGGTGCGGTATAAGTCCTTCGTGCTCAAGTATTACGATATTGGATGAGGAGCTCGACATAGGAACCCGACGGGGTTGAACTCGAGTTTCCGTGGGTGTACGTTTAAAGCCACTGAGCCTGACATCCCTTGCGTGTACTTTATGTGTTTATTGGCTTTACTGACCCATCGAATGACTTACTTTTGTGTTCCGTCATTCGGGTTAGTAGGCGGGTCTCCCCCATTAACCCAAGAGGTATTGGTTTTATTTCAAAGAGCATTATTGTTATCATTATCATTATTGTTGTTGTATAAAAGGAAACCTTTTACTTATTTTTATATTAAATCTCTTAAATTGCAAATGTTTGATCTCACTAGGCTTTAGTCTAACACTTTTTCTTAAAATGACATGTATAACAGGTCAGGTCTCCGGTGGGGTTCGTCGGGACTGAGCAGATAGCTTTGGGCCAAGAGCGGTCTTTTTGGGAGATGTATAGACCGACATTTTGAAATAGTGATCATACCTTTTGGAAGAATAGCAACACCCGATATTAATCTTTCTTACTTAAGTTAGATTATTAGGTTGTTAGTCTATCCTTCATTTGATTCATTGTAATGATTATAGTACTGTTTCCTCGTCCTATCGGGATGATACTTTGGGATTGATTTTAGCAGGTTTTATATCCAGGTTTTTATCTATTTATAGCAGTCATATTGCAGAAATTTCGAATTTTTATTCCGCTAATTTTTAGGGTGTTACAAGTTGGTATCAGAGTTTTAGTTTAAGTGAACTAGGTATGGATGTAGGGTACCTAGACTTAAGATGTGAAATTAGGCAATGATTTTGTGAGATGGGGTAGAACTATTAAGATAAGATAGTTCTAGAGTCGACGGAAGCTACACAAGTTAAGAGTTATGGTAATGGGAATGAAAATTTTTATGTATTGCATGTTCATAATTTCGCCTAACTAACGTTATTATGAAGATGTTTTACGTGATTATGCTTGTTTTCCGTTGTTATGATAATCGATGAATGTAGTGGTACGTTTTCTTGCTTATAACCGTGTAGTCTTATCTTATCTATATTCTCGCATGTGTGGCAGACTATGGTTAATACGCGTAATCGGTCGGAGGGGCAAGATACGGCGGCGTCTACGGCCGATCAACCGAGGGTGACGAATAACGATTTGCCCCCACCACTTATAAATGCGTTGGGAGGACCGGAGCATGTACCTCGACGTAACATAGTTGCAACTCATCCAATCATGGAAGAGGTAACTCCGGAAACCAGAATGATGGAACGGATGATGCAAGCAATGAATGCAGCTATGGCTCAGCAGCAAGAGGCCTTCCTGAAACTATTGGATGACAGATATGCTAACCACCGTAGGCCGGAGACGGTGGAGGAGAATGTGATTGTGGCGGGATCCGGAGGTTCGAGACCCCGTATCCCTACTAATGAGACGGCAAACCCGACCGCAAGACCTGAGGCAAAGTCTTGTACATTCAAGGCATTTCTCGGATGTCGACCGTCGGAGTTCAAAGGCACTGACGACCCGGTAGAATGCATGAACTGGATTAGGGAATTAGAGCAAGCCTTCTGATCGAGCGGGTGCGGGGAGAACCAAAAAGCCGTATTTGGATCTCAAATGCTTAGAGGGGCGGCCCTCACATGGTGGAATGTATATTCCGCTTCTATTGAAGCCACTGTATTGGCTCAACTAAGCTGGGAGACCTTCAAGAAGAAGGTTATGGAAGAATTTTGCAACGAACGAGCTATGGAACGGATCATCGATGAGTTCCGAAGTTTGAAAAAGGGGAATTTATTGGTGAAGGATTACAACAAGCTGTTTATGGACAAGCTAGGTTTGGTGGGACATCTGGTCCCCACCGAAAGAGAGAAAATCAAGGCGTACATCAAGGGTTTGCCTACAGAAATGATGAATATGGTTCGAGTGTCCAAGGCCTCTACCTTTCAAGAGGCTATAGAGAAGGCATAACTTGTGGAGGATTCCTACGGTTTGAGTAAGGCGGAGAGAAGTGGAGCAATTGAAAAGAGGAAATGGGAAGGAGGCCCCACGTTTTCGAAGAGGTCGAGCCACTTCAACAACAATCAACGGGGAGGTGGTCCGAGACGGGATTCCCTGTGGTGTTCAAGATGCCAAAGTAAACACACCGGCCCTTGCAACTCGAAGTCCGAACCGTGCTACAAATGTGGTAAGCCCGGCCACCGTTACAATGACTGTCCAATTAAAGAGCGTATCTGTTTCGGGTGTAAAGAGTCAGGACATGTTAGAAGTGAATGTTCGAAGGCAATGGTGAACTATAGTGGAGGCAAGAAAGTGGACAATCCCAAGGCAACAGGGAGAACTTTTCAGATGACCACTGAAGAGGCGAAGGCGTCAACGGATGTAGTGTCGGGTACGTTTCTCCTAAACTTCGTGCCTACGCGTGTACTATTTGATTCGGGAGCTAGTTACTCTTTTGTGTCAAGTTTGTTTTGCCCAAAACTATCCATGCCCACTACTAGCTTAGAAGATGCATTAGTGGTAGAGCTAGCTGATGGTGATCAAGTAGTGGTTCGGGATATTCTAAGGAAGTGCAAGCTCGAAATCAAAGGAAGAGAATTTCCGATCGATCTTATGCCTATGGTCATCGGGGGATTCGATGTTGTAGTCGGTATGGATTGGTTGTAAACTAATCATGCTGAAATTCTTTATGCAAAGAAGCTGATCCGAATCCCGGATTCAGATGGTCAGGCGGTGACCGTGTATGGTGAAAGACGAAAGGGTGAAGTCGCAATCATCAGTATGGTGAAGGCACGAAAATGTTTGGCGAAAGGATGCTTATCCTTTTTGGCATATGTGTTAGATGCTAAACTTGAGAAGAACACGCTAGAAGATGTCGAAGTGGTAAGGGAGTTTTCCGACGTATTTCCGGAAGACTTGCCTGGTTTACCTCCCGATCGTCAAGTGGAGTTTAAGATTGATCTGACACCGGGAGCGGCTCCGATAGCCCGAGCCCCATACCGTTTGGCTCCGTCAGAGATGAAGGAAATGATGAGCCAATTGCAAGATCTTTTGGAAAAGGGATTTGTAAGACCGAGTTCCTCGCCTTGGGGAGCCCCGGTCTTATTCGTGAAGAAGAAGGATGGTACTATGCGAATGTGCATCGACTATAGGGAGTTGAATAAGGTGACCGTGAAGAACAAATACCCACTCCCTAGAATCGATGATTTATTCGACCAACTGCAATGAGTGGGTTGCTTTTCGAAGATTGATCTTCGTTCGGGTTACCATCAAGTGAAGGTCAAAGAGGAAGATATTCCTAAAACTGCTTTTAGGACACGTTATGGCCACTATGAGTTTCTAGTGATGCCATTCGGCTTGAAGAACGCTCCAGCGGTGTTTATGGATTTAATGAATCGCGTGTGCCGACCCTTCTTAGATAAGTCGGTTATCGTGTTCATTGATGACGTCCTTATCTACTCAAAGGGTGAGGTCGATCATGCTCGACACCTTCGGGACGTTTTAGAGATCTTGAGGAGAGAGAAACTTTATGCAAAGTTTTCCAAGTGTAAGTTTTGGTTGAAGGAAGTGCAGTTTTTGGGGCACATAGTTTCGAAGGACGAAGTAAAGGTGGACCCGGCCAAGATTGAAGCTATGATGAGTTGGGAACCTCCCAAAAGTCCATCCGAGATTCGAAGTTTTCTAGGCTTGGCGGGATATTACCGAAGGTTCATACAAGACTTCTCCAAGATTGCTTCTTCGTTGACAATGTTGACCAAGAAGAATGTAAAGTTTGTATGGACTGAAGAACAAGAGAATGCATTTAGGACTTTGCAAAAGAAGTTATGCGAAGCTCCGATCTTATCTTTGCCGGAGGGATCGGAGGATTTTGTGGTCTTTAGCGATGCATCCAAAATGGGGTTTGGATGTGTACTAATGCAAAGAGGGAAGGTGATTGCGTACGCGTCTAGACAATTGAAAGTGCACGAGAAGAACTACCCCACTCATGATTTGGAGTTGGCGGCGGTAGTGTTCGCGCTAAAATTATGGCGACATTACCTTTACGGCACAAAGTGTACCTTATACACGGATCATAAGAGTCTGAAGTATGTTTTTGATCAGAAAGAACTCAACATGAGGCAACGAAGGTGGTTAGAGCTACTTAAAGATTACGACTGTGAATTACTCTACCACCCGGGTAAAGCAAACGTGGTAGCTGACGCCTTGAGTCGGAAAGAGTATAGCGGGAGACTTCAAGCCAAACTTACAAGAATTGAGTTGGTGTCAAGTCTCATGGAAAAGATTAAGGAGGCGCAAACCGAAGCATTAAAAGAAGAAAACCTCAAGGATGAAGTGATGATCAAGCAACAATTATTGTTGACCGAAGATAGCCGAGGGATCAAATGCTTCAACGGGCGAGTTTGGGTACCAAAGTTTGGTGGTTGCCGAGAGCTACTGTTGGAGGACGCACACAAATCCAAGTATTCTATCCACCCGGGAAGTACCAATATGTATCAGGATTTGAAGCTACACTTTTGGTGGCCGGTTATGAAATTGGATGTAGCACATTATGTGGAGCGATGCGTAACTTGTTCACAAGTGAAGGCCGAGCATCAATGACCTTATGGAAGTCTTCAATTGCTTAAGATACCCGAATGGAAATGGGACAAGATTACCATGGACTTCGTGACCAAACTACCGAAGACCTTGAGAGGGAACGACACTATTTAGGTTATTGTTGACCGTTTGACTAAGAGTGCTCACTTTCTAGCAATGCGGGAAACCTTGTCGATGGATAAGTTGGCAAAACTCTACATAGATGAGGTAGTCTCTAGACACGGCATACCTTTGTCGATAGTGTCCGATCGTGATAGTCGGTTCACGTCGAGATTTTGGGGAGCCTTGCATCAAGAGTTGGGCACACGGGTAAATTTGAGCACGACTTACCACCCACAAACAGACGGACAAAGTGAAAGAACGATTCAAACGCTTGAAGACATGCTTAGATCATGCGTGATCGATTTTGGTGGTAGTTGGGACACCCATCTACCTTTGGTGGAATTTGCATACAACAATAGTTATCATTCTAGTATCGGAATGGCGTCATTTGAAGCTTTGTACGGGCGGAAGTGTAGAACCCCCGTGTGTTGGATAGAGGCGGGAGAGAAGCAGTTTGCCGGCCCGGAAATTGTGCAAGAGACGTCCAACAAAGTTAAATCTATTCGAGAACGGTTGAAAGCGGCGCAAGATCGTCAGAAAAGTTACGCCGATAAAAAGAGGAGACCGGTAGAGTTTCAAGTGGGACATCGCGTGATGCTAAAGGTGTCCCCTTGAAAGGGATTGATTCGGTTTGGGAAGCGTGGGAAGCTAAGTCCCCGTTTCCTTAGGCCGTTTACTATTCTGGAACGCATCGGGCACCAAGCTTACAAGTTGGACTTGCCACCGGAGATGGACGGGATTCATCCCACATTCCACGTGTGCTATTTACGGAAGTGCTTAGCGGAAGAAGAAAGCGTCATACCTTTGTCTGAAATTCGAGTGGATGATAATCGTTGTATCGAAGAGCCCGAGGCAATTTTGGAAAGGGTAATTAAGAAGCTCCGACATAAAGAGGTGGCGATGGTAAAGGTCCAATGGAAGCACCACCGCAGCACCAATGTGACTTGGGAAGCGGAAGAAGACATGAGGCGTAGATACCCTCTCTTGTTTAGTTAGTAGGATTTCGGGGACAAAATCATTTCCAAGTTGGGGAGGATTGTAACACCCCGAATTCTGAGAGCCTATGTATTATCGTTCTCGTTTTGGAAACCTCTTAATTTTAAGGATTTATCAGTTTTATATTGAACCTATTAGATTTAAGCATCGTGGGCTAAAAAGTGTCAAAATTGTGAAGTTCGGGATGGCTCGCGACAGTGCCCGCGAGAGTGACAGGATGTCACAATCGCAAAGGCACAATCGCCGAGGGTCAAGAACTCTCGGTACGTCTCTCGCGATAGTGCCATGCGAGAGTGACAGGGTCACAATCGTCGGGCACTATCGCCCGGATTGTACCGCGGGTGGGGGTGTTGGCTCGATTATGCCCGCAAGAGTGACAAATGTCACTCTCGCCGTGTAACTATCGCCGGCGAGTGTTTAGGTATAAAAAGCCTAGGTTGCGATTTTCAGTCATTATATCTGATTCTAGGGTTTGGTGTGCGATCTTCTCTGCCGAAAATCAGTAGGTAAGTCTTCCTTACAACCTCTTTCATCATTTATGGTGATTCTAGGTCATTAATGGTGGTCCTTAACATTTAGGAGGTGTGTTGGTGAGCTCTCAAGTGGTTTCTCATCTCCTCCATTTCCAAGTACTTAGTTTTCTTGTAAGAAAACTACTAAGGTGAGTTCTTACACTTTTTACTAAACCTTATACATGTCAAAAGATCGATTTTGGATACCTAATATCTCCTTTTTCATATACTTGATTTGTATAAATTTGTGCTAAACCTAACTTTTGGGGATATTAGTGTTTATGATAATTTTGGGGAAATGACGAATTATGAACTGTAATAATGTTCTTTATCTTGTTTTTACTTGGGTTATACTTTTAAGGGAATGGTAATTACTATGTGGAATCTACGATTTTAAGAACATGGAAATTGTGGTTAACTGCTGATAAGTTTGTAAATCAACTAGCACCATGTTTTGGGATTTGGAAATGAATGATAGACCAAATATATTTTGATTATAGATCTGTTGGTAAACGATGGAAATGGTTTTGGGGGAAATCACCCTTCATATTACTTATGCATATTAACCATTGTTGGAATTATTTGTTGAGCCTTATGTGCATTATTTGGTTTAATTGATGCATTGGGAGTCATGACCCCGTATTTGGTTATTATTGTTCCGGCGTTGGGACGGCTAGTTTTCCACGTCGATGCACGTTAGGTACCGGGTGCGGTATAAGTCCTTCGTGCTCAAGTATTACGATATTGGATTAGGAGCTCGACATAGGAACCCGACGGGGTTGAACTCGAGTTTCCGTGGGTGTACGTTTAAAGCCACTGAGCCTGACATCCCTTGCGTGTACTTTATGTGTTTATTGGATTTACTGACCCATCGAATGGCTTACTTTTGTGTTCCGTCATTCGGGTTAATAGGCGGGTCTCCCCCGTTAACCCAAGAGGTATTGGTTTTATTTCAAAGAGCATTATTGTTATTATTATCATTATTGTTGTTGTATAAAAGGAAACCTTTTACTTATTTTTATATTAAATCTCTTAAATTGCAAATGTTTAATCTCACTAGGCTTTAACCTAACACTTTTTCTTAAAATGACATGTATAACAGGTCAGGTCTCTGGTGGGGTTCGTCGGGACTGAGCGGATAGCTTTGGGCCAAGAGCGGTCTTTTTGGGAGATGTATAGACCGGCATTTTGAAATAGTGATCATACCTTTTGGAAGAATAGCAACACCCGATATTAATCTTTCTTACTTAAGTTAGATTATTAGGTTGTTAGTCTATCCTTCATTTGATTCATTGTAATGATTATAGTACTGTTTCCCCGTCCTATCGGGATGATACTTTGGGATTGATTTTAGCAGGTTTTATATCCAGGTTTTTATCTATTTATAGCAGTCATATTGCAGAAATTTCGAATTTTTATTCCGCTAATTTTTAGGGTGTTACATAATTCTTTTTCAGTTGTTGTGTAGTTAATCTGAGCTTCATTTAGGGTTTTACTTGCATAATAAACGGAGTTGAATACTTTTTCTTTCCTTTGGCCTAGGACAGCTCCTACGGCCCAATCACTTGCATCGCACATGATCTCGAAAGGGTTTTCCCAGTCAGGAGTAACAATCACAGGTGCAGTAACCAAAGCTTTTTTCAAATTGAAAAATGCATTTCTACAATTCTCACTAAAATCAAATTTTTGATCATGCTGAAGTAACACGCACAAAGGTTTTGAAATTTTTGAAAAATCTTTGATGAATCTTCTGTAAAAACCTGCATGTCCAAGAAAACTTCGTATACCTTTGACAGTGGTTGGTTCAGGAAATTTTTCAATCACTTCAAGTTTTGCCTTATCAACCTCAACTCCTCTTTTTTAAATTAATTGACCAAGAACAAGTCCTTCTTTGACCATGAAATGACACTTTTCCCAATTTAAAACCAAATCAGTTGCTTCACATCGTTCAAGACTTTTTTCAAGATTTTTCAAACATAGATCATATGATGTGCCATACACAGAAAAATCATCCATGAAAATTTCCATGGAGGTTTCAAGCATATCAGAAAATATGGACATCATACATTTTTGAAAAGCAACAGGTGCATTACACAGACTGAATGGCATTCGTTTAAAAGCAAAGGTACCATAAGGACAAAGTAAAGGTGCTATTTTCTTGGTCTTCCGGAGCTATTGCAATCTGGTTGTAACATGAATATGTAACGCCCTCGAAAAAGTACAGAGCAACTAATTTAAAACTTTCAATTATACAACAAAAAGGATATAATCTATTCTACAATCATCACTTGAGTCACCTCAAAACGAACACTAGATTTAACTTCAACAATTAAAAGGTCAAGTCTCGCATAAAGACTAATCAAAGTCGGGTGTTACTAAAACCCAAAAGGAACAGTTGCTTTTATCAACGACTAACACGAAAGACTTCATCAAGCCACTCACCCTTGTACAAACTCTTAGCACTCAACACTTCACCAAAAATGTAACACCTCGATTTCGAAAAGGTATCATTTCAAGTTAATACCGAAACCGATATATTAGGGAAAAATAAGATAAAGAATTTTGGACTTGAATCCTAGGTTTTATAGTCTAGATGGATGAAGGATTCAATTACGAGTCCAACGGTTCTTTCCGGAGCGAAAACGGAGCTATAACGAAGAAGTTACGTCCAAAACAATGAATAATGAAGAAACCGGACAAACAGTGCACGGGGCGAGTTGTGGCGCGACTTAGGTCGCCCCGTAACCCGCTCGGAGCCCTGTTCAAGCATAAAACCCATTCGGGCGACTTGTGGCGCGGCCTAGGCCACCCGGTAACCCGCGCGGAGCCCTGTTCGAGCTTAAAACCCGATTCTTCAGCCACCAAACTTCATTTCTTCATATCTTTTGCATCACAACTCCGATTTTGATGATTCAAGTTGCCATGGTTTCATTTTTGAGAGCTCTTCAAGGATTTAGCAAGATATTGTAAGTCTATCGTAGTATACAAGAGTATTTTGTGGTGGTAAGCTCCTCATCTTTCTCAATGTTAAGTTAGGGTTTGATGATTTCATCATTTTCCCTTTCATCCTTCATATTGGGTGTGATTTTGTTGGCTTGTGTGGTGAAGGTGATCTTGTAGAAATATTTAACTTTATAAACTTTGTAAAACACCCACATTTGGGATTTTTGGGCATTTCGATAAATGTGTCATAAATGAATGAGTTTTGATGATTTATTGCATAAATGGGTCTTTGGTCGAAAATACACTTTTAAGTGTTTGTCAGGTTTATGCATCATTAATGAAAGGGGATGTTTTATAAATTATTACTTGCACATTTATGTGAGGTACACGAAAGAATGTATATAGTCTCATTTTATGATTTTCATTCTTATCAGCAGTTAACCATCAAAATGTGATTTGGGAACTATATGACAATATGAACTATATGTTTGATTATAGTTGGTCACAAGCGTATTGTGACGAGTCTAGACTATTACAAATGGATCCATAGGTATTTAGTTGACTTATTATTTGGGGGTAACTCCCGTATGTAGCTAGTTGAGACATTGGACCCTAGAGGGCAACTTAGTACGGTTATGTGGGATCGATTACTAGCCGTGGGTCATAAGTGTAAATCCTAGTGAATGAGTATGACTAGGATCATTGGGTTCTATCCCCCCCACATCTTTATTTGAGTCGGGGTGTTCACGACCTTGATCCTAGTATGGTGAGCTCAATAACTTGGAATGTGACCTACTTTTGTATTCTGCCACTAGCCTTGGAATTCGGGAATCCCCCGTCACCAAGAGGTGTTGTTTTGGGGTATTTAGTTCTATCCTTGTTTTCAGTGAGGCTTTGAGTTTGGGTTATCTCCCTTATGCTACAATCTTGGAGACTTAAGTTTACTCATATTTTCGGTCGTTTGTTTTATAAAGTTATTCAAATGTCATTATTTGAGCATTACCATTATCCTCGTTTTGAGTAAGCGTTGGGTTGCATTATTTCATGAAAGAATGTTTTGGCGTTGAGACGTACATCTATAAAATGCATAATATTGGAGAATGAGTTGTTCTCTTATTTTAAAATAAATCATTTTAAAGGATCATGATTATAAGTTACAATGCTTCCGTTTTACGTTTTCCTGTATAATCATGATATAAAACTCTTGAACTCACTAGGCGTTAGCCTAACCTTTTTATTTGTCGGCATGTGCAACAGGTTCCGGTTGGGAATAATTCTAGTGACATTGTGAAGCGATGAGTGCTAGTTGTGTTCTCGAAGAGGTGATTAGCTTGATGAAGTCTTCCGCATTTATATTTGGAGATAGCGATTGTTATTGGGTTATTGTAACACTCGACTTTAGTTAGTATTTATGTAAGACTTTAATTATTTGTTGATGGTTCAACCTAGAATTGTATTTCAATTATGGACTTTTAGTAAGAGACTTTATTACCCTTTAAGATATTTTTGAAAGTTTTTAATTAGTCGCTCTTTCCAAATTTGAGGGTGTTACAAAAAAGCTAGAACCTCTTCCCCCATCCGGAACCTGATGCACATGCCGACAAATAAAAAGGTTAGGCTAACGCCTAGTGATTTCAAGAGTTTACAACATGAAATAAATATATTTGCTAGAGGGAGAGAAAATAGTTTAAATCACAGACCCTCAGAAAGATTTACTTTAAATATCAAACGAAACCATTTCCAAAAGTACACCTTTAGAACAAGGGACCTAACATGAACCTTCTTTCGTAAAACCACTTTAATCTCAAACTCACCCAAAACGTGAATAGTAAACAAAGCCCCCAATTTATAATAATACGAAATAAAACTTTACTTCTCGAAACACCTCAAACGTGGACGGGGCATAATACACAACCCATAAATCTTGGGTAAACAATTCCCCATAAGTAAACGTCACCGAAAACATGGATAATAAAATGACACAATTAAATACCCAGATAACACCTTCCGGTGATGGGGGATACCCGATTCCATTGTACGTGGCGGAACACAAAGTTAAGCCACATAACTATGTTGTCGAACTACACCTCAGATCGTGACTGTATTGCCTGCTCTACCGAGCTACACCTCCAGTCGTGACTGTATTGCCTGCTCTGCTGAGCTACACCTCCAGTTGGACTTTATTTCAAATCCCAAAATACCGTATCCCTTATTGCCTGCTCTGCCGAGCTACACCTCAAAGATACGCGATCTTATTGTCTGTTCGGTCTCTAGCAGAGTTTCATCCTAGGGAGTAGGCACTTGGGTACCCACTTGACCCCTAGTGCCTACTCCCTAGCATTCAAGATAGGAGCCTCAGCTCCTTACTTGATAACTCTCGATGTCTAACCCTCGTGCATAAGAATTAGACATCCAAACACAAGACCCATGGTCCCGAAGTACAACCCATGAGGTCCCTCTTCGTCAAACAACCGGGACGACATTAATGCCAACACAACATAATTTCCCAAAGTGAGGATCCCAAGAGTCCTCACCATTACATACGACTGACTTACATGCCTATGAATGACATACGCACCCAAAACATGTATTCTCCAAAATAAAATGAAATAAATGCAACTCACACCCAAAGCTCCACTTAGGTTATTAAACCGGGAAAAAGTCCCCAAGACCCGACAAAGCCGAAAACCGAGCTAAAGACCCAACAATCTACGTAAATCTCCAATGGAAGCCAGTATAACCATCGAAACACGTTTGACCAACAATTATGTAAACACTACAACCCAAGAGTAATTAATCTAAAACTTCTCATTGGTTGAAACAAAACGTTTTCCAAATGGACTCATCCCCTTCATGTTTCCAAAATGACTCTTAACACAATGATATGCATTTTCCCATGGTTTATAAAAATCGTATGCACCAAATGGAAAATTATATAAAATGACCTTCATTTACATACTATATCATCAAAGAAACATATCAAAATGATTTATTTAACAACATACCCAAAAGTCCCAAAGATATGGGTTATATAAGTATATAAAGTTAACATTTCCAAATAACCAAAACTTATCACCAGTTAACAATTTAGTGTAAAACACAAGCACTTTAAAATAAACATTTTGGCATGTACATCGTTTTCACAAATCAACTTGAACTCACCTCGCTAGATTTAGGCTAAATCTAGATTTTACCCCGCTTTAAGCTTCCTTGAAGAAATCCGAGTCCACAAGCAAAATCCTTCAAAAACCTAGATCCATAGATTTCCAACCATAAATAAGCATCTTCAACCATAAAGAATCGATCTCTAAACATCTTATAACAAAATCTCTATTTTGGCCAAAACCCTAATTTGGCCTAACTTCCTCAAAATCAACCAACCCAAAGTCGATAAATAGAAACACTATGAGGTCAAAGATGGAGCATTTGTAACTTGATTAAAGTGTTAGAAAGAAAATGGATGAACTTACAATAGTGGGTTTTGATAGAACTCAAAACCCTAGATTTTCTTGAAGAATACTTCAATGGAAATGTTGGAATGGTAGCTTCTTGAATCCTAGACTACCAAGATTTAGATGGTGATGGAAATGCTTCAAAATCAAAGTGAATGGTCATAGGAATGGCCAGGGTTTGAACCAAGAAGATGGGAATCCGTTTGGGAGAGAAAGGGTGGGATTTGAGAAGTGTCAAATGAGAAAAAGGGTTGGAAATCACGACTTAACAGACCACTGCACCCCTGGTGCGACATTGACCAGCGACAATGCCCTGGGCATTGTTGCATGGCAATGTCGCCAACACTGTCCCACCTTCTGTTCCTTCTCTGCGATTGTGACAGTGCGACTATGACAGTCATTGTAGCTGGACCTTTCCGGAGCCCCAAAACTCCACTTTTTCAATGCCAATTCTCCCGATACTCCAAGGGACGTTAGATAATGATTCCCCAACAAAACCCCACCATTTACAATATACCAAACACCCGGGTGGCATTTACTTACCGAAAATTACGGGTGTTACAGAATAGCCGTCTAAGAAACAATAATACTCCTTTCCTGCAAGTCTATCTAACATATGATCAATGAAGGGTAGTGGGAAATGGTCTTTCTGGGTATCCTTATTAAGTCTACGGTAGTCCATACAAATCCTAAAATCAGACACAATTCTAGTGGGAATGAGCTCATCTTTCTCATTTATGATCACAGTGACACCTCCCTTTTTAGGGACACACTGTACAGGGCTTACCTATGAGTTGCTCGCTATTGGGTAGATTATTCCTGCATCCAACCATTTTAAAATCTCCTTTTTATCACAACTTCCTTCATGACAGGATTCAATCTTCTTTATGGTTCAATGGAAGTGAAATTCTTATCTTCTAGGATGATTTTGTGTTGACAAATGGAAGGATTGATACCATTAAGGTCGGAAATGGTCCATCCTATAGCCTTAGTGCGTTGTTTAAAAAAAAACTCACCAACTATTCTTCCTGATGTGTTTCTAGGGTAGATGAAATGATGATAGACAATTTGCCTTCTTCACCTAGAAATGCATACTTTAGGTGTGAGGGGAGTGGTTTTAACTCCAGGTCAGGTGGTGATTCAATAGATGGGGGTTGGGTCTTCATATTTGCACTTTCCAACATCTCAAAAGCCGTAGTCTCTCTCAAGTCTAAGGTTTCACTTTCCTCTTCCCATTCTTCTTTCTCATCAACTTCAGTCTCTCTCAAGTCTAACATTTTTTAATTCAATCTTTGTGGCACAAAGACTCAATATCACTCAAGGTAAAGCATTATTATCTATCATCAGGATATTTCATAGAGTTGAACACATTAAAAGTGACATTTTGCTCATTCACTCTCATAGTCAATTCTCTTTTATGAACATCAATCAAGGTTCTATCAGTTGCTAGGAATGGTCTTCCTAGGATGATTGGAATGTCCTTATTGGCCTCAAAATCAAGAATGATGAAGTCGACGAGAAAAATGAATTTTTCCACTTGGACTAACACATCCTCAATTTTTCCTTTCGGGTGAGCTATGGACTTGTCAGCTAACTGCAGGGTGACTGTGGTTGGTCTAGCCTCACCTATGCCTAGAGTGTTAAAAATAGATAAGGGCATATGGTTTATACTAGCTCCCAGATCACATAATGCCTTTCCAATCTCTTTCCCACATATTGAACAAGGAATAGTGAAACTCCTAGGATCTTTTAGTTTAGGGGGAATTTTATTTGAAAGGAGGGCACTACAACCTTCTGTTAATTAAGGCAACAGTTTCATATTCATTCAACTTCTTCTTTTTGCTCAAGATGTCCTTGAGAAACTTTATGTAACTTGGCATTTGCTCAATTGCCTCAACCAACAGAATGTTGATATGTAGCTGTTTAAACACGTCAAGGAACTTTTTGAATTGCATCTCCTCTTTTTGATTTCTCAACCTTTGTGGAAAAGGTATATACGGAGGGACAGGAGCTACAATGGCTTTCTCAGGAGACTGACCTAAAGGTGTTTAGGTGGCGGTTGGTTTAGAACTTTTGAATATGAGAGTGACTAGCTATGTGACAAGATTGTCAATCTTAGTGGGAGTTGTTGAGGCTTCATCATGGAATGATACCTTCTTTTTGCCCTCATCTGGAAATAATAAAGGGAAATCAGTTTTCTTAGGTAGTGGTCCTACGTCCACTGATTTTCCTTTATCTTTCAAAGTGGGTGTGACAACATCCTGAGTGAGTTGGGATGGTTCAACGGGCTTTTTCAGAGGTTAACTTTCTGTTAAGTTCTTTCCGCTTCTCAAACTCACTACTTTCACATATTCTTTCATGGCTGGTCTTGGGATCTCTATATCACTAGGCAGTGTACCAGAAGGCCTATTCCGTAACTCAAGTGCAAGTTGACTAATCTGGGTCTCTAGATATCTTATGGTGGTGTTTTGATGGTTCATTGCTGAATTGGTTTGGTTTATGAACCCTTTCAAAATTGTTTCTAAAGAAGTGGATGACTCAACTTGTTGGTTAGGTTTGTTTTGAAAAGACGGTTGATGTGGTTGTTGATGAAAGGTCTGATGGTGATGGTTTTGAGGATGACTTTGGTGTTGTGGTTGTTGTGATTGTTGTGGTTGTTGTGGTTGATGATTTGAAGTTCCTTGCTGCTTATGTGCGGGTGGATTTAAACATGGAATGAGCCAAGAAAAGTTCGTGTGTTGTCTCCAACTGGCATTGTAGTTGTTGGTGTAGGGACCAGGTGTAACACCCCCTTCCCGAGATGGAAAAGGAGGTTACGTCTGAACCTAACACAAACTGCTAACAAGAGCATACAGAGCATTAGTAAAACCTTAATTAAAATAAGCACCATCAGAAATATAATTGTCTCAAATGATACACTTTCTTTCATCCAATACTTACATCAAAACATTAATAAAACCTAAAACTTCTTATCAACAAACCTCTTACATAGGATGAAACTCTGAATCCCTTAAACTCTTAGATCCCCTTCGAATACCTGTCGCGAAGAAAGAAATGCGGCTAAGCCAAACGCTTAGTGCACAGATACAATAGATAACAAACGAATAATCGAACCCAATACCGAATATAATAAAAATCTGAATTTTGGACACAAGAATCGAACTTTTGAGTATTCATGAAAGCTAAATTGAGTATAATCATTCCACATCTAACTTCAACTACATACCAAAATATCCCAAACAAACAAAACGAAACCAAAAGAAATTAGACCAAATGACTCAAATTTAATTACTTAATCAAAAGTCATAACAAAATGAATAAATCCAAATTCATTATATCGAGACAATAAATTTAGTCAAAATTCAGAACTGTCAAATCGAAACAAATATTATCAACTAAATACCAAATGAATCTGAGAAGCTTAAATCAAAATCATATCATAAGATTGCATAACGAGCTCGAACAAATAATCGCATACACTTGAGTTTCATGTCAAACATAAACAGATACAACAAATGTCAGACATAAGCCACATAGGCACGTACGTTGGACATTCTCATCCAACTGTACTAAATAATGTGAGATGCGGTGGTGGGCACTACACCGTCATCCACCCTACAAACTATGGCCGACCCATACGCCTCCCATCACACCACGCCAGCTCTCATCAGAGCACACAAAATCAAAAGGAGACGCCGTGGACTGATCACACCGGGCGGTGTCACGCCATCGGTGCCACAATGACGTGCCTATGGTACCCCCATAGGTGGTTAGTAGCTCGGTACACCTTAACGTATAAACTTCAAAAGTATGTCACAACACATGTGATCATACTAAATCAAATCATACGAATTACAAAACGAATAAAAAGGGTATTTGAACGTACAAAAATATTGACCACTCCACTTGAAAGCTTTATTTTTCAAACACTCTAAACCAAAAGACTTACAAATCGAAAAGGAATTTAAATGGCACAAGTATCATAAGCCATTGACATAACTTTGTATACGAACTCATGAAATATATTTAAAACTAAAAACATATGGCGATTAAAATACGAACGTAGACTAGGAATTTCACACTCACAACTTTTCGAAATTATGTCGTACTAATTTCAGCACTTTACACGTTTACAAATCTAACATTTTCCCATACTTCAAAGAGGTTTTAGAAAACTATATCTAAACAACAATTTTAAAATAATGTCTTGTGATTCCAAAGAATCAAGAATGAACTGAATCGGATTTAAAATAGATTTTTCACATTTTTTTTAAAACGGTTGCGCTGTTCTCGTCTAAAACGAGACCAGTTTCGGAAAACCCAAATTTTAGACACATTAGCATAAAAATCACAGTTTTCTCGTGTGACAGTAAATCGTAGATGACATTTCCAGCTTTTCAAAACCTTATCGTATGACTTAATCCGATAAACGAGTGATTTGTTATGATTTTTACAAATAACACGAAATTTTCAAAGCGAAAATCAGCAGATTTATAAATTGAATTTGACGTTTTTAACATATTCAAACCTCGATTTATCGAATGCAAAACCAAAAGAGAACTAAACTGTAACTAACCGGACGAGAAAGCAAACCGAATTGATGGAAGAAAGAACACATTAACCAAATCGAACGGAAGAGTCGAAAGAAAAAGCAATGAAATCGTACATATATGTAACGAATCAAATAAATGTAAACGGAATTAACACATAAACAACGGATCGAATAAACACAAAAGTGGGGAACATGAAGAATCCGCACACATATAAAAACGGATCAAATAAACATAATGGAGAGAAGATAAGGAATCCGTACCTTAGCTAACATCCAAAAATCGCTAATGAAAATCCCATCGGCTTTCTTCAACGAGTCTTTAGAGCCACGATCAAAAGTTCCAACACATCTAACCTCAAAACCCTAATATTGATACTTGAAACTCCAATTATTCCAATTCTAACTCTCGTTTTATTCCCTTAACTAATTGATACTCAATCAAAAGGATAAATATAAAATAAAAAAAAATTCCTAATTTGGTTAGGAATTGCTACTGCCTCCGAGATTACATAGGGTTATCCCAAAATTCTTTTTTTCTTTTTTTTAAATGACAACTTAGCCCCTCAAGTTTTATAAAACTTCCAACTTGAATAAAAACTTACTAATTTCTTAAAAAAAATACGGGACATTACACCAGGTCTATTATGAACATAGTTTACAGATTCGGTATTTTGTGGACAATGTTCATAAGAGTGTTCCCCACCACAACAGACACATTGCACTGAGAGTACTGCTGAGATAGGTGTAGAAACATTTGGCTGCACTCCTTGGCCAAAAGTTAAGTTTTTTAGCATGGTGGCCATGGAAGTGAGTTGTGCAGTTAATGTAGTGTATGCATCTACATCATGAACTCCAACAGTCTTCTTTTGTGGTTGGGCACGTGGATCAGCTCAATGTCCATTGTTTGTTGAAATCTTTTCAAAAATTTCATACCCATCATTGTAGGTATTAGTTGTAAAGGCCCCTCCTGATGTCGCATCGAGCATTTGTTTAGCCATGGGGTTTAGACCATTATAAAACGTCTCGAGTTGAATACAGTAGGGAATGCCATGGTGAGGGCATTTTCTCAACAACTCTTTAAACCTTTCCCATGCATCAGGAATTGCTTCATCGTCCAGTTGTTTAAACATGCAAATTTCTTTTATGGATTTGGCATTCCTGGTAGGTGGAAAATATTTTCGCAAAAACTTTTCAGTCATATTATTCCATTATGGTACAGAACCTGGTGCCAAAGAATTAAACCATGACTTTGCTCAATCCTTTAGAAAGAATGGAAATAAAGTGAGTCTTAGAGCATCGTTAGATACTCCAGGGATCAGGAAAGCATCGGTGATCTCCATAAAAGATTTTAAATGAGAATAAGGATCATCCAATGGCATTCCGACAAATTGTCCATTTGTTTGCAACATATGGAACATGATGGGTTTTAGCTCAAAATGGAGGGCGGTCATATGGGGTCTAACTATCCCTGAATTTAATTGCTCAAAATCGAGGATAACATAGTCCATAATCTTTCCCTCTTTGGAATTTGCAAGATTAATTATATTAGGAACTTCATTTCTTTGTTCATTATTACCTTGAGATTCTACATCATCATCAACATGATTATTGTTATGATTGTTCCCTTAATTTGGTGCATTTTGTTGAAAAAGGTGCTCAGGTGGGTTTCCAAAAATTGGAGGTGCATCATGAAATATTGGCGGTGGTCTTTATCAGTTTTCTAAAAGCGGTGGTTGTCTAGGTCTCATATTTTCAAAACCTGGTGGGGGTAATTCCATGATTCGAAGATCTAAAGTCAATGAAATTATTTGTGCTCTCCTTCTAACTCGGAATGTTCTTTCAATGTCCAGGTCAAATTCGAACAACTCCCCACGTGGTATTCTTAGCATACACCAAAAAAATTGTGATTCAAACGGTGTTAGAAAAATCAAATCTTTAACTTTACTTTAAAAATCTTTTAGCTTGCCTAAATCCCCGGCAACAACGCCAAAAACTTGTTGCAAGATTTATATAGAATAAATCTCTCAGACTTTACACAAATGGAGAGTAACACAAGTATACATTTCTCAATCCATTGCCGTCTTTTACAAGTAATAAAACGGTGAAATACCGAGTATCGATCCACAGGGAAAAAGAAGTAAAAGATTTAAATCAAAGTCCAGAAAAAGAAATGATTTCAGATGGCAATTTTGAAGAAATATTGTTGGTTGGGTTGATTACAAACTATTGCGATAACAATTAATTAAAAAGGAAGCAAGGGTGTAAGGATTTGTTAAGATTTCAAAGCAAATAAATCGGGTAGAACTTCGTGACAAACAACTCATCTTATCTAACCATCAACTTGTATAAGGCACTCTTTCGAGGTTGAGAAAGGCACGTATCCATGGACTAACTTTAATGTTTCCAAAATAAAGTAGTATTGGCAATGGCACAATCTATCCTTTTTGTAAGTTATACGGAATGAAACAAGTTTCCTTGGTTCTAAGTAACCCTCTCGAGTCTACCTCCGTATCGTTCAAGTTGATGTGTTCAAGATGACTCATTTTTGAGTTCATCAAACTTTAACATTTCAACAATATAACTTTGAACGAATGGTTGGAACGATTTATTATTAGTCAACAAATTCCTACCATCAAAATATGTAACACCCTAAAAATTAGCGGAATAAAAATTCGAAATTTCTGCAATATGACTGCTATAATTAGATAAAAACCTTGATATAAAACCTGCTAAAATCAATCCCAAAGTATTGTCCCGATAGAACGGGGAAGATGAGGTTATAGGCATTACAATCAAACAGATGAAGAATATTCTAACAACCTAATAATCTAACTTAAATAAGAAAGATTAGTATCGGGTGTTGTTATCCTTCCAAAAGGTATGTTCACTATACAATCACGCTGGTCTATACATCTCCCAAAAAAGACCGCTCTTGACCCCAAAGCTATCCGCTCAGTCCCGACGAACCCCACCGGAGACCTGACCTGTTATACATGTCATTTTAGGAAAAAGTGTTAGGCTAAAACCTAGTGAGCTCAATCATTTGCAGTTTAAATCATAAAGCGTACAATGAGTAACGGAAATCATTTTTATACAGTAACAATAAAGGTAATAATGATAATAATGTTCTTTGAAATTTAGCAATTACCTCTTGGGTTAACGGGGGAGACCCGCTTACTAACCCGAATGACGGAACACAAAAGTAAGCCATTCGATGGGTCAGTAAAACCAATAACACATAAAGTACACGCAAGGGATGTCAGGCTCAGTGGCTTTAAACGTACACCCACGGAAACTCGAGTTCAACCCCGTCGGGTTCCTATGTCGAGCTCCTCATCCAATATCGTAATACTTGAGCACGAAGGACTTATACCTCAATCCGGTACCTAGCGTGCAGCACGAAGGACTTATACCTCAATCCGGTACCTAACGTGCCTCGACGTGGAAAACTAGTCGCCCCAACGCCGGAACAATAATAAACCAAACACGGGGTTATGACTCCCAAATGCATCACTTAAATCAAATAATGCCCTCATTGTCCAACGAATACTTCAACAAGTGTTTATATGCATAAAGGACATAAATAGCGGTTTTTCCCAAATATAGTTCCCATTCTCTACCAAATGATCATTGGTTGAAAACATAAACATCTATCACAAATACTACTTTTAAAACATTGTAGATACAAACTTATCAGTAGTTAACCACAAGAGTACCATTATTAAATCCATGAGCGATACATACACAAAGCCATTATTTAAAATACAATTTTCCAAGCAAGGTATATTTCTAATAGCATCAACAAGTTCATAAGATCATATTTCATGAAACTTACCATAAACCCTAAAATCTCCAAAAGTTAGTTTTGGTACAAGACCCAAAATTTAAGTATAAGAAAAAGGAGATACTTAGGCATTTAAAACTCACATTTGACATGTATAAGGTTTAGTAAAAGTGGATGAACTCACCTTAGTAGTTTCCTTAGGAAAGAAACCAAACCCTAGAGATAGAGGAGATGAAATCACTTGAAAGCTCACCAATCACCACTTCCTAAATGTATCGAGGACCAACATTAATGACCTAGAATCACCATAAATGAAGAGAGAAGTCTATAGGAAGAGTGCTTACCGAAGTCAGCTGCCAAAATCGCTCCCAAACCCTAGAACTTGGATAAAAATGACTGAAAATCGCAACTTGTCTTTTTATACCCGAAACCCCCGTCGGCGATAGTGCCCCGGCGATAGTGACATCTGTCACTATCGCGGGCATAGTTGCGAGCACCTCACCACCCTCGGTACAGATTGGGCGATAGTGCCCCCGGCGATTGTGACCATGTCACTCTCGCGGGCACAATCGCGAGAAACGTACCGAGGCCCTAAGGCCTTCGGCGATAGTGCCCTTCGCGATTGTGACACCCTGTCACTCTCGCGGGCACAATCGCGAATAGCCCCAAATTTCCCAACTTTGATGATTTTTAACCCACGATGCTTAAATCCAACTTTCTCGATATTAAGTAAATAAAAATCCCAACATATATATAAGTTCCAAAGCGAGAAAATAATACATGGGTTCTCAGAATTCGGGGTGTTACAATCCTCCCCCACTTGGAAATGATTTCGTCTCCGAAATCCTACTAACTAAACAAGTGAGGGTATCTACGCCTCATGTCTTCTTCCGATTCCCAAGTCACATTGGTTCCGCGGTGGTGCTTCCATTGTACTTTGACCATCACGACTTCCTTATGGCGAAGTCTCTTAGTTTCCCTTTCCAAAATAGCTTCGGGTTCCTCAACGCAACAGTTGTCCTCCACACGAATCTCGGATAGCGGTATGACGCTCTCTTCCTCCGCCAAACACTTTCGCAAATAACACACATGAAATGTAGGGTGGATTCCATCCATCTCGGGTGGCAAGTCTAGCTTATAAGCTTGTAGCCCAATAGGGTGAAGAAAAGTAAACGGTCCAAGGAAACGGGGACTTAGCTTCCCACGCTTCCCAAACCGAATCAATCCCTTCCAAGGGGACACCTTTAGCATCACACGATCTCCCACTTGAAACTCTACCGGTCTCCTCTTTTTGTCGGCGTAACTTTTCTGACGATCTTGCGCCGCTTTCAACCGTTCCCGAATAGATTTAACTTTGTCGGTCGTCTCTTGCACGATTTCCGGGCCGGCAAACTGCTTCTCTCCCGCCTCGAGCCAACACATGGGGGTCCTACACTTCCGCCCGTACAAAGCTTCAAATGGCGCCATCCCGACACTAGAGTGATAACTATTGTTGTACGCAAATTCCACCAAGGGTAGATGGGTATCCCAACTACCGCCAAAATCGATCACGCATGATCTAAGCATGTCTTCAAGCGTTTGAATCGTCCTTTCACTTTGCCCGTCCGTTTGTGGGTGATATGTCGTGCTCAAATTCATCCGCGTGCCCAACTCTTGACCTCATGCACCCCACACCCGAGCTAAGGTTGTCAACCTATCATTGCTCGGTTTCCTTGTATTTTTTTATTTTTAAGAAAAATGAAAAACATGTATCAAATATTTAAATAACGACGAAATAAAAGTTTACGAGAACTAAACTTGTCTTACAATACGAAAGTCAACAAAAACGTGAAAGATCTAAGTTACGAAAGAGAAGTACGATAAAGTAAAATAAATCAAGATGACTAAGATTTAGAACGTGAACGAAATTTTACGATAACAAACTTACGCTAGACGGAGTTAATAAAGATGTGACAAAAAATAAAGATTTAAGATAACGTAAGCGTAAACTAAAAATGCATAAATTTTAGAAGGCAAGAAGAAAAATACTAAAAGACTAATACATTAATTATAAAAGAGGATGAAAGTTCTTCGAATAAAACTTCATCTTTTCACAAAGATGAAGTAGCAAGAGGTGAGGAATACATAGTGGAGAGGTTTCAAATGGTAAAATGGATGGAGAGAAAGTGTGAGACGAAACTAAGTTTGTAGGATGATTTACAAGTTACAAAACACTCCTATTTATAAGGCCTTGGAGGAGATAATATGATGAAGAACTTCAAAAGTATTAACCAATGGTTCATATG
Organism: Arctium minus; assembly: GCA_954870635.1. Taxonomy (NCBI): domain Eukaryota; kingdom Viridiplantae; phylum Streptophyta; class Magnoliopsida; order Asterales; family Asteraceae; genus Arctium; species Arctium minus. Next base: position 38,792,179 of record OX941085.1, on the reverse strand, counting down.
CTCCTTTCTTTAGCAACAAAATCACTTGGAAGATCTCAAGAAAATCACCAAATCCATTAAGCTTAGTCTTCATTCCAAAGCATAAGTCCTTCCTCCAGTTTTATCCTATAGCATCACAATACACTCTTTCCAATCAACACTATAAACCAAAAGATTAGCCACAAATTAGCATCAAAAGACAAGTGAAATTGGTCATTGGTTTACCTAAACTCCATAAACGTGAAAATCGAAAATATACATAACAAGACTCAATCTAACGACTTTTGACAAATTAAAGAAACGAAAAAAAAAACTAAAAAAGGTGTAATGCGTCAATTAAGTTGCCGCATATCACATACCCATTCACATAAACCGTAAAATCTCCAAAATTAGGTTTTTTTTAAAGTTCGCCCAAGTCAAGAAATCAAGAGTATATATGATATCTATACTATATTATAAAGATGACATAAAAACTCTTAAAAACAAGTCTTAAAGCTTAATGTACCGCTATTTAATGCTAATTACTTAAAAAACAACCATAAAAGTTGTATGTACTACATTTAATGATATTCATTAATTTTTAATGATTATCTCTAACCATTTTAACTCTCCTAAAATAATTTCCAACTTTAACTCCCCTAAAATAACTCTCAGCATATTTTAGATATAAAAAATCTAAAATATAATTAAAAATTCTTACAGAATATTTTATAAAAAAAATTATATTATTAAACCAAAATAAATTACATTATATTATTAAGTCTAAATTAAAAAAATTTATATAAAAAATCATTATCACTCTCTCACAACCATCAAAAATCGTAATGTAAATCGACAAAAAACAGAAAATAAAATGAAACATTAAAATCATGATGTATCTAGCTGCATTGCGCGAGTACACTTCTAGTATAATAAAATAATTAAAGGGAATTTAATTAAAATGCCCAAACATCAAAAATGGGTACCCAAAATTCCCCAAATCTTGTAATTTTTGCCAAAATACCCAATTACCCCGTGTTTTTGGGCCGCGTTTTTTAAAAATGCGGGGTTATACAGTTTTGGTCCGCGTATGAGCAAAAACACGGGGATGTGTCCGCGTTTTACATATTTGGTCCGCGTTTGGTGGATATAACGCGGGGTTGGGGAGGTTACGCCGGGGTTGGTTTCACAAATGTTAATTCAATTGTTGATATTTAATAAATATTTACATTTTATACCCTTATAATTATTTAGTTAGTTTACTTTATACATTTTACTTTTCTATTTTTTATTTTTCATTTTCATCATATTAACACATAAAATCGTATATTAACTAAAATACGTTAAAAAAATACGTTTTAATTTTAACAAGTTACATCATTATAATCGTCTCTTCGAAACCTTCGAAATGAGCCCAATATTGAATATTTTTGGATTTAATTATTTAATTATATATCATATGTACTACATAAAACGTATGAAACGTATGAATATGTTATTTTTCTTTTTACCATAAAACATAAAACGTATTACATATCATACGAGGACAAAACGAGGACAAGGTGTAACAGTGAAACGAGGACAAAACGCGGACCAAGGCCTCGTTTCAAGCAAAAAACGCGGACATAAGGGGTATTTTGGCAAAAATAACAAGATTTAGGGTATATTGGGTACTGATTTTTCAACTTAGGGCATTTTAATTAAATTCCCTTAATTATAACTAGAAATGTACTCTCGCAATGCAGCGGGTTTCTGAAATCTAGAACTCGAACCCTCGATCATTATTCATGCTTTTTGTTAGTCTTTTTTTATTTTATTTTACGATTTTAAGAAACCTAGATTTAAAACAAAAATATATTTTAGTTTAGTTTAATTATGTTTTTTTATAAAAAATAATAATAAAAATAAAAATTACGGGTTAAAAAACGTTTAATTTAAATGATAACTATATTTAAGATAATTTATATTTAAAATTAAAAAGATAACATACTTCAATAAAAAATAAAAATAAGGTGTTTTATCTCGAATTTTCTTATATTTATCGGTTAGTTATATCAATAGTTAAAAAATTTAGATATTTTAGAAAATAAAAATAAGTGCTTATCTGCAGTTAGTTACACGAATTCAAACATTGATCTTTTATAAGTTGTACTTATGTTTAATTAATTTGTACTTTTGGATTTTAAGTAATATACATTAATAAGTGGTACCTAGTGCATAAAAATTAGTTTTTAAGAGTTTAGCTTAAATGCTTTATAATATAGTATAGATATATTAGTTAAAATTCAAAATTACAAGTTAATGAAACATAATTATAACTTATTAAAGTCTCATGTTTTTATTTGTATAACTAACTGCAAATAAACATATTAAATATAGGATAAACACTATGAGATAAATTACCTGTTTTATTTTTTTTAAATATATTTATTAGATCAATGCATGTTTTTATAATATAGTATAGATATATTAAGAGTAAATCATAAAATAAAAAATAAATATTGATAAAAGTAATATTGATCAAATCGTCCAATAAATATAAAAAATAAATATTGATAATAGTAGATAATATTGATCAAATCGTCCATTAAATATAAAAAACAAATATTTATATTAATAAATGAGTATCCTTTCCACAAATAGATGATTATGTGAGATATTGTGCTTGGAAATGTTGTATCAAAGCATTAAGAAATTGTAAATTAAGTAATTGGTTTTAATTAGTTGTAACTTGTGCTTAAAATATTGTAATTAAGAGTTTTTTATTTCTTTTTTATAATATAGTATAGATACTAACAAACTTTTTATAAAGTAATAATTTTTTTATTTATTTTCTTGGGTAAATTTTGCAAAAAAGGAAAAACAAATGATTAATGCATATATTATCTACTCCGAAATAAGTTTTGTAGGTTTCTTCAAATATAGAGAATTTTTTGTTCTCTTTCCTCTTTTCCTTTATTTAGGGGAACCATTTGATGATCTTGTTGGACAACCTTTATCAAAAATTTATAATAATAATAATATTCTCTCGCTATATACACACACACACACATGCTAATTGGAGATGATCCAACGTCATGTTTTGTAACCATAAATTAATTTACTTTTTGAGTAAATTAAAAAAAAATCTCATTCGATTAGCTATAAGCTAGCTTATAAGTTATCTTCTAAAAATCTATTTCAAATGGTATTTCAATAAGTTGTATATAGTTTTTTAACTAATAGTTAACTTTATCCGTCAACAAGTAACTTATCAGTTAGTTTGTCAAATATAGTCTAAGAGGCTGCTATTAGATCAAAATAAACAACCTTTAAAAACCAACCAGTCTATAAGAAATTCAGATAAGAAAATTGCATACCATCCTTTTATCATTATCTATATGTGATACGATGAATGAACCGAGTATGTGTTATGGATATCCTCACCAAAGCCTTCAATGTTTTTCAACGAACTACCGGTCTCTAATATATGTGGGTCATGAATCGTTTCTCATGCTTTAGAGAGCATCATTAGCCCTTGATTAATATTTAGGGGGTGTTTGGGATTGCTTATTTAAAACAACTTATGCTTATTTGTAAAAGTGTTTATCAACTTATGCGGTATCAAACCGGAGTTTTTAAAAAAATGTTTGGATTAGCTTATTGTGGTACCAAAACATAATAAGATAATAAGTTGTTATTTAAAGGTGTTTGGGATTGCTTATACATATAAAATAACCAAAAAAATCATAAACACTTTTCAAATAAGTTGATAAGTTAAAACCAAATGACTTATCAAAAAGTGTTTTTCAGCGGTTTGGCACCGCTATAAGTCATTTTAATTTTTTCTCATCCAAACACTCAAAAGTGTTTATCTCCGGTGTCAAATCACAATAAGCTAAAAAGCACCTCAAATAAGTGATCCCAAACACACCCTTAGATAATTGTTGAAGTACATGGGTTATTCATTGTAAAGGCTCGTTTAAATAGCTAATCATTTAAGCCAACTAGAGCATCTCCACGAGTCTCCAACAAGTATGTTCAAGGATTTTTTATATATTTTTGTAAAATATATAATTAAAAGTTAAAATATTTAAAAATAATTACATTTAATTCTAACGGATTCCCTATTTTAGAGATTTCAACATCCATTATATTATTAAAATATTTTATGAATTTATCATACACTTCTTTTTTTTTAATATAAAATAAATAATAATAATAATAATAATTCAACCTCATTGGTGAAAATAAATAAAAATTTAAATTATCTCTCAATACACCAAGTTTTAGAAAAAAAATTTAAACTTAGATCTTTCTCTAGTTTTCTCTTTTAGAGAACAATAAAAAGAATCTATTGGAATAAAATAGAGAATAAAAACTTCATTTTCTCTATTTTAGAGAATCTATTGGTGATGCTCTTCTAATTCTTCTAAAATAAAATCTTAAAAGTCAAAATTTCTATAAAAAATTATATCCAACTTCAACAAGTAATTAAGGCTGGGTCGGGTCACAGCGGATTAGTGGGATTGTCCGTAATGGAGGCCCGATACCGCTGGAACGTGTGTGTGCGTTAACATGTCGTTCAAAAAAAAAATGGCTACTCTATTTTACAATTCTAGCATTAATTGTATTATTAAAAAATCAAATACATTTAATAAAATATTATTCTCTCTCCTAATAGGCTAATATCTCATACAAAGTTTTAGAGATTTCTCGAAATTTGATATCTTAACAAAGTTTTATATAAAATAATAATATTCAACTTTATTGGTAGAAAAAAATAGAAAAACTATTTTTCTAAGTTGAGCATTTAATTTCAGCGAGTTGTCACAATTTCTAGATTTTTTTCCTTTTTCTTGTAACTTTATCAATTTTGAAGAAAGTTTTGGAGAATTGGTAGGATCAAAAAAGTAAGTTAAAAAAACTCAAAACAGATAACTTGTTGGAGATGCTAGGGCTCGTTTGGTTTAACAAAATGTTTTTGAAAGATTAGGATTGCATGGAAGGATTTGAAATCTTTTAGGGGGCGTTTGGTTTGCGGGATTGGAATGGATTTGGAGGGATTTGGATTTCAAATTCATTCCAATCCTGCGTTTGGTTTGCAGGAAAGGATTTTGTTGACCGGATTTCAAATCCGTTGACCATTTTAAAATCCCTCATATGATGGATTTGGAAATCCTTGGCATTGGGCCTGGATTTGAAATCCAAATCCGATGGATTCTAAAGCGTGATTCATACTTCAAATTGTATTGATCCAAATTCGACATTTACCAATAAAAATAAATTCTTTATAAAACAAACAGATAATAATAAAAAAACCTCAATCCAAATCCTACAAACCAAACAAGACTTGTAAAGGAATGGATTTGAAATTCATTCCAAATCCTACAAACCAAACACATGAAGGGATTTCAAATCCCTTCAAATCTAAATCCCTCCAAATCCAAATCCCTCCTTGAAATTCAATACATTCCATTCCAATCCCGCAAACCAAATGCGCCCTTAGTATATTTGGTTTGTAAGATTTGGAATAGAGAAAAGTTCAATTTTGGTCCCTAACGTCTGTCACTTTTAACAGTTCTCGTCCCTCAACTTCGTTTTAATGTATTTGTCCCTCACGTTTGTCAATTCCAACGGTTTTGGTCATTCACTCTAACGGCCGCTAACTTTTTTTATTAAGTCAAGTTAAATGAAGAGTATTTTGGTCTTTTACCACTTTTTCTTATTTTTATTAAAAACAAATCACAAGGACCACCGGCATCTCACTGGCATCCCTGCTCTCTCCATCTCCGGGACCAAAACCGTTGGGAATTGACAAACATGAGAGACAAATCCTTTTAAACAAAGTTGAGGGGCGAGAACCGTTAAAAGTGACAAACGTTAGAGACCAAAAGTGAACTTTACTCTTTAGAATATAATTTTTTTTTTGTAAATATTTGTTTGTTCTATAAATAATTTGTTTTGTGTTAGAGGCGATGGATAAATTATGACAGATTTGATGAAAGAGGCGGAGTATAGAGGCGATTAAAACAATTGAAATCCATGAGATTTAAGTTTGAAATAACTACAATCTCCAATGGATTCCTAAAAGACTAAGGCATTGTTTGTTTCTTAAGAGTTCTGAAGTTTAAAGTCTTATTTTACTTCTGATTAATAAGAGGTGGTGTTGAAGTATAAAATTTGAATCAACAAGACTGTATGTTTATGTAACGGCTGGAGGTGTCTGAAAGAAGAACATATGAACTGAAGTGGCGATAAGAGATTTTAAAAAGTTAGGTCACCACTTATTATTTTAGACGTATTTAAGAGTTAAGAAATTCTTAAAACTGGAGGAAAAAAAAAACAGTCTAAATGTAAAAAAGTCTGAACGATTCAGACTTGAGAGATTTTTTTTTCAAAAAAACAAACAACCCCTAAATCTAGATCTCATGGATTTCTGTTTCCATCATATCTCTAGCCAAATTCTTCCATCAAATCTGTCATAATCTTTTCATGGCCTCCATATCTTACAAATACAAAACAATTATTTACAAAAAGTTAGATTTCATTTCTAATTTTACAAACCAAACAAGATTTAGGGGCCGTTTACCAAACGTTTACCCTGGTAAGCGCTTACCATGTCACATTACCTTACCAGATAAATATGGCAAGAACCAAGAATCTTACCCACTAAGAGTGAATACAAGGACCGAGGTCTTACCCAATAAGTGATGGCGACGACTCTTACCATGGTTAACGCTTACCGGGTAAATTGTTGCATGCAGAACCGATTTGGTGGACCAAAATCTTGCCCGGTAAGTAAGTGATAGTGTTGAATTTTACCTGTAAGCGCTTACATTGGTAAACGACCCCTTATAAAGTAATGGACTTCAATTTCATTCCAAGTCCTAAGAACCAAACATTCCAAATTCTTCCAATTCCAAATCATTTAAAAAAATCCAAATTTCTCAAAAACATTCAACCATACCAAAGAGTCCATTTAGATTAGTAAACCAAAGACTTCATTAGATTTTCCACCAATGGTTTCCGGTAATAAAAACAAATGCAACATCGTAAACATATAATGTCCAAAATAATGTCTGAATGAATAATAAATATAAAAATACAGACTAGGAAATGACAAGTAATTTCCTATACACAATATAATCTACCAAAACAGATAAACCTGACTTCTTACAATACAAACCAAATAATCACACCAACTCTCTTTTTTCTAGACATTGGGTTTGAAATTATGTGACCTTTTCAACAACCCAAATGAATTTTAACTCAAAATGCACAAATTAAATACAAAAAAAAAAAAAAAAAAAAAAAAAAAGGAATGCAATTTGGAACTATTTACCTTGTGGCTTGCCTTCTTCCAACGCTGGTTTTCTTGGATAGGAGTTCTTGGAGATGATCATAACGGTCACGTTGGTAATCCACCAGCATACACAGTTGTCTTATGGCCTCTCTTTTCTCTTCTCCAAGATCCAGTAATCCTTCATCTCTCACATGAAGCAGCTTTTCTAACTCTTTGATCTTCTCGTCTTTTCCGGACGTCTTCTGTTCGAGTTCATCAACGGATTTCTTCAGTTTCGCCTTCTCGCTTTCCACCGCTTTCAGTTGTACCGCCATTTTCGCCACCTTTTCTTTCAGATCATCTTTCTCAGACCTCATGGTCTTAATTGAAATCTTGGTAACTTGGATTTCATTCATGATTTCGTATATCTGTGTGGATATATGACCATGATCTTCCTCGAATTTTACGGTGAGTGAATCCATGCCACCGGATATCAAGTTGACTTTCTCTGAGATCTCCTTTTTGACGCTCTCTTCGGCTTCTTTGTAACTTGAAATTGTTTCGGATAATGTGGAGATTTTCTCTATGAGTGATTTGTTTTCTTGATGCAGCTTCTCTTCTTTGCCCGCGTGATCACCTTCTTTCTCATTTAAAGTTTGTTCTGTTACACGAAGCTTCTGGTTTGCAAGCCGGATTTTGACTTCAAGGTTTCGGACATTTTCTGTTAAAGTTATCACTTCATCTCCTTTGATTTCGAGGTCTCCCTTGAGGTCTTCAATGGCTTCCTCCAGTTGTTCAACAGTTTGGCTTTTCGACTGGGTGACCGATTGGATCTCTTCTTCCGTTTCTTTTATTTTCCGTTCAGCATCTTGGAGACAAGCTTCCAGTCTTTTTTGCTCTTCGTTCAGTTCGCTAGAAACGTCTTCTAGTGACTTTATAGCGATCTCTTGGCTCACAATCTTGTTTTCTAGCACAAGCTTCTGGTTTTCCAATTCAGCCAACTTTTCTGAATACTCTTGTTTGCTTCTTTCGATCTGGAGTTCCAAATCGTTCTTTTCTTCCAGTGTTTTCTCCAGTTTTGACTCAGTTTCTATTTTCTGGGCACTTAGAGAATCTATCTCCTTTTGCAAGTTGTTGATCTGTTCTGTCAAAGCTGCAATTTGAGTTGAAGCTTCACTCTCATGTTTCGAGAGTTTGTCGTCTTTCTCGACAGATGTTGTTTCCAGTTCTTGAATCTTATCTTGTAGTTGTTTTTGCAACTGAAGGTTATCTTGCTTTTCACTTTCGAATCGATTCTCCAACTCTTCTTTTAAACTGACCAAAGAAGTCAGTTCCTTTTCCAGTTCATCCACCTTTGTTGCATACACTTCCTTCTCTTCCAAAGTCTTTGCTTGGTCTCTTGATTTGCTTTCAAGTTCTTCCTTCAGACTTTGAGTCACGATTATAAATTCTGAAAGTTCGAGACCCTTTTTCTCGATGTGCATTTCTGATTCAGTTTTCAGATTCTCCAAGGATTCAAGCTTTGATTCCAGATCTTTGACCTTAGACTCATAGTCTTCCTTCTCTTCCATTGTCTTCTCTAGATCTTTTGACTTGCTTTCAAGTTCTTCTTTCAGACTTTGACTCAGGATTAAGAGTTCTGAAATCTCGGTACCTTTTTTCTCAAGTTGCATTTCTGATTCATTTTTTAGGTTCTCCAAGGATTCAAGCTTCAATTCCAGATCTTTGACCATTGTTGCATAGCCTTCCTTCTCTTCTGTGGTCTTTGCATGATCTTTTGATTTGCTTTCAAGTTCTTCCTTCAGATTTCGACTCAGGATTGTAAGTTCTGAATGCTCAAGACCCTTTTTCTCAAGGTGCAATTCAGATTCATTCCTCAGCTTCTCCAAGGATTCAAGCTTCAATTCCAGATCTTTGACCTTTGACTCGAAGCTTTCCTTCTCTTCCATTGTCTTTTCTTGATCTTTTGACTTGCTTTCAAGTTCTTCTTTCAGACTTTGACTCAGGGTTAAGAGTTCTGAAATTTCAGTACCATTTTTCTCTAGTTCCATTTCTGATTCACTTTTCAGCTTCTCCAAGGATTCGATCTTCAATTCCAGATCTTTGACCTTTGACTCAAAGCTTTCCTTCTCTTCCAGGGTCTTTGCTTGATCTTTTGACTTGCTCTCAATTTCTTCTTTCAGACTTTGACTCAGGATTAAGAGTTCTGAAGTTTCGGCACCCTTTTTTTCGAGTTGCATTTCTAATTCATTTTTCAGGTTGTTCAAAGATTCTAGCTGTAATTCTAGATCTTTGACCTTTGACTCATAGCCTTCCTTCTCTTCCAGGGTCTTCGCTTGATCCTTGGACTTGCTTTCAAGTTCCTCTTTCAGACTTTGACTCTGGATTACTAGTTCTGATATCTCAAGACACTTTTTCTGGAGTTCAATTTCTGATTCGTTTTTCAGGTTGTTCAAAGATTCAAGCTGTAATTCTAGATCTTTCACCTTTGACTCATGGCTTTCCTTCTCTTCCATGGTCTTTGCTTGATCTTTTGACTTGCTCTCAATTTCGTCTTTCAGACTTTGACTCAGGATTAAGAGTTCTGAAATTTCAGTACCCTTTTTCTCAAGTTGACTTTCCAATTCATCTTTCAGATTGTTCAAGGATTCGAGTTTCAGTTCTAGATCTTTGACCTGTAACTCATAGCCTTCCTTCTCTTCCACAGTCTTTGCTTGATCCTTGGACTTGCTTTCCAGTTCCTCTTTCAGACTTTGACTCAGGATTACGAGTTCTGATATCTCGACACCCTTTTTCTCGAGTTGCATTTCTGATTCGTTTTTCAGGTTGTTCAAAGATTCTAGCTGTAATTCTAGATCTTTGACCTTTGACTCAAAGCTTTCCTTCTCCTCCATGGTCTTCGCTTGATCTTTTGACTTGTTCTCAATTTCATCTTTCAGACTTTGACTCAGGATTAAGAATTCTGAAATTTCAGTACCCTTTTTCTCAAGTTGACTTTCCAATTCATCTTTCAGATTGTTCAAGGATTCGAGTTTCAGTTCTAGATCTTTGACCTGTGACTCATAGCCTTCCTTCTCTTCCACAGTCTTTGCTTGATCCTTGGACTTGCTTTCCAGTTCCTCTTTCAGACTTTGACTCAGGATTACGAGTTCTGATATCTCGACACCCTTTTTCTCGAGTTGCATTTCTGATTCGTTTTTCAGGTTGTTCAAAGATTCTAGCTGTAATTCTAGATCTTTGACCTTTGACTCAAAGCTTTCCTTCTCCTCCATGGTCTTCGCTTGATCTTTTGACTTGTTCTCAATTTCATCTTTCAGACTTTGACTCAGGATTAAGAATTCTGAAATCTCAGTACCCTTTTTCTCAAGTTGACTTTCCAATTCATCTTTCAGATTGTTCAAGGATTCAAGTTTCAATTCTAGATCTTTGACCCACGACTCGTAGCCTTCCTTCTCTTCCATAGTCTTTGCTTGATCCTTGGATTTGCTTTCAAGTTCTTCTTTCAGACTTTGACTCAGGATTAAGAGTTCTGATATTTCAGTACCCTTTTTCTCCAGTTGCAATTCTGATTCAGCTTTCAAGTTGTTCAAGGATTCAAGCTCCAATTCCAGATCTTTGACCCTTGACTCAAACCCTTCCTTCTCTTCTACTGTCTTGGATTGATCCATAGTCATTTTTGCAGCCTCCTCTTTGAAATTCTCTATCTGAATAATATATTCTGCAATTTCCTCAGTCTTCCTGCTAACTTCTGTTTCTGATTCAGCCTTTAGGTTGTGCAACGACTTCAGCTCTTCCTCTAAATCTTTCACCTGGGCAACATATACTTCTTTCTCTTCTAGTAACTTTTTTTCATCTGCCATCTTGTCCGCCAACTCCTGTTTGAGAGAGTCTATCTGGATCAAGTAACCTGAAATTTCTTGACTACTTTTCTCCAGTTGACTTTCTGATTCAAGTTTTTGGCTGCATAGAACCGCTATTTCTTCTTGCTTTTCATTTACTTTGTCCAATAAAGCTTGCACATGTTCATCCAGTTGACTTTTCTGAATGCCAAAGGATTCCAATTCCTTCTGCAAGTTGCTGACATTTTCTGTCAAATTCTCAACTTGAGATAGAAACTCTTTCTCTTTATCCTCGGATTTCTTTGCCAGACTCGACAGTTCTTCTTCTTTCTGTTTCTCAATCTCTCTTTTCTGGGAATGCAAAGACTCAAAATCTTCTTCAAAACCCCGCATTTTGATTTCAGTCTCACTCGTGTGAGAGTTATGCATCTCTGCGTGACTAAGAAGCTCTTTCTCTTTGTCGGCCAATTTTTCACTTAATTGGCTACATTCAGCAGCAAGTTCTTGGATTTCGTCATGCTTCAATTTAATCTCATCTGCCAAAGACTTCTTATCTGCTTCAGTTGCTTCTAGTGTTTGACGTATGCTTGATAGCTCCTCTTCTGTTGTTTCCAGTTTCTCCTTCATTTTAGGAAGTTCGACTTTTACAACTCCCAGCTCTGACTTGAAACTCTCGTTTTCTCCTTCCAACCGAACAATAACAGTTCGTAGTTCTTCAATAGTTCCTTTAGCTATCTCCCTCTCCGACAATAAGCTAGTTTTCTCTTTGCTCATATCTTCTAGTTTCTGACTGAATTCAGCTTCTAGAATTCTGGCATTTTCAGATTTCAGATTGAGGTCACTGTTGTCAGCCGAAAGTTTAGAATTTTCTTCATGCAATCTTTCAGCTTCAAGTTTCAACTCTCCGAGCTTCTTCTCTGTTTCTTGTTCTTTGGTTAAAGCGGCCTGATTTTCAGAACTCAATGCTTCCTTCTCTTCTGTTGCAACCGCCAACTTTCTTGTCAACTCGGCAATATCTGCGTGTGCTGCTTGAAGTTCTTCCTTGAGGATGTCTGCTACTTTCATCTTTCCATTTTTACTGCCCTTCTTACTTGAAGAATTGTCAGAATCAGAATCTGAGCTGGATGAGGAAGAAGAGTCTTTTTCTTTCTTTGAATTAACTTTTGCCCTCAGTTCTCCTGTGATATGATCATAGCGCTCATAGATGGATTGATGATGCTTGTGGAAATCTTCAATCAACCCAACAAGTTTGCTCCTATCATCCTTGTCTTCCTCTTTCAGAAGCTCTAGAATCTTCTGATAATTATCTTCCATTTCTGCAAACATATTCAGAGCTTTTAGTCCAAGATCTAAATCTTTATTTTTGGGACATTGCAATTTGAAACTTCAACAGCATATGCAATTTCAAAAACCACAGAAGCCCACAACATGCGACGCTTCACCAAGTAATTCTACAAATTCAAGGCTATAAGTTAAAGAAAGTAGCTGACGAAGTTGATTTTCTTGTTCTTTTGCTCATCATTCTCCCATTAGCTGATACTCCACTTTGTAATTAGCATGCAGTTAAAAACCATCCAAATAGGCAGTTAGAAGACAATCTAAATAGGCACGGAGAAGATAGTAGGGAAATTTACAAAACAGGAGAGGATAACCGGGATTGACAGAAGTTGCTTAAAGTTTGTTTCCAGCGGCCAATTAGTTGAATTCTGGTAGTTATGCTTTGAGTTGACTAATCCGAACTATTCAGGCAAGTCATTGATTCAAAGATGAGTGATTAAAGGCGAGGGTGATCGCCGCTTTAAGCCATCACAAATTACCCATTGTGCTTGCAAAAATGAGGGATTTGGGACAGGTACTGTACATGTGAGTGGAAAATAAACAATGTTACTTGACACTTTTTTGTCAAAGCTTATTCTTGCAAACTAGAGGTGTTCTTTTCTTTTGCCAGAGCAACTGAGCAATGGTTCTATTTGCAATGAAGAAGCCAAGTACAATGGCTAGAAAGTCAATAACACTTTTCAGAATCAACTGTAGCCATGAGTATATAGGGTGTCGTATGCACTGATAAATGATAGTCTGCAAACATAATTGGGTTTTCTTGAGTTCTGATAGATTAATAGTTTGATTTGCCAATAAGGGAGCACAAAATCTCCAAACAGAATGGATGCATCAGAAAGTTAGCAGATCCAAACTTTCAAAACTATGAAGTGTTGGCTGGAGTGGATTGCTATGATACTATATTTCTAACAGCTTAGATTCCCTAATTTGATCATTGGACAATTCAGCAAATATCATGAGTATTTACCTATATTACTCCCTTTAAGTTCCTCATCTTTGTCGGGATCAATATCACCTCCAAGGATTGACTTGATTTTATTTCTGAAATGATGCTTTCCCATTTCCTTGTTTGGTTTTCACAAAAGTTCTCTTCAAATCTTCAAGAAGAAAACAATGTTTGTGAGAAGAACAAAGATGGTGCTCTTCAATGAGACAAGCCAATCTTGGTCATTAACATAATGAGCTTGATCCTGAAAGTCAAAACGAAATAGATATTTCAGAAATCCGCACACAAAGAAAATGGGTCTCAGATAACTTAGATATTTCAGAAATCCGCACACAAAGAAAATGGGTCTCAGATAACTTAATTTAACTATTAAAATGCCATACTTTCCCTGACCCACCATAACAATAATAGGTGTAGCAAGAAAAATAAGTGGACGATCTAGGTTGTCACGCTATTTAATTAAAACCAAGCATAAATAGAAAATCACAAAAAGTTCCATTATATTTTTTCCTTTTGTCATTTAGTAGTCTTAAGTAACAAATATTATTTGTGACATATCATGTGTCCTATGTTGCAAAGATATGGCTGTATAGATATGAATGCATTATAAGTGGAAATTGGGATTCGAAAATACTGAAAAACAGGGATTGCATGTATGCCTTAATATAGTGTGAGTAATAAAAGAAGTCATCTTAATTCATACATAAATCTTATATGCAGTTTACCAAATGCTTATCAAAGGTTTACCAGGTCAATTATTATACCGGATGTACAATACATGGCAAGGACCCAAAATCTTACCCTGTTAGAACGATAGCAAGGACCGAGAGTCTTATCCAATAAGTGAGGGTGACCACTTTTACTCAGTTAGTGCTTACGGGATAAATTATTGCATAAGATGTCGTTTTGATCGACTAGAATCTTACTCAGTAAGGTAAATAAGACTCATCGGTAAGCACTTACCGGGTAAACGTTTAAGTAAACTCTTACCGTTAAGCGCTTAACGGGTAAGCATTTGGGTAAACCCCCTTCATTATTGTGATCGTATTATCCAACCATCAAGAAAAAAGGTGTTCAATGCTTCGCTTGGCCACCTTCCTTTTCTCTTGCAACAAGAGTTATTTTGCTTTATTTTAGATGCTAGCCTTGGTTTTTAAATTTTTTTAATCACAAATTTTTACTTTTCAGGTTTTTAATAAAATTAAAAAAAAGGTAAAAATAAAATCGACTCATGTATGTTGCCATCTCATATACATACCCCTGTATTCACTCAACAAATTGGGAATACGGTCCCAGGGCAACCGCCAAAGAGTAGCACGCAATAGGACGATTCAACAAAGGGGTAAAATCATCTGCTTCCTAGCGTGATTTATGTTAAAGAAGCGTGAAAAGCCATTCTAGACATAAGAATAAACATATGTGCTGCAAATGAAATCATGGTAGGTGGGCTCTTCTTTCAAAATCTTAAAGCAATTCGAAAAGGCATTACGGATATTAATTCTACGATGAAGGACGATGCTCACAATTCTAGGATCATTGAAGCCCGTGATTCGTATATGTTGCTGTTGAGATGCAATAAAATCAGATTCGAGTACCGAAATTCAAATTCCAAGACAAATCAAATAAAAACAAACAAATAAACTATACAACTGGTGTTAATTAAATTCAACAAGATATCAAAATTCAAACTCGAATATGACTGTCAAATCCAATCAACATCAAACTTCAAAATCGGTCAAACTTCAATGAAGCTTAACAGAAGAAGCTAAAAACGAAGATCAACAAGTTCCAATTCACATAATCGAAACTTTAATCACGTATACGGATTACGGTAAATCAAGTGATTATAGCCACAAAAACTTACGAATAGTAAACAGACGATTCAAATCAGGTAGTGCAATTAGTACCAAATTCAACTGATCATGACGTAACAACGAAAATCAAACGACGTACCTTCGAATTTCGAATTGAATCAGAGCTTAAACTCAGTCGATCACCGCTCAAATAGCGAATCAGAAGTCCAGTTCAAAATTTGAATCAATTTAACTGAGTTGTTCCCCGAGTATTTAGTGTGTGTTTGTGTGTGAGAGAGAGTGAGAGAAAGACAGATTAGTAGCCTGAATGGACTAAATTTTTGATCTGGGAATTTAACATTTTTAATGGTATCATAGCCCAATTATTTCAAACAAGTTTCACAAGACCCCCACAGGATACAAACTTAGACGGTTCGCACCCTTATGGTTTCTTATCTACGTAAAATATGCTATCATTCTGCAAAAATGTATAACGTCATACTCTGAAGCGTCCAAACCATATAGGTCCTATGATCATCATGGAGGAGGTAGATCTCTTTTTCGAGGGATAGGTGAGTATGGCCTAGAGTCGAACCTTAGACTTAAGGGTCATTTACTAAACGTTTTAACCGGTAAGCACTTGTCAGATCAATTATCTTAGTGGAAAAACATGGCAAAGATCGATAATCTTATCCGGTTAGAACGATGATAAGGATGGAGAGTCTTAATCGGTAAGTAAGGATGACGACTTTTACCCGATAAGTGAGGGTGACTATTCTTGCTCGGTAAGCGCTTACTGAATAAATTGTTGCATAAGATATTGTTTTGATGGACTGCAGTCTTACTGGTACAATAAGTTAGAGTGTTTGACTGTTATCGGTAAGCGCTTACTGGGTAAGTGTTTGGGTAAACGACCCCTTAGAGATAATTATTTGCGATTTTGGGTCGAACATGACTATAGATAACCTAATTTATTTGTCCAACGGGCCTAATACAACAAAGTCAACCGTATTTTGCAAATTTGAGTAGTTGCCCCTATCCCCACCCCACCCCTATAAACGGGTCAGGCTTGTCCACGGGCAAACGAACCTAAAAATCTTCTACATTCAAAAAACAAAACTTATATAAATCATAAATTATGTAAATTTATTCAAAATGCATAATTTTCCTTCCAACTTGAAATAAGACGCAAAAACATAAAAACGTGTATACCGTAAGAAGAAAAATTATTTCATAGAATATTAAGTATCGATATTTTCTCTCCAAATATTTATTAACGTTTAGAGTATGGATTCTTCAAAAATAAAATAATTTCACCATATAATATTTCATGATCAAGATTTTAGACTATTATAAGACACTGTCACACGTAATATATATTTTGGGAGTTGATTGGTAATCAGTAAAGGGGGTTGAACCAAACGCTAGCCAAGTGGGGTTCTGTTTTTTCAATAACATGTAATAAAAGTATTAATTATATAAGATTTAATTAATTATCAAAAATATAAACTGGTCGGGTAGGTCTGTGAAGAAAAAAAATTCATCGCCTGTTTCTGCCCATGAATTTTAATGGTCCAACTCGGGCATGTTCTTTTTTTTTAGATTGATTATTTTAACATGCTTTTCTAATTAGTCAAGCAAGTTGGATTTGGTAGACCATATTTGTTCGTCAATGGCTCTAGTCGATGTCTCACTCATTATGCAAAGATATTCACATTATTACCTGCTAGGTTAAAGTGGCGAGAAGACATACAATAAAGCTGTCAATGACACAAATCCATGAACATAACACTTGAAAAATCAATTTGTGTGTGTATATATATACACTTTAAATAACAAACAAAAAAAAACTCCATTAATAATCAGTACTTCATCTATTGAATAAAACACTAAAAAACTATTATGACGGCTTCGAATGAAAGAGGGTTATGAAAAATAGTTAGTATATAAATTCTCAAATAGAAGTTTCATATGATATAATGTGTATTATAAGATCTATATGATTGTCATTGAAAATATATATATAATAGTAGTTGATAGTTTATGAGCATACAAAATGAATAATAATAATCTTGGGTGGATAAGATAGCAATTAAAAAGTATAGGGGGTTATATGCATAAAAATGAAAATTAAGGGGTGAAATGGAAAAACAGAGAAATAGAGATGGCATGGAAAAGGGGTTTTGTCTGGCATGCATGACAGAAAATCAGAGTCGGACCGCATTTTTGTGGTTTCAAATATTTTAGGGAGGAGGGATATTACTGGTGGAAAATAATAAATAAATAAATATACGCAAATACACTTTCATACTTGCTAAATTATTTGGGAAATTAATTAAAATGCCCGTATTTGAACATCGTATTACCGAAATGCCCCAAATCTCGTCGACTTTGCCGAAATACCCTTTAATTTGCTGATAAAAAAAATATTTTGATCTATAACTTATAAATTAACAACTTATGAATTTTTTTATATATTTTTCTCTAATAATATTTGCTGATAAAATTAAACTCATATGATAAGACTGTAAATTAAGTCAACAATAAAAAAAAAAAAGAATGGAACCCCAAACAAAACCCATGTTTTTTAAGAGCTTGTAATTGTAAAAGAAAAAAGAACACGTTTTTTTATATTAAGAGTTTTTTTTTCCACAAGGTTAGTAGAATTTCTTTCATGGGCACTTTTAATTTCTTTTTTTTTTTTCTTTTTTTGTCTTTTTTGTGTCAGCTCGGTATTAACTCCAATGTTTTAAAACCCGGGTTGACCCGGCCGGTTCAACCGGGAACCGATAAAGAGACCGGGTCAATTACGACCGACTTTTTGGGAAATTACGACCCGGATTGAACCGCAGGTTTTTTGATAGAACCGGTCTAATTGAACCCGGGTTGACTCGGTTAAAAAAATCAATTTCTTATATTTGTGTTTTTATGTTTTTTGATTGATGTAAAACTTGTTGTTATGTGTTTTTTTTAATATTTTTGAATTGATGTAAAACTTTTTGTTATGTGTATTTTTAATGTTTTAACTTATGGACATCAAATTTTTGGTTTTATATATACATATATATATATATGCAAGAAAATAAAAAATACATAAAATTTCTTAAAACCAGGTCAGTCATCCGGTTGAACTGTGACCCGGTCATCAGACCGGGTCAACAAAAAAACCGGTTTTTAAAACATTGATTAACTCAACAATAAAAAAATCCATACGTATCTCTGATATAACAAAAATCTTTTGCAACTTGATCATGGGTCTTGCAACTTAATTTATATCATTTTATTGTTTTTTTTATATAACTCAATATAAAGTTAAATTAAAATATATACTTATGTATAGATTAATCATATTTTTCTTTATTTTATTTCATTTTAATATAATACCTATCATTTTAATTTTTTAATTTTAGCATGATCAAATTGACAAAGAAAAGATACCAACCTTGTTAAAATGATTGAGGCCAATTAGCTAAATAGGCAGAACAAGAAAAGGGATGTGATTAATATTGGAAATTTGAGAGTGAGATTGGAATTTTTTTATCCCACTTTGGTAGAGGAGTCTTGCCCCGAGCTACGAGTATCTTTTTATAGCTCAAATTATAGAGCAAATTGTTGTTTTTCGGTTACATAATCGTTTTTATGAGGTGAATAAAAACGGTTGTCGGTTTCATAATATTTTTTATGAGACAATTATGACCCTTTAATTTTTAGTGGGGGAGTTTCATTTTATACTTGATCTCCTCAAGTATAAATAGGAGCTCCTACCTTGTTCTACGAGCACCGAAAAGAAACAACTCTCTCTGCTCTCTCTCGATCTATCTGCTCTCTATCAAATTTTATGTCTCAAACTTGCATTAGGTTCAACCACTACCGCTGTTAGTGTTTGAATACGCTGCATCAAATCCTGGAGGTTTAGCAATTATACGTCTCACAACGATTAAAGAGATTCGTCTAAAACCTTCAAGGACAGGTTTATAAAAACGGTGCAGTTCTATTTGTGGGTGCTGTTTGTTGGAGCTCGTCTAAACAGGTTGGTTTTTTATATTTTGTGTTTTGTCTTTCTTTTCCGTCCAGTAGAGTGGACACTATGTTTCTACCCCTTCTTCTAACGAATCTGTCGCGAATGATAGTTTCGTTATTAGGTTCACCTAATAATCATTCATATCAAATTTCGCATTGTCTAAATTATTAAACTTTATAAATAAAGTTTTTTTAATTAAAGTTGTTGTCTCATATATAAATCTTGTTGCTTTATTTATTTATTTAAATTATTTATTTGGTTTTCAATTTGAACTTGAATTCTTTAAAAAAAATTGAACTTGAATTAGAATCAATGAGACTGAATTTTGAATGTGAATATTTTGGATTGAATTAGGTCATGCAACAAAGTAGGCTATTACGAAAATTTATAATTCAGTTTGGATTTCAAGCTGCCTTCGAATTTGGTTTTATTCATTTTTTGGGGTTTTCAAATTCAAACTAAAAATTGGATAACCTTACTTTTAGGGTGCATTTGACATGCAATTGAAATGAATCTGATTAGATCAAATTGGATTAAATTAAATGTCTGTTTAATAAATTAGAAAATTCAATTTAAAAAAAAATAAAGCAACAAGATTTATATATGAGACAACAACTTTAATTAAAAAAAACTTTATTTATAAAGTTTAATAATTTAGACAATGCGAAATTTGATATGAATGATTATTAGGTGAACCTAATAACGAAACTATCCTTCGCGACAGATTCGTTAGAAGAAGGGGTAGAAACAGAGTGTCCACTCTACTGGACGGAAAAGAAAGACAAAACACAAAATATAAAAAACCAACATGTTTAGACGAGCTCCAACAAACAACACCCACACAGATAGAACTGCACCGTTTTTATAAACCTGTCCTTAAAGGTTTTAGACGAATCTCTTTAATCGTTGTGAGACGTATAATCGCTAAACCTCCAGGATTTGATGCAGCGTATTCAAACACTAACAGCGGTAGTGGTTGAACCTAATGCAAGTTTGAGACATAAAATTTGATAGAGAGCAGATAGATCGAGAGAGAGCAGAGAGAGTTGTTTCTTTTCGGTGCTCATAGAACAAGGTAGGAGCTCCTATTTATACTTGAGGAGATCAAGTATAAAATGAAACTCCCCCACTAAAAATTAAAGAGTCATAATTGTCTCATAAAAAATATTATGAAACCGACAACCGTTTTTATTCACCTCATAAAAACGATTATGTAACCGAAAAACAACAATTTGCTCTATAATTTGAGCTATAAAAAGATACTCGTAGCTCGGGGCGAGGCTCCTCTACCAAAGTGGGATGGAGAAATTCCAACCTCACTCTCAAATTTCCAACAATCCCCCACCAGGTTGGAAAGTTTTCTAACATTCAATAAAAATGATGTCACAGTGGTGTCACTAAGATTAAACCTCGTTTAATGTGAATATGCAAGAAAAAAAATCAATTCAGAAGTATCCTTAGGATTTTAAACTTTGAATCTTGTGATCTCTTCGGCTAATTCACACACACCATCTTTTGTCTTTGCATTCTCACTGAGCGCGAATATGGCCATGCGCTAAAATCATGTTTCATGACCTTTTAAAAGAGGAACCACAACTCTTCATTTGAGGCGACACCACCTCTCAGTCGTATAGGCAAAGTTCTATAACATCTTCGTTGCTAAGATGCCTCTAAACTTTGTTAAGAGAACTAACTCATCCTTGTTCTCGGCAACGACGTACTATCTCATACCTTACACGGGTCTATCATTCGATAGTACCTTCTATCAGTTAAGTGACTTGTTATTACCCTTTAAACTTGAGAGATAGGAGCACTAAATTCAAGTTGGGTTCCCATCACTTAATTGATTTTGAGTGGTTTCAGACCTATGTCTCCGATAGTTGATACTACTAAGTCTCTCGTCAGAGGCTTAGTCAATGGATCTGCCAAGTTTCCACTCGACTTGACATACACAATACTAATGGTACCATTTTCTATAAGCTGTCTCACATAATTATGTCAGAGACCTATGTGTCTCGACTTTCCATTATACACAACATTATAAACTTTTGACAATATGGCCTCACTGTCACAGTACATGGGAATCGAAGGAGTTGGATGAGACCATAAATGGATATCTATTAGCAGATCTCTAATCCATTCGGCTTCTTTGCCCGCAGCGGCTAGGGCTATGAACTCGACTTCCATAGTCGAATGAGCGATACATGTTTGTTTCTTGCTTGCCCAAGAAATCGCTCCACCACCAAGTGTATAAATCCACCCACTTATGGATTTAGAATCACTTGAATGATTTATCCAACTAGCATCAGAATATCCTTCTAAGATTCCAGGATGTGTGGTATATGTCAACTCTAGATCACTGGTTCTTTTCAAGTATCCCAACACTCAACTTATTGCCTTCCAGTGATCTGGTCCCGGATTGCTTGTATATTGACTTAGTCTGCTCACAGCAAAAACAATATCCGGTCTAGTACAATGCATTGCATACATCATGCATCCTATTGCACTAACATATTCTAGTTGAGCCACTGCTCTACCAGAGTTCTTGTCAAGTTTCACACCTGAATCAAGTGGAGTGTTGAACTCCTTTATATTTAAATGTTGAAACTTAGTCAGTATCTTCTCTATATAGTGGGATTGACTAAGAGAGATTAGAGACCATGACCTTTTAATTTTAATCCCGATAATTGTATCTACTTCTCCAAGACCTTTCATCTTAAAGTTTGAGGATAAATAGTTTTTTGTCTCACGGATGCCTACTAGATTGGTTCCGATGATCAGCATATCATCGACGTAAAGACAGATAATTACAGTGGATTCTTTGGTACATTTCGAGTAAATGCACCGATCAGCTCCATTATGTCTGAACCCGAAAGATGTGATAGTAGTATCAAATCTTTCATGCCACTGTTTTGGGGCTTGCTTTAAACCGTACAGAGACTTAATGAGTCTACACACTTTGTTCTCTTGTCCTCAAGTATAAATAGGAGCTCCTACCTTGTTCTATGAGCACCGAAAAGAAACAACTCTCTCTGCTCTCTCTCGATCTATCTGCTCTCTATCAAATTTTCTGTCTCAAACTTGCATTAGGTTCAACCACTACCGCTGTTAGTGTTTCAATACGCTGCATCAAATCCTGGAGGTTTAGCGATTATACGTCTCACAGCGATTAAAGAGATTCGTCTAAAACCTTTAAGGACAGGTTTATAAAAACGGTGCAGTTCTATCTGTGGGTGCTGTTTGTTGGAGCTCGTCTAAACAGGTTGGTTTTTTATATTTTGTGTTTTGTCTTTCTTTTCCGTCCAGTAGAGTGGACACTCTGTTTCTACCCCTTCTTCTAACTAATCTGTCGCGAAGGATAGTTTCGTTATCAGGTTCACCTAATAATCATTCATATCAAATTTCGCATTGTCTAAATTATTAAACTTTATAAATAAAGTTTTTTTTAATTAAAGTTGTTGTCTCATATATAAATCTTGTTGCTTTATTTATTTATTTTTTAATTGAATTTTCTAATTGTAAAATTCAACAATTAATTGGCTAAATTTGTTCAAACAACAATTTAACATTTTTTGTTATATCTTTACCAGATTATCAAACATTATACAAACAACTTGTACAGTTATGTGCTAGTTGTACGAAGTATTAAACAGACATTTAATTTAATCCAATTTGATCTAATCAGATTCATTTCAATTGCATGTCAAATGCACCCTAAAAGTAAGGTTATCCAATTTTTAGTTTGAATTTGAAAACCCCGAAAAATGAATAAAACCAAATTCGAAGGCAACTTGAAATCCAAACTGAATTGTAAGTTTTTGTAATAGCCTACTTTGTTGCATGACCTAATTCAATCCAAAATATTCACATTCAAAATTCAGTCTCAAATTCAAGTTCAATTTTTTTTGAAAAGAATTCAAGTTCAAATTGAAAACCAAAACTTGAATTGGGTTTGACTTTATGAATTACAATAGAAGAGCATCTTCAATAGGTCCATAACAAAGAAATAAAATACATTTTTTTTACTTCAACAAAACATGGGAAAGTTTTTTTATTTTAGAGAAAGTAGAAAATAAAGGTGTCGTTTATTTTTTAAGAGGTCTAAAGTCTGAAGCCTTATTTTAGTTATGATTAATAAGAGGTAGTGTATAAAAAGGGTTTTTTTAAAAAAAACAAACAACCCCAAAGTGTAGATTTCTTCAAATTTAAAGAGTATCCAAAATTTCCAAAATTGAATGATAGGTAGGAGAGAAATAATTTTTTTTATTGTCTCCACCAATTAAAATTTAGAAGTTTCTTGGGATATAAATATTTTAAATATTTTATTAATATAATTAATATTGAAATCTCTATTAAAAAAACGGTTAAAGATAAATATGACTCTTTTTGAAAATTTAACTATTTTGTTCTTCGTTTTTAAGAAAAGATAATGGCAAAAATATTTAGATGCTCTAAATTTTATTTGATATTTAAAAACTTTATGAGTTAACTCAAGTGTTAATAAGACTTGGATTTTTTGGGACTCCCATTATAGGTCAGCGGTTCAAGTCCTGCAAAGTAATTGAGAATTTTTTGGATGTTTTCTAAAACTATTGAGATTAGTTGAGATACATACAAACTGACTGGGATAACCACGATTAAAATTTTCAAATCAAAAAATGTTGAAACATTCTGAAATGGGCCATGTCTTGTAATTTACACTGGAACATTTTGTCCACATGTAACAACATTATTGGCGAACCACATGATGTTGTTGGCCCCACATATTCATTTAAAATGAAATAAAATATTCGAAATGTTTGAGGGAATGTTAGATGGCCACCTTTTAATGTTTTATTTATTTAATTGCATGCAGCTTAAATATATAATTGTTATTAAATTTACTACCATTTTAATTATAAATATATATATTGATAGCTACATATTCTTTTTTATTATCATATTATTTATCCATTTTAAGAAGAAAAAAATAGTGTAATATGCATGGTTACTACCACTTATAAAAAACATATTGATGGTTACATGTTATTTCTTTTATCATCATATTATTTTAATTACATATTTAATTGTAACATGTATGGTTACAATATATTTATCATCTATCATATGACAATTTTTTTGAATTATGGTAAATTTTGGAATAATTGTATGCGTTGATTTTTATTTTATTATTTTGAAAGGTAAACCAATTTATTAAAACCCAATTTTGCAAGCCGTAGAATCAAACCGAAACAAGCAAACCCGAAAAAGCTAAACAGAGCAAATCCATCCAAAAAGAACAAAAACAATAGTAGCAACCACAAACACCCAAGACTAAAACCAAAACACCCGTAATAGAAAGAACTCACGACACATCAGGGGATGCCAAGGATGGCGCCGTGAGCCAGTCCCTGCAAAAGACAACCTTTCAGAATTCCTCCCCAAATTCAGTCGTAAGATCTTGTTTGAATACTTGAAAATAGAAGATCTGTAGGTGAAGATTTACCCCCGAAAAACCACTTGATTACGATGTTCCCATATCATATATGCGTTGAATTATTTGATAGATTTTATTGGATGATTGAATCTCGTATTTTTTTTTCTAAAAAACCAAAAAAAAAAAAGAACTATTAATTGGTTGACAGTTTGTTATAAATCTAGAACAAATAAGAGTAATCTAACAAATAGTTGGATTTGGACGGAGATGGTTTTTCATACCAAATGATTTATTTGATAAATGGAAAAACCATTTATATATATATAGTCGAGTTCAAACAAAAACTATGATTAAATAAAAAAATACGAGAACTGTCAAATCACATATGATTTTACACTAAACTTACGTGTAAAATCACATGTGATCAGTGTGATCTCACATACCCTGCATTGAATATATTCCATAATCACATGTGATTTTAGTGTAAAATTATGTTAATCGACTCTTCTGTTATATATATATATATATATATATAATTATACACATATATATATTGAAAGATAAAATGCATTAAAAAAAATTAATGGTACATGTTTATTCCTGAACATGGTGACGTAAATATAAAGTATAATAAAGATTAGAATGAATATTTGTTTAATCCATTTCATGTGCAAATTAATGTTGCAACTTGATATTTTAAATTACTTGAGAGTTGTTATCATGAATGTGAAAGATACCATTATCAGACAATATGCTAAATTCTATGTCTTATAGTAATTTTTTGTTTTTTTATTTTTCGTATTAAAGTGAATACAATAAAATTTTTATATTATTTCTAAATAAAAATATATTTTTTAAATAATGGCGAGAATTGTTACAAAAAATACGTGTAACAAGTTTTTTTTCTTCACATTTAGGGTTGGTCCAACACAAATTCCTAAAGACAACACTTATGACAATATAAGACAACAAAATCTAAGACGCATCATAATTCCATTGGGCAAAGACAAAATCAAGTTCACCGCTCACAACTACACTATCAAGAGTATGCATTACTTTCTAATCGGCAACAAAGTCATTTGGTGATCGACGAACTTACAAATTGCAGTGTGGATTATGGCGCAGTCGAGTTGCCGTGTTGGTTATCAGGTTATGCTAACCAAGAAGTAAATTGATTCACCGAGGTAAGCAAATGGTTGAGCGAGAAAGATCATAACAAATAAGCAACCCCTTATGTTTCTTACTTTCATTGAATCTTTAAAGTAGAATTTAGAAATTTTATGAGTTTACTAGTTGAAATTATGGCATTTGTATTTGTGTTTGACTTGTGTTAAGATGGTTGTCTATTGTTGTTTTCCTACTTTATGTTAGTGATTTTAGTGAAATCATCGGTTCATTTTAGGTAATTGGATTCACAAGATAATAATGGGGTTGGTAGCTAAGCTATAACATGGGCTAGGAGGTGTGGAGTGCACACTCATGTAAGCTAACTAGAACCCGGGATTGTTGGATGGTTATGTTTGGCGAGTTCCTAAGTGGAAAAAGGTTGTGTACGACCCGTGCGTTTTTCCTCTTGTAAATGACACGACCCATGCGTTTTGGCACAACCCGTGCGTTTTTGTTCATAAAATGAGCATGAGTCGTGCGTTTGTCGACAAAAGGTTTTTTGCACAACCCGTGCGTTTTTCCTCTTGAAAATGGCACGGGCCGTGCGTTTGTCGACAAAAGGTTTTGCACGACCCATGCGGTTTTCCTCTTGAAATTGGCACGGGCCATGCGACTTCGTCAGTTTCGTAACTGATAGAAATTCTTGTAACCACCAAAATTAATGTCCAGCAATCAATCTCATTTAATGAGAAATTATTATCATTATTAATATAGGGTTGGTTCGATACTCAAAGTGTTTAAATATGATTGAATTCTGCCTAAATCGATACCAAGAATTGAGATTATCCTCGAGTGAACTTCGTGATACCTGGGCAGAATAGGGTCGAAATATCACTTAAGGAAAGCGAGCTCTCACGCGATCTCACATTCTTTATTCGAGTTCTGGTCACTTCTTTTCTCCCTCGATATTCTGCACCCTCCCTAACAATCTTAAGTGATATTTATTCTTCATGAGAGAGTTGGCGAGTGATCAATTCATGAGAGATATGACGACCAAGTTCACCAAACTTGAGAAGTTCGAAGACGTTATTTTCAAATATGGCAGAAGAAGATTTACTTCTTGTTGACCACGTTGAAAGTCGTGTACGTGTTGAGCACTACGATGCCGAAGGTGATGGAAGACGAGACGTTGGAGATGACTTGGCATCGCGGTAAATGGGAGAACGACGAATACATCTGTCGTGGCCACATCTTAAACGGTATGTGTGACTCCCTCTTTGACATTTATCAAAACGTTGAGTCTATCAAAGAGTTATGGGACTCTCTTGAGTCCAAATACATGGTGGAAGATGCTTCTAGTAAGAAGTTCCTCGTTAGTAATTTTAATAATTACAAGATGGTGGACTCAAGGCCTGTGATGGAGCAATATAATGAGCTCCTACGCATTCTTGTCCAATATGCTCAACATAATATGAAGATGGACGAATCCATCTCCGTATCGAGCATAATTGATAAATTGACCCCCTCTTGGAAAGATTTCAAGCACATGTTGAAACACAAGAAGGAAGAGTTGTCCCTTGTACAACTCGGTAGTCACTTGCGCATAGAGGAATCTCTTCGGGCACAAGAGGCTGAGAAACCTAAGATAAAAGAGGTTTATGCCCTTTGGTGAACATGGTGGAAGAGGGAAAATCCAACAATTTCAAGGGAAAACACAAGTTCAATGAGCCAAGAAAGGTCCCAACAAAAAGGTTAAATTAACATGTTGGACTTGTGGTATGATCGGCCATCTCAAGCGTGATTGTCGGGTTGTCAAGAACAAGAGTGGAGCAAACACAAGTGGTGGTGGGCAAGGATCCAAGGATCAAAACCCACGGCGAGGTCAGTTTCTTGACTTTGGTTTTAATTCGAATTTGAATTATGCACCACTAACATCCGAATCATTTTATGTGCAGGATGATGATGTTGCTTGGTGGATTGACTCGGGTGCCACGAGTCATGTGTGCAATGATCGACGTTGGTTCACCTCTTTGGAACCAGCTGATCCGTGCTACACATGGGGAACGAGTCAAGTGCTCCCATTCTTGGACGCAGATTAGTTTGGCTAGAGTTTAGTTCTAGCAAAATAATTGAACTTTTAGACGTTTTGTTTGTACCACAAATTCAAAAGAATTTGGTTTCCGGTAGTGTCTTGAATAAGTTACGATATAGGTAAGTATTTGAGTCCGACAAGTTTTTCTTGTCAAAAGGTGACTCTTTTGTAGGATTCGACTATTTGATAAATGATGTGTTTATGTTGAATTTAAATAAAACGAGTTTTGTTTCAAATTCTGTTTATGTTGCAAATGAAAATTTTGTTGATTCTAGTTTGTGGCATGCAAGGCTTGGTCATGTGAATTTTAAAAGAATGGTTGAAATGTCAAAAGACGGTCTTATTCCGACCTTTAACATTAAAACCGAAAAATGTAAAACTTGCATATTAACAAAGATCACTAGGCAACATTTTCCTAACGTGAAAAAGGACTCGTCGGTGCTTGAATTAATTCATAGTGATCTTTGTGATTTGCATTCTACTCCGTCTTTGGGTAATAAAAAGTATGTTGTTACTTTTATTGACGACACTTCACGGTTTTGCTATATATTTTTGTTACACTCAAAAGATGAAGCGTTGGACAAATTTAAAATTTATAAAATGGAGGTTGAATTGCAAATGAATTGTTTTATAAAATATTTATGCACCGATCGTGATGGGGAGTATTACAACCCCATGTTTTTCCAATCTGTAGGAATCATTCATGAGACTACGACGCCTTATATACCACAACAAAATGGTGTGGCGGAACGGAAAAATAGAATTCTCAAAGAAATGGTTAACTCTATGTTATTATACTCAGGATTGAGTGATGGATTTTGGAGTGAAGCCATGTTAACGGCTTGTTACTTATTGAATCAAGATCCCAATAAAAGGAACAGGATTACCCCATATGAACTTTGGTTCAAGAAAAGGCCTAAATTAAGTTATATTCGAGTTTGGGGTTGTCGAGTCATTGTTTGACTACCCGAACCCAAAAGGAAAACCTTGGTTGAGAAATGTATTGATTGCATCTTTGTTGGATATGCCAAGCATTCCAAAGCCTATAGGTTCTATGTTATTGAACCTAATGATTCTATAGCGATTCACACCGTTATAGAATGAAGAGATGCATTATTTGATGAGACTAGATTATCTTCAATACCTAAGACGAATGACATAGTGGAACTAGTGAGGTTGAAGAACAATCAATTGTTCCAATCGAATCTCCGATGCTTCGAATGAGCAAAAGAGGAAGGATTGAAAAATCCTTTGGTCCCGATTTCCAAGTATACTTGGTAGAGGGATCAAGAGATGAGATTGGGTCACAATTCTCTTACTGTTATAGTATTGAGGAGGATCCAAAATCATTTGATGAGACTATGAAATCTCAAGATGTTGCTTTCTGGAAAGAAGCAATAAATGATGAGATATACTCCATCGTGGGGAATAATACTTGGGTATTATCGGACTTGCCATCGGGTTGTAAACCTTTGGGATGCAAGTGGATCTTCAAAAGGAAGATGAAAGTTGATGGATCAATTGACAAGTTCAAAGTTCGATTAGTAATCCAATGCTTTAGGCAACGGGAAGACATCAATTATTTTGATACCTATGCTCCGGTAGCAAGGATCTCCACGGTTAGATTATTGATAGCCTTATGAGTTACTCACAATTTAGTGATTCACCAAATGGATGTCAAAACGACATTCTTGAATGGTGACTTGGAGGAGGAAGTTTACATGAAACAAACGGAATGTTTTGTTATGCCCGGGATGGAGCATAAGGTGTGTAAATTTGTAAAATCATTGTATGGGCTGAAACAAGCACCCAAACAATGGCATCAAAATTTGATGAGGTTGTCTTGTCCAACGGTTTATGTTAAACCAAGCGTACAAGATATTAGAGGGATATTCGGATGCAAGTTGGATTACCAACTTAGAAGATCACTCTTCTACGAGTGGTTGGGTGTACTTTCTTGGAGGAGGTGCCATATCATCGGATTCCAAGAAACAAACTTGCATCACGAGTTCAACTATGGAGTCGGAATTTGTGGCATTAGCCGTTGTCGGTAAAGAGGTGGAGTGGCTAAGGAATTTAGTCCATGAAATTCCATTATGGCCTAAACCAATATCACTCATTTCTATCCGTTGTGATAATGAGGATACTTTGGCTAAAGCTTATAGTCAAGGATATAATGGCAAGTACAAACACTTAGGTGTTAGACATAACATGATTTGTGAGCTATTCACGAATGGGGTGATTTCGGTCGAATTTGTTCGATCACAACAAAATCTAGCAGACCACTTGACAAAAGGGTTAACTAGGGACTTGGTTCACAAGTTGGTGATAGAGATGAGATTAAAGTCCATCTAAATCTCTAACGGTGAGATACCCAATTCCCTTCTAATACAACGTTAGAAGTTGAATTCAATGGGAAAGCTCACTCTAAGGGGTTGGAGCATAAGATAATCATCCCAAGGTATGTGCTCGGTACTACAAGTGAATGAGGTAGTTCTTTTGTAAAAGTGCATGTGTGATAACTTTGTTATCTGACGTGTTTTTACCCTCCGAATCATAAGCTTACGGCTCGTCTTGGAGTAAGAATTGGCATTTCGGACTAATATTTCTGAGCAAGTTGTGTGTAGGCATGCAAGATGTCGAGTGGAAGAAAAATTGCTTATCATTACTCCATTTTGACATCCCGGACGACAAATGCATCGAACCAAGTGAACGGGCGAAAAAATCGACAAATTTAGGCCTTGGCTAAAGTGTCTGGCGAAAGTGACAAGTGTCACTCTCGCTGGCATTTTCGCGCAGAATGTACCGCGAGCAATAGAGTCCTGGATAAAGTGTCTGGCGAGAGTGACACTTGCCACTCTCGCGGTCATGGTCTGAGGGTATAAAAAGCTGCAGAAATTTAAAGTTTAGGGTTATCTCGGGATTGTTGGAGGTTAGACCCTAGGGGAGTTGTTCTAAACCGTTTTTGGAGCTGAAAGAAGACTTTGCATTGATTGGGAAGGTGGAAACACATTTGGAGCTCAAAATTGGTAGTGTGTATCAATCATTGAGGGAGTTTTATCATTACACTTGTATTTTGTTGAGAAACAATGTATTTGGGCGTTGTCATCTTCTTCTCTATGGTTTTATTTGCTACTAGTAACATGAACTAAACCTTTTGAGGTTGGGGGAAGGATGGATTTTGGTTTTATACTGTTAGATATATGATTATTGCATTTATTGAGTTAATACACTTGTTGGTTGAAGTTTGTCTATCTTGTTCTTATTGTTTATGAGATTGGCCATCTTATTCATCTTTTTGGTTGTATTTCCTCTTGAGAAATTGGTTTTATAACTTGATAAAAGTTAGATAAACCTAGGGTGAGATATTGGATAGAGATATACCAAGTAAACCCTAGTTTGTGTTTGTGATTCTTATGCTTAATGAGTTGAATGTTTATGTGTATTGGTTGAGAGACTTCAATATATATTGCATGATACATTCTTACTATTGCTCGAGAGAGAGTGGTGAGTATATTTGGAGTTGCTAAATTTAACCTTGTGTATTGAGTCATTGAATGTGTATTGTTTATTTGTTGGTGTAATCCAAATGAAATCCGACCCCTAGCCTTTCCCCAATCATATAAGTATTCTCTTTGTGGTGCTTGAATCGTTTGTTGAATAGTATTTCTGTGTCTGTTTCTAGTGTCTCTTGATAAGTAGTTAATTGATCATTCTCAAACCAATCTTATCAGCAGTTCAGTTAGTAGTTGTGGTAGCCTTTGTGCTACTTAAACTCGTAGTTCCTTTGATTGATACTCGTACTTAGTACGTATTACTTGATTGACACCTGTTGGGTCATCTGAAGATTTGAAGATGACCTCCTGATCTTCCATCTTATATCATCCTACTTAGAATATGTTTGAGGTTCTTTTAGCAGCTTGGTTTCTATACAAATGTTCGGTGAAGTCGAAGATCAGCCGAAGAAGACAAAGTAGGAGTACATCTCTCAAAGCGGATTGAAGATAGTCTCCTAAGCCTAAAGCCAAGCATGCCCAAGTGTTCAACACCATCAGCCAGGATGGTGTCAATCACACATCTTCGGGAAAATCCGAAGATCTCACATCTTCGGGAAAATCCGAAGATCTCACATCTTCGGGAAAATCCGAAGATCTCACTTCTTCGGGAAAATCCGAAGATCTCACATCTTCGGGAAAATCCGAAGATCTCACATCTTCGGGAAAATACGAAGATCTCTCAAGCCTTCGGCAGCCGATGACCTCTCCCTAGAAGCTGAAGATGTTCTCACATCTTCAGGAGCCGAAGATGCCTGAAGATTTCCTTCTAACACATTATACTTATCTAACAAAGTATATTGTGATATCTTGCATTGACGTGGACCTCATCTGGAGATCAGATAAAGTAAATTTTGTCTACTACACCATTTTAAGGAAAGGTCTCTACCATCCTTCTGCAGGTCAACACTTCAAGACAAAACACCTCAAGACAAAAGGTACATCCTGTACCTTGCTGAAGACTTGTGTCCATCCCTTGCTCAACAGGTGTCTCATGCATTAAATGCATGAGGCACTATAAATATGATGGATGCTTCAACATGCAAGATCACCAGCTCTACTACCTTCAAGTTCTCTAAGTGCCTGGCAACTTTCTCTCTACGAACTTCAATTGTTTTCTAAGTGTTTTACAATTGTTCTTTATTCTCTATGTGTAAGATTGTTTGAACATATCTCATATGTTCTCTTCCGCAACAATCAAAGTTTTCTATGTGTAATTCTTGATTTCAAATCAATAAGAATTAAATTAAGTGAAAAACTGTGTGTATTGTATTCAACCCCCCCTTCTACAATACTTTGCTTGTTTATTTACTGCTATTTGGGACCAACAAGTGGTATCAGAGCGGTTTAGTTTAATTCAATAAACTAGATCCGCAATGGCAGCCTCTTCTTCTTCCTCCTCTTTGAAAAATGCTTCTTCTCAAAACACCACTGCTGTTTCATACGACAATGGCTCTATAGCCAAACCACCAAAGTTTAACCCCAATAACTTCTTCTTGTGGAAAAGTCGTATGATACTCTTCTTAGAAGGAGTTGACAGCAGATATCCTACTATTTTGCATGAAGGTCCTTTTATTCCTAGAGTTTGGGACCGATATAATGCAGACAAGGGAAAAGCTGATGAGGACTCTTCTGAGGAAGAAAGAACTCCAGCTACTGGGAGATACATTGTAAAGGACCCCAGTAAATACAATGATGAAGACAGACGTCTTATAGCTCTTGATACTAAAGTCAGAGCCATCATTGCCCTTGCTCTGCCTGATGAGGTCTATCACTCTCTTGTTAACCTCACCACTGCTAAAGAAATGTGGTCTACTTTGTGTGTTCTTTATGAAGGTACGTCTGAGGTGAAAAAGAGCAAAAAGATTGCTCTTGTAAGAAAGTATGAACTCTTCTCTCATGAGAAGGGTGAGTCTCTCTCAGACTACTACAACCGCTTTAACGGTCTTCTCAATGATCTAAAACTTGTGGGTCGCATCTATGATAATGAGGAAGTCTTGTGCAAGTTCATGGACTATCTTCCTGAGTTTTGGGAAAACATTTGTACTTGTATCAAGTCTACCAAGGATCTTGACTCCATGCCTCTCACTGCCTTGTATGGTACTCTCTTTAACTATGAGCAAACTAAATTGCTTAGGAAGTCTATCACAAATGACATTAAAATCTCTTCTCTAGCTCTTGTTAGTGATTCTTCCAAAAACTCTGTGTGTGTTCCTAGAATCACCTATCCCTCCGATTCTGACCGTAATAGTCAAGAGGATCCCAATGATCCTTCAGAAGCCTATCTTAGTGAGGCTGATGACGAAGGTGAGGAAATTTCCAGTAACTCTTGCTTCTCTTCGAGAAAATCCAAGTTTTCAAGAAAATCTTCTTCTACTTTTTCTAAAACCACTCCATCTGGCAAATCAAATGAGGAATGTTACAGGTGTGGGAGGAAAGGACACTTTGCTTCTGAATGCAGAAGCATGTCCTCTGATAAATTTAGACTGCCCTCCTCTCACCGTACATCCTCTAGGTCTGTTAGAACCAAGTCTGATTCTTACCAACCTTCTTTCCATAAGACAAATATGTCCGTCTCCTCAAAGTCTGGTCGGGCTGAGAAATACAAGGCAAAATATAAGAGAGAGAAGGAGAGAAATGAAACCTTGCTCAAAAAGGGAAAAGGTCAAATGACTGAAACCCATGATTGGGCAGATGAACCCACTTCTGAAAGTGACAAAGAAATGGTCAACCTCTGCTTCATGGCTAAAATAGATGATGTTGATGAACAGTGAAGCTCAATCCTTCTCTATGGCCATTGTGTCTGTTGAATGCTCTACCTCATCTACCCCAGGTACATCCCTTTTCTTTTTATCTCTCTCTTCTCATCTCTCTCTTTCGGCCTCTTAAACCCACCAAAGAACAAACCTCCCTTATACCTCCCTTCCCTTTCTTCGACCCTTCCCTCACCTTCGGCCCTCAACCCTCCCACTATCTTCGACCCCTCTCTCTCACTCTTCAAAAGCCTACCGAGTCCACCATCTTCGGAGAAACTGCATCTACTCATGTGAAGTTTGATGATCTTAAGTCATCATCTCTTCATGAGATGATGATTGGTGGATATCATCATGTGTTGGTGAAGATTCTCAAAATCCTTCATCTAGCTCAAAACCATATGTTCCTTTCTTCTCAGTCACAACCCATCAAAATGGTGACCTACCCATCTTCTCATCTCCAATATCTGATCTTCAGATAGTCATCTCTGAAAATCAAGATCCCTCATATCTTACTCTTCCCCATTTCTCATCACATCACTTCTCCTTCCTCCATCATTCCCATATTCCTCCCAACCTTAAAATTCTCCACAAATCATCTCACTTTCTCAACCACACTTTCCTTCTTCACCTATTCATGTCGATCATCCATCTCTCTCTCTCAAAGATGTTTCATTCAACTCTCACCTACAACATTCCTTTCTTCCTCATCTTCCACAAAAAAAAAAAAAAAAAAAAAAAAAAATATTTTTTTTGCTACCGATTTACTGTTCATTTACAAAAAAAAAAAAAAAAAAAAAAAAATTCGGCTACCGATTTACTGTTCATCGGCTACCGACAAAAAAAAAAAATTTATTTTTTTTGCTACCGATTTACTATTCATTTACAAAAAAAAAAAAAAAAATATTTTTTCGGCTACCGAT
The DNA here is from genome assembly GCA_954870635.1 of Arctium minus. NCBI lineage: Eukaryota > Viridiplantae > Streptophyta > Magnoliopsida > Asterales > Asteraceae > Arctium > Arctium minus. Next base: position 38,757,175 of record OX941085.1, on the reverse strand, counting down.
TTACTGTTCATCGGCTACCGACCAAAAAAAAAAAAAAAAAATTCCTCTCCCCTCCATTGGCAGCCGACGCCACCACCACCACCCTTCTTTGGCCACCAACATCCTAGCCGATCCCCTCACCCTCTCATCCCTTCTTGGGTAACCAAAAATTCCCCCAACTCCCCTCCACCTTGTCACCAAAAACCCATCATAACCCTTTCACCCCTCTTTATTTTTTTTACTGCACATCCTTCCACCTCTCACCCCCTTAATTTTTTTTCAACCCCTTCTTTCTCCCCACCGAACCTCCACCCCTTTCCCCCTCCTTCTCCCTTCCTAGCCGAAGACCCCAAACACCCCAGCCCCCTTCGGCGACCGACCCTCTTCACCCTCTCTTCCCAATCGGCCACCGATCTCTCTCTCCCTCTATCCTCTCTTCGGCAACCACACACCCCTTAGCCGAACTCCCTCACCCCCTCAACCGAAAACCCTCTTAGCCGAACTCCACCCCTTTCGGCCCCCCCTCCCTCTCTCCTTCGGCCATTCCCTCTTCGGCCCTCACCCCATTTCGGCTCATAATCAAAACCGAACACCCCCTTATAACTCCATCGGTAGCCGACAACCCCCCCTCCCCACCTTCCATCGGCTACCGACCAACCCCCTTATTCCTCCCTCTTCGGCCGAAACCCACTAACCCCCTTATACTCTCATCCCTCTTTCGGCCCCCCCCCTTAGCCACCGAACCCCCCTTAGCCGACGCCCCCTACACCCCTCCCTCCCTCTCATTCGGCTCTCCCCCTCCCCTCCTTCACGTCGGCTACCGACCCACCCCCTCTCTCCTTCCCATCGGCAGCCGACCCCCACCCCCCTCTCTCGCTGGATCCTTCACTTCCAAAGCCCTTCCAAAGCCCTCCCAAAGCCCTCCCAAACCCCTCTCTCTCCCTCTCGATACCTCGCCTCCTCTCTTCTTTTTATTCGGTACCCAACACTTCCCCTCACTCTCACTCCCTAGCCGAACACCCCATCCCCCTTATACCTCCCCCGTTCGACCCCTTACATCCTCAAACATCCCCCCTTATACCTCCCCCGTTCGACCCCTTACATCCTCAAACATCCCCCCTTATACCCCCCCCCCCCTTCGACCTAGCTTCTTCGCCCCCCCTCCTTTTTTCTTCGGTCACCGATCACCCCAAACACCCCTCACCCGCCGACCCCTCAACCGCCGACCACACTCACACCCAAGCCGAACTCCTTCGGCCTTGGTCCTCTTCGGCCCAACATACAACCGACTTCTCTCTCCCAAACTCCCTCTAGCCGAACCCCTCCCCTCACCCTCTAGCCGAAACCCACCCACCCCTACCCCCACTCCAATTTTTTTTCGGCTAACACCCATTCCCTCTCCTCCCACCCTCGGCTACCGAACCTCTCTCTTTTCCTTGCCCTCTTTGGCCATCCTCCCTCCCCTTTCCCACCGTAACCCCCCTCCCCTCCCTCCTTCGGCTCTCTCTCTCCTCCCTCCCATCTCCCACCGAAACCCCCTCCCTCCCTCCCCTCCCTCTCCACCGAAAATCTAACCCCCACCCTCTTCCTCCTTCTTCGGTCCCTAACACCCACCGAACATCCCCCTTATCTCTTCCCACAATCGGCCCACACCACCCAAACCACATTCTTCGGTTTCCCCCCCCCCCCCCTTATCACTCCACCGAACACACTTTCCCTTACCCACTTCCGAAGACTTTCCCCCCTACTACACATCCCATCCCTTCTCCTTTTTCTTACAACTCCTACCCCCTCTCACATTCCTTCCATCTCTTCCTTATTTTCCTTCATCCCATATTTTTTTAATTAACCCTTTTCCCCATTCTCTTTCCTTTCCCAAGACTTACCTACCCTACCCTTCCCATCCCTTTTTTTTTTCTTACACCTCCCACTTCCCTTCCCATCCTACCATCCTCCCTTTAACCTTTTTTTTTTCTTCCATACTTAGCCTTTTCTAACATACTCCTTTCCTTTCTCCACCTGCTACCATCTTTCACCATCATTACATACCATTTTCTAAACCCCTTCTCTCTTTATTTTCTTTTATTTTCCTGTTACAAAAAAAAAAACCAGAAAAGAGCCCAAAAAAAAAAAAAAAAATGTGGGCCACTGAATTTATGAGTTTCTTCGTGTCTTGTAATTTTTCTTGGGTGTCAGTATCATTTTTTTTCTCTATGTGTTGGTGTCATCATCAAATAGGGGGAGAAAATTTGTTTGGTCTCTAATTGATTTGGTGATGACTCTTCGACCAACACTTAGAAAGTCATGAAGACCCTTTGAACAATGTCTCTCTCTACACCAATCACCCTCTAGTGCCAGGTATGTTCTCCTTCATAAACTCTCCCGATCTACAATGGGGTGATACTAAAGACACTCTGGTGTCCAAAGGTCCCTCAACTGTAGTGGACCCTTCTTCCCCTTTCTTCAGTGACGCCGGCTAGCACTAAATCCTCAACTGCTACTGGCACCGCCGCACTTGCCCAAATGACCATACCACCGAAAGAACCTTCGGCGGTTACCCTGGTCACACCCCATATCTCAAAGCGGCGACACTCTACCTCTTCCCCTCCCTCTCCTGTCAAGAGGCTGAGGAAGGTTTCAAGGGCCAAGCCACAAACTCCACCCACCGATTCTCCACAATCGGCAGGTGTTGAAATTTTCCCATCCGGGCCCGGGGACTCTGCTAAACCCAAAGCCATCTCCTTTGTATCCTCACAAAAGGATACAATTGTAACATTGGGGACCCCTATTATTCCCTCATCAACCTTTTCCTTGGTTGATAAGGATGACTTGGACTCCTTCCCTATCCAAGGTGCCTCTTCTCTACCTCATAGCCTATCACCCGGGATTCTCAATCCCTATGCTTCTGCACGATCCAATGATGAATCTGCTCTTCCAGGAGCAGGTTCGGAGGATCCCAAAAATCTTCTAACTTCTTACTTTCCGACATCATGAATTAGTTGAGGGGGAGTATGAGTTGAGGGGGAGCAACTTACCACTCAAGCTTAAACTCTGCTTTTGCAATGGGCTATGTGATCAAAGCCACCTGACATTAGTTGAGGGGGAGTATGAATTGAGGGGGAGCATCCAACCACTCCAGTTCAAACAATCCCGGCTACTGTCTTCTTATCTTTGTATATATTTTTTTTCTTTCTCATTCTTTATTCATTGTATTCATTTATTCGTTTGTATAGCTATACTTTTTTCTTTCACTATGTAAAAGTCAGATATACCAAAAAAAATAAAAAATAAAAAGGTCTATGTGAAAAGAACCCAAAAAGAGTAAAGATGGGTCAAAATGTATTTATTCAGAACACTCTTTGTTTTATTCTTTAGTATGGATGCCATCCTCAAATAGGGGGAGATTGTTGGGTCATCTGAAGATTTGAAGATGACCTCCTGATCTTCCATCTTATATCATCCTACTTAGAATATGTTTGAGGTTCTTTTAGCAGCTTGGTTTCTATACAAATGTTCGGTGAAGTCGAAGATCAGCCGAAGAAGACAAAGTAGGAGTACATCTCTCAAAGCGGATTGAAGATAGTCTCCTAAGCCTAAAGCCAAGCATGCCCAAGTGTTCAACACCATCAGCCAGGATGGTGTCAATCACACATCTTCGGGAAAATCCGAAGATCTCACATCTTCGGGAAAATCCGAAGATCTCACATCTTCGGGAAAATCCGAAGATCTCACTTCTTCGGGAAAATCCGAAGATCTCACATCTCCGGGAAAATCCGAAGATCTCACATCTTCGGGAAAATACGAAGATCTCTCAAGCCTTCGGCAGCCGATGACCTCTCCCTAGAAGCTGAAGATGTTCTCACATCTTCAGGAGCCGAAGATGCCTGAAGATTTCCTTCTAACACATTATACTTATCTAACAAAGTATATTGTGATATCTTGCATTGACGTGGACCTCATCTGGAGATCAGATAAAGTAAATTTTGTCTACTACACCATTTTAAGGAAAGGTCTCTACCATCCTTCTGCAGGTCAACACTTCAAGACAAAACACCTCAAGACAAAAGGTACATCCTGTACCTTGCTGAAGACTTGTGTCCATCCCTTGCTCAACAGGTGTCTCATGCATTAAATGCATGAGGCACTATAAATATGATGGATGCTTCAACATGCAAGATCACCAGCTCTACTACCTTCAAGTTCTCTAAGTGCCTGGCAACTTTCTCTCTACGAAGTTCAATTGTTTTCTAAGTGTTTTACAATTGTTCTTTATTCTCTATGTGTAAGATTGTTTGAACATATCTCATATGTTCTCTTCCGCAACAATCAAAGTTTTCTATGTGTAATTCTTGATTTCAAATCAATAAGAATTAAATTAAGTGAAAAACTGTGTGTATTGTATTCAACCCCCCCTTCTACAATACTTTGCTTGTTTATTTACTGCTATTTGGGACCAACAACACCGTACACTTGCGAGATATTTGGAGGGTTGCATAAACCGTCTATCAAGTTTTTGGCGCCGTTGCCGGGGAACTATTGTAGTGTTAATATCACTATCGGTTATAGCGCTGCTAGATTGGACATTATTCTTTATATTCATTATTTTTACTTCCTATTCTTTTGGTTTGTTTTCAGGCACTCGCTCTAGTGTATGCCAAGAAGACGTAACCGAGGAAGAGTAGTACTGCCCTTGGATCCGGAAATCGAACGTACACTTCGACTAGGGAGAAGAGAGCAAGAACAAGATCAACCTATGGCGAACAACCAACCTTTGAGAGATTTTTCGTGTCCCACTTATGATGGCTCACAGCAGGGCATCCATGCTCCTAATGTGGAGGCTAACACCTTCGAGATCAAGCCGTCCATCATAAGCATGATAAAATAAGAGCAGTTCGGGGGGCTACCTTCTGAAGACCCAGTTGGTCATCTAGAGAGATATATTGAGATCCTCAATACTTTCAAGATGAATGGAGTCACACCGGAGGCCATTCGTCTTAGACTCTTCACATTTTCTTTGTGTGATCGGGCCAAGTCGTGGCAAAGAAGCATCCCTGTCGGACAAATTACCACATGGGACCAACTCGTGAAGGCCTTTCTGTCAAAGTTTTTCCCTCCAGTTCGTACTGCAAGGTTGCGAGCGGAAATCACACAATTCAAGCAACTGGACCAAGAATCACTATATGATGCTTGGGAAAGATATAGGGAATTGCTCAGAAAGTGTCCCCACCATGGTCTTCAACCATAGCTTATCATCGAGATGTTCTACAATGCCCTCCTCCCGAACTACAAGGCTACCGTTGATTCTGCAGCGGGGGGATCTCTTATGTCAAAATCTTATGACGATGCTTATGCCTTGATATGCGAAATGGCCGACAACAACTATCAATGGCATTCTGAAAGGAGTGGCCAACTAAGAAGGCCAATCGAATCTAGCTCACAAGACTCATTAGAGCTCTCCTCTTTGGAAGCCCAAATTTCCGGGCTAACGGATCAACTAAAGAACATGGCGGTGAAGGCGGTTGGAAGTGTGACTTGTCAGTTATGTGGAGATTCTCACTCTACCGAAGAGTGCCGAATTGTGACTTCATTGGATGCAAATGATGTTGAGCAAGTGAACTACATGCAAAACCAATCTAACCGACAACCCAACAACCCTTTCTCGAATACATATAATCTGGGTTGGAGGAATCACCCTAACTTCTCTTGGTCAAATCAACAAAACCAAGGGGATCAATCTAGGGGTGATATGGGTCGGTCACAACAACATCAAAATCATTCACAACAAGCCCAAGCACAACATCAATTTTCTTCTTCATCCCGGAATTTTAAACCTCCCGGTTTCCATCATCAAGGAAACCAAAACATGAGAAACGATGGGGAGGGATCTTCAAGCGAAAAGAAATCGGGATTAGAGGAGATGATGATGAAATGTTTGTCAAAGATGGATACGGTGATTGGTGAACAAGGTGCAACTATCAAGGCGGTCATGCAAAGTAATGAGCAAAATGCCGCCACAATTAAAGCGGTTGTGCAAAGCAATGAACAAAATACCATTGCCATCCGGAATCTCGAAAGGCAATTTGGTCAATTCACGGATGCACACTCTTCAAGGAACCATGGTAATTTGCCTAGTCAAACCGAGCCAAATCCACGAGAACATTGCAAGGTCGTTACTCTTAGAAGTGGGAAGCCGTTGATTAAGGATTCAACTAGAGATGACATGGGTTCCGAGGAGAAAGAAGTGCCAATCACTCAAGAGTCGTAACTTATTGAAGTTGAGGTTGAAGATGTTGTTGAAACACCCAAGAAGGCACAAGAGGCACCGTCGTCATCCAAACCGATTGTGAAAGCATACAAACCATCAATACCATTTCCCAACCGACTTAAGGAATACAAGGACCAACAACAATTCGCTAAATTCTTGGAGGTCTTTAAAAAGTTACAAATCAATATTCCTTTCGCGAATGCATTAGCTCAAATGCCCTCTTATGCAAAGTTCTTGAAGGACATTTTGTCCAACAAGAGAAAGATTGAAGAGCATGCCACCGTCGCACTCACGGAAGAATGTACTACTATCATCCAAAACAAGCTTCCACCCAAGCTTAAGGATCCAGGGAGTTTTACTATTCCTATTCATATTGGTGATTTTGAGTTTGGTAAAGCTTTATGTGATTTAGGTGCAAGTATTAATCTTATGCCTTTATCTATTTTCAGGAAGCTTGGTCTTGGTGAAATCAAGTCAACAAGGGTCACATTGCAATTGGCGGACCGTTCCATCAAACACCCGCATGGTATCATTGAAGATGTCCTAACCAAAGTCGGGAAATTCTACTTTCCCGTTGACTTTGTTGTTTTGGATATGGAAGAGGACGTCGATGTACCTCTAATTCTTGGAAGGCCCTTCTTAGCAACCGAAGGCGCATTGATTAACGTCTAAGGTGGGAAATTGACCTTGCGGGTGGGAGATGAAGAGGCCGTTTTCAATGTATTTAATTGTACACGAAGCAAAAATGATCTGAACGCTTGTTTTAGCGTAGACGTTATTGACCGACTGGTACAAGAGGCATTTGACAGGAAGGCGACTGATGATGAGATGGGGAATGTGTTGGTAAATGGTTGTTCTGAAGAAGAAAGTGATGAAGATGAGGGAATAGAATGTGTGATTCAATTAGAAGCCATCCCTTTCCGGAAATCCTCAAGGCACCAACAGTTTGAAGAGTTGGGACCTCAAAATGTCAAACCTCAACCGTCGGCGGAAGTGCCTCCGCTACTTGAGCTCAAGCCATTACCGTCTCATTTAGAGTACGCTTACTTAGGGGAAAATTCTACATTGCCTGTGATAATTTCATCAAAACTAAGTAAGTTGGAAAAAGAAAAGTTGCTTCGGGTTTTAAGGGAGCACCAATCCGCCATCGGGTGGACAATTGCCGACTTGAAGGGGTTGAGCCCTTCCTTTTGCATGCACCGGATCAAGATGGAGGATGGATATAGACCATCCGTTGAGCACCAAAGAAGATTGAACCCTAATATGAAGGAGATGGTGAGGAAGGAGGTGATGAAACTTCTTGACACGGGGTTATTTATTCAATTTCTGATAGTCCTTGGACTAGCCCCGTTCAAGTAGTTCCAAAGAAAGGTGGGGTAACCGTCGTGAAGAACGACAAGAATGAATTGATCCTGACGAGAACGGTTACCAGTTGGAGAGTTTGCATTGACTATCGCAAACTCAACAACGCCACAAGGAAAGATCACTTCCCCTTTCCGTTTATTGACCAAATGTTGGAGAGATTGGCCGGTCACGCTTATTATTGTTTTCTTGATGGGTATTCGGGTTATAACCAAATCACGATTGCCCCCGAAGATCAAGAAAAGACGACGTTTACTTGTCCATACGACACATTTGCCTATCGTTGTATGCCCTTTGGATTATGCAACGCGCCCGCCACATTCCAACGTTGCATGATGGCTATCTTTTCTGATATGATAGAAAAGACGATGGATATATTCATGGATGATTTCTCTGTTTTTGGGAACTCTTACGACGCCTGTCTTGCTAATCTCAAGATGGTCCTCAAGAGATGTCAAGACACCGACTTGGTCTTGAACTGGGAGAAATGTCACTTCATGGTGACGGAAGGAATTTTATTAGGACACAAGGTGTCCGCCATGGGTATCGAGGTCGATAAGGCAAAGATTGAAGTAATTGATAAACTTCCATATCCGACTTCTGTGAAGGGGATTCATAGCTTCTTGGGTCATGCGGGGTTCTATCGTCGTTTCATCAAAGATTTTTCCAAGATCGCCAAGCCCCTCTCCGAGTTGCTCTTCAAGGATGCAAAGTTTGAGTTCACGAAAAGCTGTGAAGTAGCTTATGATAGGCTCAAGAAAGAACTCACATCCGCACCAATTCTCACCGCACCGGATTGGACCCTACCCTTCGAAGTCATGTGTGATGCTAGTGACTTAGCCGTGGGGGCTGTTTTGGGCCAACGAAAGGATAAGAAACTCCATGCAATATACTATGCTAGCAAAACCTTGGACGAGGCACAAATCAATTATGCCACCACGGAAAAGGAATTGCTAGCCGTAGTGTTTGCATGTGAAAATTTTAGATCATATCTTGTTGGATCTAAAGTCATTGTTTACACTGATCATTCAACTCTTAAATATCTTATGTCAAAGAAGGATGCAAAACCAAGTCTAATCCGTTGGATTTTACTTTTGCAGGAATTTAACATCGAGATAGTGGACAAGAAGGGGACGGAGAATCTTGTCGCAGACCATTTATCAAGGTTGGAGGGACTGGAGAGAGAAGATGTGGTGCCAATAAATGAATACTTCCCAGATGAACGTTTGTATACCATAGGGGTATCCGACCCATGGTATGCGGACGTGGTGAACTTTTTGGCAAGCGGTGTGGTTCCTCACGGTCTAAGCTCACATCAAAGGCGTAAGTTCTTTGCCGATGTGAAGCACTACTTTTGGGAGGAGCCATACATATACAAACATTGCAGAGATGGGATGATTAGACGGTGTGTGCCCGAAGAAGAGAAATTTAGTGTGCTTAAGCATTGTCACTCTCTCGAGTGTGGCGGTCACTTTAGCACCGATCGCACCGCTTCTAAAATCCTACAATCCGGATTTTATTGGCCCTCTTTGTTCAAAGATGCCCGAAAATTCATTACTTCATGTGATATATGCCAGAGAGTCGGGAATATCTCCAAAAGAAACGAAATGCCCATGAAAATCTTCATGGAAGTGGAGATATTTGACGTTTGGGGCATAGACTTCATGGGTCCATTTCCACCGTCATATAAAAACGAATATATTCTAGTAGCGGTGGATTATGTGTCCAAGTGGGTCGAAGCAATTGCATCCCCAAGGAACGACTCTAAGGTCGTCATCGACTTTTTGCGCAAACACATCTTTTCAAGGTTTGGAGTTCCGCGTGCATTGGTGAGTGATGGTGGAAGTCACTTTTGCAACCGATACTTGGATGTCGTACTTAAAAAGTACTCTGTCAGTCACCGGGTCACTACGCCCTATCACCCCCAAGCTAATGGGCTAGCCAAAGTGTCTAACCGAGAACTCAAGCAGATTTTAGAAAAGACGGTTAGCTCTTCAAGAAAGGATTGGTCGGCAAAGCTTGATGACGCACTATGGGTGTATCGTACAGCATTCAAAACGCCCATAGGTATGTCACCATACCGACTAGTCTTTGGCAAGTCATGTCACCTACCGGTGGAATTGAAGCAATGCCCATATTGGGCAATCAAGGCCCTTAATTTTGAGTTGGGTGCAACGGGGAAGAGGCGAACATTGCAACTTAACGAGCTTGACGAAATCCGTCTAGATGCGTATGAAAGTGCACGCATCTACAAGGAGCGGACAAAACGATTTCATGACAAATTCATCATGAACCAATCGTTTTATGAAGGTCAAAAAGTGTTGTTGTTCAAATCTCGTCTTCGGTTATTTCCCGGTAAGTTGAAGTCACGATGTGTAACACCCTGAATTTTGGGGTTGGGTGAAAAGTTGACCCTTACCCAAAGTTCAAGGGGGTAATTTGTAACTTGGGCTATATAAATAGAAATCAAATCTGAGATATTTTTAATATCTCATTATTTGATGTGTTTGGTTTTTGAGAAGCCAGAGAGAAGAAAGAGCAGGAGAAGCTGTGTTAGAGGGTCGATCGTTTCGGGCTAATCGAGGTACGAATCTAGCTTAATGCTTTGATCTGAATGCTTTTAGCCGTGTAGAATCTCGTTGTGAAGGTTTTAAACCGTTCCATTTTGAGATCGGTGTATTTCTCATTTTTGGATCTGGGTCTGCGTCGAACTGTTCTTGATGAACAAGACGACCGGATGAGCAAAGGACTGGACGAATGCACTCGACCGGTAGTCCTTCGACCGGGACCCGTTCGACCGGTGTTGTCCTTCGACCGGGGTTGTGTTCGACCGGGGTTGTGTTCGACCGGTGTTGTCCTTCGACCGGGGTTGTGTTCGACCGGTGTTGTCTTTCGACCGATATTTGCCTTTCTGACCGGATTAGGTTCTGTTAGTTGTAGATTCTGTTATTTTGAGTTCTATGTCAGGAAGCGGGAGAGTTATCTGTGTTTTCGACTTACCGATTCTTTCGGTGTTGTCATAGATAGCCCTCGTTAAGAAGAAGGAAATAAAGGTGAGTTTCTACTATCATTTTAAACTTTACACATATCAAAAGTTACCTTTTGGATCTTATCTTGTTAAAGTAAAATGATGTTTTACTTGCACGTTATGCGATTATGCGAAAAGAATATTAAAGAGCTTCTTTTAATGATTTTCCTTCTTACCAGGAGTTGAACTGGAAATAACATTTGTTTATAAAATGTATTTATGCCATATGTTTATTTATGGTTGGTTACATATGTTGTTGTGACGAGTCTGTACCATTACAAGTGGATCCCTAGGTTTTGAGTCGACTGTATTGTTGGGATGTTATATTCCCCAAATTTATAGCTATGGATCACATGTTCCTCGGGGGCAACTTGGTACGGTTATGTGAGGCCGGATACTAGCCATGGTTCATAGTGATTCTAGCGAAGGAGTATACATTGGTTTTGCGCTTGGGGCTTGATCTCACGTTGAAGCACGGATTTTTGTGTTCGTATCCGCGGACTCCAATTGTTTAGCTCGTAACTCGGATTTTTGGCCTACTTTGTGTTACGCCACAATCCTTGGTAAAATGTTTTATTGTCGGTCCTTTTATGACATGTTTATAACGGAAAAGCCCGGTTGTGGCAAAAGGCTTAAATTGTAAATTTAACCTCTTTGGAAATATTATCTTATGATACAAATGTTTATATCTTTTGAGCTTTATAAACTGTATGTTCTCACCAGGCTTTAAGTCTGACACTTTTTCTCAAATGATATGTGTATCAGGTTTCCATTAGCGGTGGGTTGCCGGGGTTTTTGGAGAGACGAGTTTTGAGTCTCGAGGTTTTTGGAGATATTTAGTATTGTATCTGGGCATTTGTTAAGTCCCATTCTTTTGATGAATTGTGGTCTGTCAACTGATGAAATCTTGATATAGGAATCTAGATTAGTTTGTTTATGAACCCTTTATCTGTTCAGGTTTTGAAAAGTCTTAAGGACTGATCCCATTTGTGGGAAGTTAATTGCAATACTTCCGTCTTGTTGCCAGGATTCCAAGTTTTATTTTACTCTGATTTTTGAGGTGTTTTAAGTTGGTATCAGAGCTCTAGTTTAAGCGAACTAGGCATGAATATAAGATGTCTAGACTTAGACTGAGTATACTAAGAATTGATCCGCAAGATTTGGGTAGAGCTTCTAAGTTGGGTTAGTCTTAGAGTCGACGGAAAGTACGTTTATCAGGCGTTGTAGTGGTGGTGACAAGAACCATTATGTGTTGTATGTTCATAATTTCACTTAGCTAATGTTATTATGAGGATATTATACGTAAGAGTCCTTGATTTGCTGTTAATATGACAATTGGTAATGTGGTAGTACGTTTTCCTTTCGTGTTTTCTTATCTCTTCCTCTGCTCTGTGTAGCAGTTCAGAATGGTAGGTATGCGCGGAAGACCGCGTACTCGTGTTGATGGCCTGGAAGCGACAACCTCTACAGCGGGTCAGCCGGAAGGAGTTGAGGTTATCGTTCGACCACCCGTTCAGCAAAGGCTAGGTGGGGGCCAGAGGTCATTCCGCGAGTAGACCTGGCTTCGTCCCACCCAGTCATCGGGGATGCTAATCCCCAGTCCGAGTTGTTGGCCAGCGTGATGTTGGTAATGAGAGAAGAGATGGCAAAGCAGCAAGAGTTTCTGCTGAAAGCGATGGAGGACCGCGATGTAAACAATCGGAGAAGTGAGACGGTTGTGGAGAACGTCGTAGCAGGTTCTGGAGGCGATGGTATTAGGGTCACGACGGAAGAGCGCAGGATTCCTGGTGCTCCGGGGAATAGAAAAAGTTGTTCCTATAAGTCCTTTCTGGGTTGCGGACCGCCCGAATTCTTCGGTTCTGATGACCCGGCGGTGTGTGTAAAGTGGATCCGAGCGGTTGAGCAAGCTTTTGGCTCTTCCGAATGCGGAGATGATCAGAGGGTGCGGTTCGGTACCCAACTGCTGAGGGACACTGCACTCATCTGGTGGAATATCGTCCAATCCACTCTTTCTCCTGAAGTGTTGGCTCAGTTGTCGTGGTTCGAGTTCAAGAAGAAGTTGCTAGAAGAATTCTGCAACGAGAGAACAATGGACCGAATTGAGAAAGAATTCCGGTCTCTGGTGAAAGGAAGCCTGACGGTGAGAGAGTACACCCGTCAGTTTATGGAGAAGCTTGGTCTGGTGGGGCACGCTGCCCTAACAGAGAAAGACAAGATGAAAGCGTATCTCAACGGCTTGCCAGCAGACATGCAATCTATGGTCCATAATTTCAAAGCTTCTAACCTCCGAGAGATAGTGGAGGAAGCTCAGTTCATGGAGGAGATGTTCGCAAAAAGCAAATCTGAGAAATTGGTGGTAGTATCTGATAAGAGAAAGTGGGAGAGCAGCTCAGTACCTCCCAAGCGGGCCCGACCTTTTGTTGGAAACCGCAACTTCAGCAGTTATCAGGAAGCAAAGTGGTGCCCGAAGTGTCGAACCAAGCATCACGGTAACTGTTACACCAATTCTCAAACTTGTTATAAGTGTGGGAAGCCTGGTCACACTGTTAGAGATTGCCCGGTCAGAGGACTCGTCTGTTATGAGTGCAAGGCACCGGGGCACGTGAGAAGAGATTGCCCGAAGCTTGTGTCGGGTAGCACACCAGCAAAGAAGGAGAACCCTCCTAAGGTTCAGGGTCGAGCTTTTCAGATGACGGTCGATGAGTCCAGGGCATCCGCTGATGTGGTATCGGGTACTTTTCTTATAAACTCTGTACCTGCTCGTACTTTATTCGATACGGGTGCTAGTTTCTCTTTCGTATCTGAATTGTTCCGTCAGAAAATTGCTATGCCCACTACTAGTCTTGAGGATGCGTTAGTAGTAGAAATAGCTGATGGTAGACAAGTTCTGATCCACGAAGTTCTGAAGCAGTGTACTCTTAGTATCGAAGGGAGAGAATTTCCGATCGACCTTCTACCGATGTTAGTCGGGGGTTTTGATGTTGTGGTCGGTATGGATTGGTTGTCAAACAATCAGGACGAGATCGTGTGTTCCAAGAAGTTGATTCGACTTCCCAACCCTTCTGGAGAGGTCGTTGTCATCTATGGTGAAAAGAGAAAGGGGGAAGTAGCAATAATCACGATGGCAAAGGCACGCAAGTGTCTAGTAAAAGGATGTTCGTCTTTCCTAGCCTATGTGATCGATGCCAAACTAGAGAAATCAAAGCTGAAAGATGTGAAGATCGTGCGTGAGTTTCCAGATATCTTTCCGGATGACTTGCCCGGGTTGCCACCCGATCGTCAGGTAGAGTTTCGGATTGATCTTGTGCCTGGAGCAACCCCAATCGCTAAAGCGCCTTATCGTTTAACCCCATCGGAGATGCAAGAGATGGTGGCACAACTCCAAGAGCTATTGGAGAAAGGCTTTATAAGACCGAGTTCGTTACCTTGGGGAGCTCCGGTCTTATTTGTCAAGAAGAAGGATGGCACAATGAGAATGTGCATTGACTATCGTGAGTTGAACAAAGCTACAGTAAAGAACAGATATCCGTTTCCGAGAATAGACGACTTGTTCGATCAACTTCAAGGAGCGGGATGTTTTTCTAAAATCGACTTACGATCGGGTTATCACCAAGTGAAGGTAAGAGAAGAAGATGTTCCGAAGACAGCTTTCAGAACGCGTTACGGCCATTACGAGTTTCTTGTAATGCCTTTTGGCCTGACAAACGCACCAACAGTGTTTATGGACTTGATGAATAGAGTGTGTCGACCATTCCTCGACAAGTCGGTCATAGTATTCATTGATGACATACTCGTGTACTCCAAGAGTGATACAGAGCACGAGCAACATCTACGTGAAGTTCTGGAAGTGTTGAGAAAAGAAAGGTTGTACGCCAAGTTTTCCAAGTGCGACTTTTGGCTTAAAGAAGTACATTTTATGGGTCACGTAGTCACTCGGGTCGGAGTAAAGGTTGACCCCTCCAAGATTGAAGCTATGATGAATTGGGAGCCTCCTAAGAGTCCGTCCGAGATCCGAAGTTTCTTGGGTCTGACGGGATACTACAGGAGATTTATCCAAGACTTTTCGAAGATCGCTTCTTCCTTGACAGTTCTGACTCGGAAGAATGTGAAGTTTGAATGGACTGAAACCCAAGAGAAGGCGTTCCGGATTCTTCAAAAGAAGTTGTGTGAAGCTCCGATCTTGACTTTGCCTGAAGGGTCGGAAGATTTCGTGGTTTACAGCGACGCTTCAAAGATGGGATTGGGTTGTGTGTTGATGCAACGAGGCAAGGTAATCGCTTATGCCTCGAGGCAGCTCAAAATACACGAGCAGAATTATCCAACTCATGATTTGGAGTTAGCGGCGGTGGTGTTCGCTTTGAAGCTTTGGCGACACTACCTCTACGGCACGAAATGCACTCTTTACATGGATCACAAGAGCCTGAAGTATGTCTTTGACCAGAAAGAGCTGAATATGAGGCAAAGGCGGTGGCTCGAGTTGCTTAAAGATTACGACTGTGAATTGCTTTACCATCCCGGTAAGGCGAACGTGGTGGCTGATGCGCTAAGTCGGAAGGACTATAGCGGGAGTATTCGGACTACCCATTCGAGAATCGAGTTGGTGTCTAGTCTTGTTGAGAAGATCAAGACATCGCAGGTGGAAGCACTGTTGGAAGAAAATCTCAAAGAGGAAGTCATGACAAAACAACGTTTGCTCTTAACGGAAGATAGCCGTGGAGTGAAATTGTTCAACAGTCGTGTGTGGGTGCCCAAGATTGGGGGAAACCGTGAGCTGTTGCTAGAAGATGCACACAAGTCCAAGTATTCCATTCACCCGGGAAGTACGAAGATGTACAGGGACTTGAAGCTGCACTATTGGTGGCCGGTGATGAAACTTGACGTAGCGCGTTACGTCGAGCGTTGTGTGACGTGTTCGCAAGTTAAGGCCGAACATCAGCGACCGTATGGGAGCCTTCAGTCTTTAGAGATTCCCGAATGGAAGTGGGAGCATATCACTATGGACTTCGTGACGAAGTTGCCTAAAACTCTTCGGGGTTACGATACCATTTGGGTGATAGTTGACATATTGACAAAAAGCGCTCACTTTCTGCCTATGCGCGAGACTTTACCGATGGATAAGTTGGCAAAACTTTATATCGATGAGGTGGTCTCAAGGCATGGTGTACCATTGTCGATAGTGTCGGATCGCGACAGTCGGTTCACTTCGAACTTCTGGGATGGGTTTCAGAAAGAGCTTGGTACGTGAGTAAAGTTAAGTACGGCTTACCATCCACAGACCGACGGGCAGAGCGATCGGACGATCCAAACCTTGGAAGACATGTTGAGGTCTTGTGTTATCGATTTCGGGGGTAGTTGGGACTCTCACCTGCCTTTGGTGGAGTTTGCTTACAACAATAGCTACCACTCGAGTATCGGGATGGCACCTTTTGAAGCATTGTATGGGCGAAAGTGTCGGACTCCCGTGTGTTGGCTTGAAACGGGAGAGAAGCAGTTCACCGGGCCTGAAATCGTGCAAGAGACTGCCGATAAGGTCAAGTGCATTCGTGAAAGAATGAAAGCGGCTCAGGATCGTCAGAAAAGCTATGCCGATAAGAAGAGGCGACCGATGGAATTCCAAGTAGGCGACCGCGTTATGCTTAAGGTATCGCCATGGAAGGGCATTATACGGTTCAAAAAACGTGGGAAGCTGAGTCCCCGTTTCCTCGGACCTTTTAAAGTGCTTAAGCGAGTGGGTTTGCAAGCCTACCTGTTGGAACTACCACCGGAGTTGAGCAGAATACACAACACGTTTCATGTTTGCTACCTCCGGAAATGTTTGGCGGTAGAAGACAGCGTCATTCCCCTTTCGGAGTTAAGAGTTGACGAAGGTAACCGTTGTGTGGAAGAACCCGACGCCATCTTAGAGAGAAAGTCTAAGAAGTTGCGTCACAAAGAAGTCACTTTGGTCAAGGTGCAGTGGAAACATCACCGGGGAGCAAATGTGACTTGGGAAGCTGAAGAGGATATGAAGCGTAGATATCCTCATCTCTTTGTATAGTTGGATTTCGGGGACGAAATCATTCCCAAGTTGGGGAGGATTGTAACACCCTGAATTTTGGGGTTGGGTGAAAAGTTGACCCTTACCCAAAGTTCAAGGGGGTAATTTGTAACTTGGGCTATATAAATAGAAATCAAATCTGAGATATTTTTAATATCTCATTATTTGATGTGTTTGGTTTTTGAGAAGCCAGAGAGAAGAAAGAGCAGGAGAAGCTGTGTTAGAGGGTCGATCGTTTCGGGCTAATCGAGGTACGAATCTAGCTTAATGCTTTGATCTGAATGCTTTTAGCCGTGTAGAATCTCGTTGTGAAGGTTTTAAACCGTTCCATTTTGAGATCGGTGTATTTCTCATTTTTGGATTTGGGTCTGCGTCGAACTGTTCTTGATGAACAAGACGACCGGATGAGCAAAGGACTGGACGAATGCACTCGACCGGTAGTCCTTCGACCGGGGGTTGTGTTCGACCGAAAGCCCTTTGACCGGGACCCGTTCGACCGGTGTTGTCCTTCGACCGGGGTTGTGTTCGACCGGGGTTGTCTTTCGACCGATATTTGCCTTTCTGACCGGATTAGGTTCTGTTAGTTGTAGCTTCTGTTATTTTGAGTTCTATGTCAGGAAGCGGGAGAGTTATCTGTGTTTTCGACTTACCGATTCTTTCGGTGTTGTCATAGGTAGCCCTCGTTAAGAAGAAGGAAATAGAGGTGAGTTCCTACTATCATTTTAAACTTTACACATATCAAAAGTTACCTTTTGGATCTTATCTTGTTAAAGTAAAATGATGTTTTACTTGCATGTTATGCGATTATGCGAAAAGAATATTAAAGAGCTTCTTTTAATGATTTTCCTTCTTACCAGGAGTTGAACTGGAAATAACATTTGTTTATAAAATGTATTTATGCCATATGTTTATTTATGGTTGGTCACATATGTTGTTGTGACGAGTCTGTACCATTACTAGTGGATCCCTAGGTTTCGTGCACTTTCACCTCGTTTGATCATCATAGCTTCGTGCATCTCTTGAACATGTTACCGCATCACTCGTTCCTCTCTTTTATACACAATCACTCGTGGCTTAGCTTTCCAACATTCTTGCAGGTTCCCAACATGGTACGCAACGCGTTATGCACAAAGGATCGCTACCAACTTTTTGCCGAACTTCCTGCAAGGGAACGACAAGCATTGGCGAGTGGTCCTAATCGCGATTATAATGACAGACGTGGTCAAGCTGAGGGACGTAGTTTCTTGGTTGAGAGGGGAATTGTTGTAAATGGTCTTGAATCGACCCCTGTTCTGGAGGCTATCGGGCAACGTCATTGGGCACATTTCACCAGCACCCGTGCGGCTTACCAACCGGGTTTAGTGCGGGAATTTTACGCCTCGATGGTTCCCGAGGTTTTTCATGATTGCGGTAGAGTTTGGGTGCGGGGTGTACCCGTGGAGATAACCTCCAACACCATCAACGAACATCTTTTCACCCCGACAATACCGCATGAGCAATACCATCACGGATTTCCGGATAGCGCGCGATTCTACCCAGAATTGGGACAAATAGCCGCCGCTCTTCGCCGTGATGGATCCAATATTTGGATATCGGGGACCACCGAGCTTCAGCATGATGAGTTGCATCCCTCCACTCACCGCACTGTCGTCTCCATCGAGACCGCGTGACTACTGTACGCTATTCAAACCGGTGTGCCCTTTGACGTGGGGCACTTCATCCTTGGCAGCATCCTAAAGACCGGAACTGAAAGTCGGTGCCTCCTCAACTTCCGGAAGCTTTTGATGAGGCGACACTCGTGGCACCGCCGCTTGATATCTGCAAAAAGGCATACAACCTTTTTTGCACTCGGCATGCGTTGCCCAATGTATCGTCCACCGGCCGATACCGGAATCGAGGACGCCACGGAGCTGCTGATCCACAACATGAGGGACCAGTTCAGGGTATCGGACCACCACCACCACCCCCGATGGGTGGACATCAGGACATCCTACCACCATGGGAGCAACTCACTCAGGCTGTGGATGAGCTGCGGTCCGGACAACAAGCTCACGGAGAGATTTTGCACGAGGTGCGAGTTGGACAAGGGCGTACAAACCAGCGCCTTGATCAAGTATATCAATTTGTTGATAGGAGATTCACCAATGTGAATTACACACGAGGCCCCCAAAATGTCATTTATGATCCATCCGCATCACAGAGTCAAAAGGGTGAAGACTGACCAGTTTGCTTTCCTTTTCACTTTGGTCATTTTGTCTTGTCTGTTCATGTATGCCATCTTTTATATACACTTCATTGGTCATGGTTAAATTATACGAACCGACTTTGTAACTAATGGGGCACATTGGGGACAATGTGTCTCAAAGGTTTGGAGTTGTCGTTTTTGATCTTTTTAGTGGGTCTACTTGTATGAACTTTTATTTTTGATCATTAGAAATGTATGGGTTGTATATAATGTTTAATTAATCGAAATGAATACAGTTGTTGGTAGTTATTGGTTAAGTGAATTGGAAAAAGTTTTATTGACATGCATACTTATTGTTGAGTAATGTTTGTAGAGAGATAGTGTAGTTGTGTACGCTAATTGTGGACATTAGTAGAGACCACCCAGTGAGATTTTGAGCTTTAATGCCTTCAATTCTGAGTGATGCTTCTAATTTGTTCACCATCTTTATACACGTTTCAATTCTTTCAATTTGATTGTTCGATCTCATTTGTTTTTGCATTGAGTAGTATTGGTCTTTAAATTTTAACATGTGTATTACTTGTGAATTATGTGGACTTCGAGAAAAGATATCGGGCTTTGTGTGCAATTTCTTTTGGTCTATCATTTCTAGTTCCTCTTTCTCTACCCTTTTGTCGATGTGTGATCCCGTAACCACTTTGTAGCCGTTATTGAAGCCTAAATACTTTGACTTAGCCGGATACACTAACCTAACCCGTAGTCTAAGTGCATCATGGATTGAGAAAGATGGCCAATAGCGTTTTAACAATTTTGGGGGTGAATCGATAAAATCCGTGAAAGATTTATTTTGGAAAAAAAAAGAATAAAGTTGGCATGTATGAAAGTTTTGCTTTGGATGTGTGGTTGTGTAAAAGAAGAAGAGAATATGAAGCTACTCTTAGTTTGATGCACTTAGGACTAATGAAGCCAGGACCATTCTGTATATTCCTTACTCTTAACCCGTTTTACATCCCCTTAAGCCCCGATTGATCTTTTAGAAAGCATGATTTGCAAACAATACATGTGTAATTCATATCGTACTACTCAATTCCTTCCATGAGATCTTATTTGACTTTTGCGTGTTTCTATTTTATCACATGCGGATGATCTTGCTAAATTGTTGTACATTAACTCTCCCGCATGTGTTTGTGATGAGTGTGAACCTAAGATTCAAGTGTTAAGAGAGCATCCCGTGAGGTTAGGGTCGAAGCGAAATCCTCCACTAGTTGTATACTTGATGAAATTGATCTTAACGAACATGTGCTTGATAGTAGTTCATGTCAATATTAGTTTTATCCAAACTTAATTAACCAAGAAGCTAGGAAACTCATGTTGGTTCTTATTAACTTCGTATTAGTCTACCCTCATTTATTTTGTTTAAGATGATTGTTCATACTGTTCCCTTTCGAAAACCATCACCTTGGTAAGCTTGCTTGTTATTTCATTTTTATTTTTCCTTACGCCAATTTTTGCTTGAGGACAAGCAAAAGCTAGGTTTGGATTTGTTGATAACTTCGTTATCTGACGGGTTTTTACCCTCCGAATCATAAGCTTACGACTCGTCTTGGAGTAAGAATTGACATTTCGGACTAATATTTCTGAGCAAGTTGTGTGTAGGCATGCAAGATGTCGAGTGGAAGAAAAGGTGCTTATCATTACTCCATTTTGACATCCCGGACGACAAATGCATCGAACCAAGTGAACGGGCGAAAAAATCGACAAATTTAGGCCTTACCTAAAGTGCCTGGCGAAAGTAACAAGTGTCACTCTCGCTGGCACTTTCATGCAGAATGTACCGCGAGCAATGGAGTCCTGGCTAAAGTGCCTGGCGAGAGTGACACTTGCCACTCTCGCGGTCGTGGTCTGAGGGTATAAAAAGCTGCAGAAACTTAAAGTTTAGGGTTATCTCGGGATTGTTGGAGGCTAGACCCTAGGGGAGTTGTTCTAAACCGTTTTTGGAGCTGAAAGAAGACTTTGCATTGATTGGGAAGGTGGAAACACATTTGGAGCTCAAAATTGGTAGTGTGTATCAATCATTGAGGGAGTTTTATCATTACACTTGTATTTTGTTGAGAAATAATGTATTTGGGCGTTGTCATCTTCTTCTCTATAGTTTTATTTGCTACTAGTAACATGAAATAAACCTTTTGAGGTTGGGGGAAGTATGGATTTTGGTTTTATACTGTTAGATATATGATTATTGCATTTATTGAATTAATACACTTGTTGGTTGAAGTTTGTCTATCCTGTTCTTATTGTTTATGAGATTGGCCATCTTATTCATCTTTTTGGTTGTATTTCCTCTTGATAAATTGGTTTTATAACTTGATAAAAGTTAGATAAACCTAGGGTGAGATATTGGATAGAGATATACCAAGTAAACCCTAGTTTGTGTTTGCGATTGTTATGCTTAATGAGTTGAATGTTTATGTGTATTGATTGGGAGACTTCAATATATATTGCATGATACATTCTTACTATTGCTCGAGATAGAGTGGTGAGTATATTTGGAGTTGCTAAATTTAACCTTGTGTATTGAGTCATTGAATGTGTATTGTTTATTTGTTGGTGTAATCCAAATGAAATCCGACCCCTAGCCTTTCCCCAATCATATAAGTATTCTCTTTGTGGTGCTTGAATCGTTTGTTGAATAGTATTTCTGTGTCTGTTTCTAGTGTCTCTTGATAAGTAGTTAATTGATCATTCTCAAACCAATCTTATCAGCAGTTCAGTTAGTAGTTGTGGTAGCCTTTGTGGTACTTAAACTCGTAGTTCCTTTGATCGATACTCGTACTTAGTACGTATTACTTGATTGACACCGTACACTTGCGGGAGATTTGGAGGGTTGCATAAACCGTCTATCAATGTGCAGGTGCATGATGAAAGGAACTACCTATATGAGTGTGAAGTGTGGTCGCTTCAAGAAACTTGGACTTGACTTTGTATGCACTCACGAATGGATAAGGACACATGGCATGTTATAGTGTCAAGTTTAAACTCTAGAGAATTATTTAAATTCATGTGTATGTTATTTTCTGGTACTCAAATGGGTTGAAGGGTTCAATCCATAGGACATCCGGATTCTCGAGTATTTGAAATGTGTAATGTACTAAGATGAGAATTTAATCTTCTATATATTTTCATTTATGAATGAGTTTGTTTTCCTATATTAGCTTTTGTTTGTGAATCAAGGATTGCACTAAACTGGGGGAGGAATATTGGTGATTTTAGTGAAATCATTGGTTCATTTTAGGTAATTGGATTCACAAGATAATAAGGGGGTTGGTAGCTAAGCTATAACATGAGCTAGGAGGTGTGGAGTGCACACTCGTGTAAGCTAACTAGAACCCGGGATCGTTGTATGGTTATGTTTGGCGAGTTCCTAAGTGGAAAAAGGTTGTGCACGACCCGTGCGTTTTTCCTCTTGTAAATGGCACGACCCGTGCGTTTTGGCACAACCCATGCGTTTTTGTTCATAAAATGAGCACAGGTCGTGCCTTTGTCGACAAAAGTTTTGCAAGACCCGTGCGTTTTTCCTCTTGAAAATGGCATGGGTCGTGCGTATGTCGACAAAAGGTTTTGCATGACCCATGCGGTTTTCCTCTTGAAATTGGCACGGGCCATGCGACTTCATCAGTTTCGTAACTGATAGAAGTTCTTGTAACCGCCAAAATTAATGTCCAACAATCAATCTCATTTAATGAGAAATTATTACCATTATTAATATAGGGTCGGTTACAATACTCAAAGTTTTTAAATAGGATTGATTTCTGCCTAAATCGATACCGAGATTTGAGATTATCCTCGAGTGAATTTCGTGATACCCGGGCAGAGTAGGGTCAAAATATCACTTAAAGAAAGCGAGCTCTCACGTGATCTCACATTCTTTATCCGAGTTCTGATCACTCCTTTTCTCCCTCGATATTTTGCACCCTCCCCAACAGTTTATGTACTTAAGAATGAAATCCATGTGTAACACCCTCAAAATCGGAACGAACAACTAATTTAAAATTTTCCAATATACATCAATTAAGGATAAAATATATTATACTAATCATCACTTGAGTCACCTCAATTAGAATTCTAGATTAAACTTCAATAAATAATAGGTCAAGTCTTGTATAAAGACTAAATAAAGTCGGGTGTTACTAAAACCCAAGAACAATTACTATTTCCAAAAACGCGGAAGGTTTCACCAAGCTACTCTCTCGTGCATATGACTAGCACTCATCTCACCACGAAGTCACTAGCAACAATCCTCAACCAAACCTGATACACATGCCGACAAATAAAAAGGGTTAGGCTAACGCCTAGTGAGTTCAAGAGTTTTCAACATGAAACAAATATATTTTTTAAGGGAAAGAACACAGTTTAAATCCTAATATTTCAAAATGATTTACGTTAAATATTAAACGACTCATTTTCCAACAATACACACCTTTAAAGACACACAACCCAACACAGACAGACACGTAACCTAACACAAAGTTTTAAATGGGTTACAAAGAGTTTTCCTAATAATTGCAAAATGGGTTACAAAGAGTTTTCCTAATAATTGCAAAATGGGTTACAAAGAGTTTTAAATGGAAGGATTGTAAGAGTCGGGAGCTTATGGATGAGTATTTTGGTTATGGTTTACTTTTGGGAGTTTCCCAACTTACAAGCTTTGGATATTTGAACTTTAAATTCATTTGACCTTAAAGGTGTGAGTTATTGGAAACGGTCATCCTTTGACCTTATCTATATTTTTGAAAAATGTGAACTTTATTTGTTGGGCCTTTGGCCGTTATATTTGAAGTAATTGTCCATTTTGGGAAAAGAAATACATCGGCGTATGTAGCCATATTGGCTTTATTTAATTTCCAAATGTTTTTATGGTTCCTTATGGTTTGGCTTATACTCTAAGGAGTTTTGGGACGTTGTCCGGTTTAAATGGCTCAATGGAGTATTTTATGGAAATGTAAACAGTATATAAATGTTGGTTATTACATGTTTGAATGCATTAGTTCATTCATTTAGAGTCATATAATGTTTAGATTGTAATGCAATGGATCCATAGGCATAAGAGTCGTTCGTTCATCATGGAGTCTTGTTGTCCATGTTTGAGTCTAGTGAGTAGTCCCCGAGTCAGGTTTTATGTAAGCTTGCGGTGGTGCTCTTGGAGAGCTGTATACGGAGCTAAGTCTTGCGGTGGTACCCATGGTGAGCCGTATACGGGGACTTGTGACTTTTGTGGTGACACTCATCTAGAGGTCGAGTAGACTAGGGTCATTTGGGTATCTTATGGTGGTTGCTCAAAGGAGCCGTATACGGGGATCCATGACCCATAGTGAATTTCGTGAACGTTGATAAGTGACTTAACTTTGTGTTCCGCCACATTCGATGGAATTCGGGTCTCCCCCGTCACCGAAAGGTGTTCTTTTCGGGTATTCCCTTACCCCCACTTTCGGTGTTGAAATGTACCATTTATTTATAAAAATAGCTTTTGATAAAATACTTCATGGGTGCGTTTTGGGAGGAATTAAATGGTGTTTAATTATTTAAAAAGGTCTTTTTGGCGTGGATAGAGACGTGGTTTGGAAATAAAACCTTTTATATCTGATGTTTCAATGGATGCTTTTAGAGTGAGTTATTGGTTTTAAAACGTCTTATTAATTATATATGATTAAACTGCTTTAACTCACTAGGCGTTAAGCCTAACACTTTTTCTTATTGTCATGTATATCAGGTCTTAGATGGATCTGAGTGGCGAGTGAAGCTGGGTAGAAATTCCGGTAGGATGACTCAAGTGACGTCATCTGGTTTTGAGAAGATAGCGGACTTGGTGGTTGTAGTAACACCCGTTAGACTTTGTTCCCGTTTGTGGGACTAGATAGTTCCGTTAGAACTCTGATACATGTTATTGTGTTTCTTCCCTTGTAACTTTAGATTTTCGTGTTTCAAGTTATGTAATTAAGGGGTTTTTAAAAATTTTAAATTGTCTGCTATTTTCAAAATTTTGGGGTATTACAACATATTTCACAAATTAGTGAGTTCTTAAAAGAACCCCCCCCCCCCCAGTCTCCATATCTCGACAATCTTTTCCAATATCGACTTCTAGAAATCATCACTCGATTTGTTCTCCTCTCGATCTACTTCTCTCGACGATTGGTACTAACCTCAATTTGTTCATCTCGGTGATTTGGCTATACTTCTGATAAGTTTATCTCAGTGATATGGTAAAATTTTGAAACCCTTTAATATTGTGAGTATTTGATAGAACATCATCTCCAGTTTTATTCTTCGGATATGAAACTCACGATTTGAAACCATACACGTTAGCTCATGGTTGTTTCTTCTTCTCTAGATCCTTCATCGATCTTTAACCCTTAATCGATATACAACCCTTCATCGACCTTCATCTAGAACCTTGTTGTGTTGATGTTAAGATTTGTTGAAGAAGAATGGAGAAGAAGGATGTCAAATGGGTAATTTGAAAACCGTTCATGTTAACAAATAAATAAATCATGAAAGATATTTTTTATTTAACTAAAAACTGTTAGGACCATAAATGTCCTAGAGGCTAGAGCTTTGAAAACTTTATAAAGAAATTATAAAGGTCTTATTTTAATTGTAAAAACATTTATTTGTATTTGGGCTTAATTGATGTAATGGGCTTAGGCTTTCTATGTAATAGAAAGCCTAGGTATTTAAAGTGTAATTCTAGTTCATTGTGAGGTTAGATCGTTTATTGCGAGACGAATGATTAATAAGTTTCATAGAGAATAGAGAGAGAGGGGGGGAGGGAGAGAGAGAGTTTGTGTTTCATTCATATGTGTAACTCTCTATAATCATTCACTACAGATTAATCATTCAATTCATTCTTACTTGTTCATCACTGGGATTCACAATTGGTATCAGAGCAGAATCGGTGATTTGAAGAAGGTTTGAAGATCAAAAATCAAAGATTTCTTGAATTTCTTGACGAACAAGAAGAAAACAAACGGTTTTGCAAGAATTTTCACCGATTTAATATTTTTTTTGTGTGTTAAAACAAACGAGTCTCAATCTGTTTTACATCGAATCTCAAGGTTTTGATTTTTTTTTCAAAGTGTTTTTCGTGTTCATCCAAGTTTTTGATTACATTTGCGATTTTGATATATTTTGGTTATTGAGATTTTTTCAAAACTCGTTTTTATATTGGTCTCCAATTGTTTTTAATCTTAGATTCTAATATCTAATAATTTGTTTTGATTGTGAAGAGTGCAGGCAATTTGAGTCTAGGTGTGAAGAAGAAGAAAAGCGGCCGTTTGATCCTAAACTCTAATTTTGCTTAATATTTTTTTCATCGTATACTATTGGTCAAACGAGTTATGGTGGTCAACACTTTCTGGTCAAACTTGGTTGGTGCTTGGTAGTATATCGCGTGATTCAAGCCCTCAAAATTTTCTTTTTTGAGGTTTACCGCACAACAAAGTTTACCTCGCAACAAAGTTTACCGCACGAAGCAGTTTACCGCACCGTTCTATGCGATATACAAGGTTACCACACATCTCTTGATCAATAGCTTGAGTATATTGCATGTCTTTTGATCGAGAGTTCGTTGCATCGCACGGAGGGTGACCGATAAACAAGTTTTGCATGGGATTGCATGGTTTGAATCTTTGGTGACGGTATGAGTTTATTTGCAACGTCTATCGTTTTATGTGATTTGTTTTGATGTCTTTGATCTAACAGTGTGTATTTAACGTGCACGTTTTATTCTTGGGGGTTGATTTTTCATATACGATTACCAGATATATTTTTTTTTGATAAACATATTTTTTAAAATTTGTTTTCATTAGAATTCATTTTTCTCGAGTTGAATTTATCTGCTTTTCATTGTTTGATTTTGAAGAGTTATTCAAAGGTTGATTTCTGATTGAATTGTCAAATATTTTCAAATCGACACTGACTAACGATCATTTCGTTCAAGTAACAATGTCTTATTCTGATTAAGAACAAGAAATTTCTGATCTCAAAGAAATTTATGAGCCACTTACTAAGAAGCGAGAGAGTTGAATGACAAGCGTATAACTTCTGATGCAAGAGCAAATAAGAACTTGAAACTTATTGAAAGATTGAGATGTGACAAAGTTTCTCTTCAACAAGATCTGGATGAGTTTGAAAAGAAAAGAAAAGATTCGGAAGATTTGTTGAAAGCTAAAATATGTGATTTACAGAACAGCAATCTCGAACTCAAACAAAAAGTTTCTGATTTTGAGAAGGAGATTGAAAATGAAAGAACTGATTTTTCAAATGAAAAGAAAAGTTTTGAAAAAAATATTATTGATCTTTCTAAGAAAGTTTTTGAAGAAAGAAAAACCTCTGAGTTTAATAATGCTAATCTTTCAAAGTAATTTGCTGTTTTTGAAAAAATGTTGGTACTTGAAAGAGATAATTTTGATAAGGCAAGAAAAGGTTTTGAAATTGAAAGAAGGTCTCTTGAAAAGAAGAATCTTGGTATTTTCAAAGAGATATTTGATAAACGCAAAAGTATTGAAAATGATTTTGAAAGTGAAAGGAATATTTTTGAAACTGAAATTCGTAAACTTTCACATAAATTATCTGAATTAGCAACAAATATTTTGAAAGAGTAAAAAGT
Organism: Arctium minus; assembly: GCA_954870635.1. NCBI lineage: Eukaryota > Viridiplantae > Streptophyta > Magnoliopsida > Asterales > Asteraceae > Arctium > Arctium minus. Next base: position 38,729,657 of record OX941085.1, on the reverse strand, counting down.
AAAATCTGATTTACAAAAGAAATTTGATCTGATTCTTGAAGAAAGAAATATTTTATCTGTCAAAGTCATGAAACTTGAAGAAATAATTTTTAAAGCTGATTCATCTGAACAAGCTAATCTTGATATTGTTGTTCAGTCTTCTTACAATACTTCAAGCTCTATTCATACAAATGTTTCTTCAAAGAGTCTCTTCAAATCAAATAATTTTTCAAAAGATCATATTCGTACTTCCATTATTTTCTATAATTCTCTTGTTGATAATACTGATAATCAAGTTTTTAGAAAAGTAAAGATGGTTTGGAGAAAGAAATCAACTACGAATGACTGTGTTGGAAACAAGTCTAATAAATCTCTTGTAGTTGATACAAAATCATTTGTTTCCAAGACTGATTTACCTCCTTATGTCCATTCTACACATAAGTTGATCAGTGTAAGCCGACAAAAGATCTGTTGTACTATGTGTGGAAAGAGTGATTTCAAGTATCATATACGCCCCCAAAATAAAGAGCCTTGAATACTAGGATGTAACCCCTATGCCACATAATGGCTGTAGACCCCCGAAAAAAAGACGTGTGTAGAAATAAAAATTGAAGATATTTCAATAGCATCCAAGGTATGTGAATAGATGGTATGGTACTTATAGTATCCTCAGTCCTCTTTTTAATTGGTCCAAAGCTAAGACATCTAACCATCAAGGATCCATCAAAGCATGGATACCAAAATCTTTCTAATATGTTTTACAGGAATGTCACGTGTCATTTAACTCAAGTCATTCACGTCACATGACTAACAATCAAAGGTTATGCCATTTCTAGGGGGGGTTACCATGTTTATTTAACTTTCATTTGGACTTTTGATCACATCAGATCATGACTCATTATTCAATGATTATGACTTCTGAACAATTCAATTCAAAACTCGTTCTTAAATGTTTTTGACTTCTAAACATTTCAATTTAGAACTCGTTCTTCATATATTTAGTTTATGGATATGACAATTCAGAATCTATTTTATTTGGTGACTTAAAGGAGTGTTAGGGCTTATATAGTTTCTAAGGTCAATCCAGAACCGGAAGGACCTGCCTAATAAATACATCATACACACACACTCACACTCACACACACACATATATATGTGTGTGTGTGTGAGAGAGGGGTCTATACATATAGATGAGTTCGGAGTGAAAAGAATATGGTGAAAATGTGACAGGAATTAAAAGATTTATTGGTCCTTACCAAACCGAGTCAGTTATCCGGGTTACCACAAAATCTATTCATTCTCGTTTTCTAAAGATGGATATTGAAATAGACATGAACCCAGTGTCGACAACTCATGTCACCCCACCTAGCCACTCAAGTATCTCACAAAAGATGCTTGTTTCAGATATTCACAGAGAATTAACACATAATCTATTATTTCTCATTCGGAGGTTTCAGATATTGAAAAAGGAAGACATCACCTTCGCTCTCCGAACTTCATATTCAAATCATTGTGTCTATTTATTTCTTAATCTAAGTCCTAGGTTGAATCAATTTTTGAGTCTAGAAATATATATATATATATATATATATATATATATATATATATATGATTATATTTCTTTCACATATTCATGAATCTTTGGGTTTCAATTGCATATCTTTGTGATATTGTCAGAACAATTTGAGAAGTAATTTTTAATATTTTACTTCATTGATAACTGGAAGTCTTATCAGAGATACACCGATGCCAACTCTAAAAATAGGCCACACAATTGTTTCAATTGTTGTGATAACAATTACTATTGTGTTTCTGTGTTATCTGATTACCCATTTTGGTTACTTAAACGTTTTGTATGATATTTTGTTGCTCGTCCATCTAGTCTTTGAAAACACATGATTCTTCTAATTGTCATGAGAGGGAGAAATGAAAAATATCACGATTCAAAGACATAAAAGATCATTTTGAATATTCATTCAAATATGTGAAGCAAGTGTTGAGGGGGAGCTAACAAAAGCTGAAAGGGGGGGGGGGGTAATTGGTACTTTGATTGAACGCGTTTGTGGAAGATTGCAAAGATTAATCTCTTAAATCTGAGGTTGAAAAGCCGTTGGATTTAAAAATTACAATATTATTTGATTGATTCTTCTATCCCTTTTCAAGAGGTGTTTTCTACAAGTTGTTTCGTCCTATGAGATTATTAGAACAAGTTCTTAAGCTAAAAGCCTATTCAACTCGCGGTTCAAAAGACATTCTTTGTTTTTAAACTGAAGATGCACTGTGGATTGTCACGTAACTCGCACATTATCTTTCTTGTGAGCTAATCTGATGTGTTGAGTTTCTACATTTGAAAGCTGCTTTTAGTGCATTCAGTCGGGGTTATTGCACATTGAATCTGGTATAAAGTTGAAACGATGAAGAATCAGAGCTTTGTTTAAGGGGGAGCTTGGATTGACATGAAGACAAGCAACACTAAAGTTTTTCAAGAATCAAGAGGGAGAGAAGATCAAGACTTGAAGATTTGAAGATGATATTTTCTTTATACAACTTTAGAGGGAGAATGTTAGAACCATAAATGTCCTAGAGCGTTGAAAGTTTTATAAAGAAATTACAAAGGTTTTATTTTAATTGTAAAAACATTTATTTTGTAGTTGGGCTTAATTGATGTAATGTGCTTGGGCTTTTTGAAGTAATAGGGCCTAGGCATTTAAAGTGTTATTCTAGTTCATTGTGAGCTTAGATCGTTTATTGCGAAAAGAATGATTAGTGTGTTTCATAGATAATATATATATATATATATATATATATATATATAGAGAGAGAGAGAGAGAGTTTGTGTTTCATTCATATGTGTAACTCTCTGTAATCATTCAATACAGATTAATCATTCAATTCATTGTTACTTGTTCATCACTAAAATGCACAAAAACCTTTAAAAAATCATAAAAGGGTATTTTGATCATTCTTCATTATTCTATTCCAATTCCTTTGTAAACCAAACATACAAATTCAATTCATTTGACATATTACATTCCATCTCGTGCCAACCAGACATTTGGTCAAACATGTTAACATTCAATTCAAGTTCCTTCCAAAATCCAATTTTTTTTGACATATTCCATTCCTTCAAAAAAAAAACGCGAACCAAATGCTCTCTTAATTCTTAGAGTGAATTACATTTTTAGTCCCTGTAGTTTACCAAAATTCTAGTTCTCGTCCCTCGACTTTCACTAATTACATCTTTACCCTTGTGGTTTGCACTTTGTCTTGGTTTGCACCCTGACTAACAGTAGTTTGAAAAGTCCGTTTAGTAAGGTCATGTGCCACTCACATAACTACATGAGGGGCAGTTTGGTCTTTTTCCTTATTTTTTATTTAAAAACAATAATGTACAAATACCAAAAGCAAATGTACAAATACTTCCAAAACAAAACCCTCATATCCATCCTGCAACCCCTGCCCCCCAAATCTCCTATCTCAGTATCTCACCTCTACCTAACATATTCATCCACCTAAACTAATGACATCTATGGCCGCCTCCTGTGCATCTTCATTTCCACCGTCCAAACTCTCACCTCTTATCTCCGACGACCCACCTCCATAAACCATCGATCTAGCCTCTGGGTTTGTAGTATTTGTTGCAGAAAGAGCGCGTGCGAGTGTGTTTTTTGCAAAGTGTTTGTGTAAAAAAATAACCATGAGATTTGTTGCAGAGAGAGATAGAGAGAGAGAAAGCGTGCGCACACGTGTTACAAAGTGTTTGTGTAAAAAAAATCAACTATGAGATTTTTTGTTACCATCGATGTCAAAAAAGATGATGGTTAAAAAAACACTTCAGCAACCTTCATCTTCATTAATGACACTAGAAACCCATCACCAACGTTCATCTTTATCTTGATTAAACCCGAGATCAAGTAATGGATTTTCATTTTTATTTTGATTATGGTTTAGTAACTCATAAAACTATTATGCCATATGTGACTTTTGATTTCATAAACCTTGTTGATTTGGGATTTAGTTTTTTCTGTAAGGTTTTGGGGTTGTAGAAGCAAAGGGAAGGGCTAGGAGGTGGTTGGGTGGTGTGAAAATGAAGGTGAACAAGGGGAATATTTGGGTAGTTAATGTTCTTCATTTTAAGGATATTATAGAAATAACTCTTTAAGTTTGTAAAAAAAGGTAAAATGATTCCAATGTCCCTCACATGAGGGACACGTGACCCTATTACAGTGTCCTCAAACGTCTGATACCCTTAAGTAGCCAAACCAACACAAGATGCAAACCATAGGGCTAGTATGTAATTAGTGGAGTCGAAGGACGAGAACCAGACTTTTGGTAAACCATAGGGATGAAAGTGTAATTCACTTAATTCTTATTTGACATAACAATTTATTTTCTCAATTAATATAATAAAGTTTAAAATATTTCTTTTTGAACAATAACCATTATAACTACTTTGTGATTAAGAGTGTTCATTGACTGAAATCCAATGGATTTAGTGGATCCGATCCAATCATCCAATGAATGTTGATTTTGTCATCCTATCTGATCCATTCCAATTAACATTTGACATCCGATCCAATCCAATCTAATGGATGATTGGATATGATCGGTTCCATCCAATTATTAGTTATGATCAGATTGGATCTATCCAATTATTAGATACAATTTTCAACCAATTATTCATATATATATATATATACTAGAAGCGTACTCGCGCAATGCAGCGAGATATATCATGATTTTAATGTTTATTTTTATTTTTTGTTTTTTATTGATTTACAGTACGATTTTGGATAGTTTTTATTGAGTGATAATGGTTTTTTTATATATAAATTTGTTTAATTTTGGCTTAACAATATAATGTTTTTTATATAAAAAAATTAAGTAGTTTGTTAAAATTCATTAATTATCTTATATATTTTAATATTTTTATATTTAAATTGAGATGTTTATCCTGTTTTGATTATGTTTATCAGAATTCAAATTTCACAATTTTAGGATTTGGGGATTAGAGATAAGAATTTTGGGGGATAAGGATGAAATTTATTAATTAAGGTTAAAAACATTTAAAAGTAGTACATATTGTTTCATTAATTGTTTTTTAAGAGATTTTAAGTAGATTAACATTAAATAATAGTACATAATGCTTAATACATCACGATTTTAATGTTTACTTTTATTTTTTGTTTTTTATTGATTTACGGTACGATTTTGGATGGTTTTTATTGAGTGATAATGGTTTTTTTTATATATAAATTTGTTTAATTTAGGCTTAACAATATAATGTTTTTTATATAAAAAAAATTAAGTAGTTTGTTAAAATTCATTAATTATCTTATATATTTTAAATTTTTTATATTTAAATTGAGATGTTTATTCTGTTTTGATTATGTTTATCAGAATTCAAATTTCATAATTTTAGGGTTTGGGGATTAGAGATAAGGATTTTGGGGGATAAGGATGAAATATATTAATTAGGGTTAAAAGCTTTACAGGTAGTACATTAGGCTTTAGTAGTTATTTTTAAGAGATTTTAAGTAGATAACTTTAAATAATAGTAAATAAAGCTTAGTGAGTTGTAATTAAGAGTTTTTTATGCCATCTTTATAATATAGTATATATATATATTCTTATTCTTTTTAAAACACTACATATAAATATCAACTACAAATAATATCTAAAATATTAATAATTATATATATTTACTAATTGGATCGTGGTTGGATGATAATCAAATCATTATTAGATTGGTTCTATTGGATTATGGACTGCAATCCAAAAACCGACACATCCAATTTAGATGTTAAAATTTTGAATCCAATCTAATTATAAATTGAGGGGTTGTTTGTTTACCTCTTAATGGTTCTATTAAGATGCAAACTCTGAATCGTTAAGAGGTAATTCTTGTTTGGTAGAAAAATTGTCTGCCTCTTAATGGTTCCAAAACCTTCTGAATGATTTTGTATCTTGACCCTCCCTTAACTATTAAGAACCCTGATTTCATTTTGAACAATTAAAAAACAACCGTATTTCATTTTGTACTATATCATAAGAGTCTCTTAATCATTCAACACTAAACCATTCAGCAACTGCTAAACAACCCCTAATATCTTATTATGGTCGGTTTTACAATACATGTGAATGTAATGATGTGAATTACATATCTCATGTCAACCCATATCCGCTTATCCATACCCGACTAGGGTTTTCTTTTTTGGGAAGTTACAAGTCTCCTCCCAAATCCGTCTACGATTCCCCTACGACGGAGGAGCTCCGCCGTCTATACAACAACTCCCTTCCTGAACCCCCAAATTCAAATTGATTCAGATCTCTTCCTTCTTTCCTGTAAAAAACCTCGAATCAAATCATGGCATCCCGAGAGGGAGATCCTGCGTTAGGTTATTTGACTCGGAAGGAAACCGAGGTCAAGCTTCCCCGACCAACTAGGGTGAAGAACAAAACCCCTGCTCCTATCCAAATCACAGCCGAACAGATTCTGCGGGAAGCACGAGAACGCCAAGAAGCTGAAATCCGACCACCGAAGCAGAAAATCACCGATTCTACAGAGCTCGCAGACTATCGTCTCCGTAAACGTAAGGAATTCGAAGACCTAATTCGGAGAGTGAGGTGGAACAAGAGTGTGTGGGTGAAGTATGCCAAGTGGGAGGAGTCACAGAAGGATTTTAATCGAGCGAGGTCGGTATGGGAACGAGCTCTTGATGTCGATTATAGAGATCATACAATGTGGTTGAAATACGCTGATGTTGAGATGAAGAATAAGTTCATCAATCATGCGAGGAATGTGTGGGATCGGGCGGTTACTTTGTTGCCGAGAGTGGATCAGTTGTGGTATAAGTATATTCATATGGAGGAAATGCTTGGCAATGTTGCAGGTACATGAATCATGTTTATGACTTTACTTGATACCATCATGCTTATGTTCATATGCATGGTAAAGTTATCATTATGTTTGGTGCATAGTTTTCACAAAGACAGAAGCATAGAAAATACTTGGCAAGTCTGAAGGTTGTTCTATCAAACCTTAGCTTGTCATGTGTCCTAAGAATGGTGTTTAAGCAGTAATATTTAAATAGTAATATACAAAATGGGAAATGAGTTACAAAACAAGATGACACATTGACATTAGAAAACCATGATGTAGAATCAGCTAGCTTTTTTACACAAAATTCACAGTAAACCGTAACTGCCAACATTGGAACTTCTTAACGAGTAATCTTTGTGATTGCAGAAGTAATTGAGACAATCCATACTTCTTTGATTCATTAGTTCTTGATAAATAGATATTACAAGAACTCCTACCCTGAATTCAGCTTTTGCACTACTTCGACCCACCACTTGCTGCTCTTACTTTTCCATGTTACTAAATTTTCCCAAACAAATGTGCAATATGCTGATGTAGGTCTTTTGTTTTCTGCACGTCATCCCCAAACGGGATTTGTAAAGAGTTCTACCTGCCTGTTCTGATATTTGGAGAAGAGAATTCATTTGCCAGCACTCTTTTTGAGGTAGTGAAAGATCTTGTACACTGACTTGAGATGATCTTCTGAAGGACTAAGCATGAACTGACTTACTAGTCCTACTGCGTAGGGTCAGGACATGCGTGAGCTAGATAGATTGGTTTACCAACTTGCATTTGATATTTGGTTTTGTTGGTGGTGATCTCTTTTTCTTCCTTATAATTTGTGATTTGGACCCAACTTGTGGTTTCTTTGAGAGATAACAATTCCTTTTGATGATCTTGCAACTTCCATTCCCCGGATTACTTGAGAGTTCCCAAATTTATAAAAGTTGGCTAGTTATATTTCATCACTTCTTGTTGTATGCTTGTAGAACATGGTTGATTAAACTGTGCTTGCTTGTAGTCTTGTTCTTTCATGACTTCCCAGACCAGTCTTCCAAATGTTAGTCATTGTCAAATCCTAAAGGGTATTTGCATAAACACCTATTCTAGATCACCATTTAGAACACATTCTGATATCAAATTGCAACAGAGGCCAATCTAAATTAGCAACCAATGAAAGTAGAAGTCGGATTGTATTAAGTTTTGCAACTAGGGTAAATGGTTCATCATAATCGAGATCATAAGTTTGAGTGAATCCCCTAGCTACAAGTCCAACTTTGTATCTCTTTGGGCATCAACTTCGTTTTATTTGACATAAAATATTCATTTGCTATCAACAATGTGTCTTCCGTTAGGTGAAGTGGTGAGCTCCCAAGTTTCAATTTTTTTAGTGCCCTCCTTTTTTCTAGTACGGCAGCTCTCAAGTTTGGAGCTTTTAGAGCTTCTTGTATATAACTAGGAAATTAGGAATCTCATCATTAGTTATATTGATAATAAAGGCTCTAAATCTAGGAGACAATTTGTTGCCTGAGACATAATATGACAAAGGTGTTTGTACATACCTAGATTTCTTTTCTAAGTGCTATAAGGGTTGACTCGTTTATTTTTCCAATCTTACAAAAAATTGGACAGACATTACTTGGACCCTTGTTTGGTGCAGATTGAGGCATTGTGTGCAGCCTGGAGGGGGCTCAATACCTTTACCTTTTACTTCTTTAGTAAACCCAAAATTCACTAGTTGAAGTGTCAATAACAATAGTTTTTGGATCTTTAGGAGTACGAATTTTGTTATTAGCATACTCATCATTAGATTTTCGTTTGGTTCAACTCATTTATTTCACGATCATCACCAAATATTTCTTGATTAATGGTATTTTAAAAAATAAGAGTAGGCATAACATGATATTCCCGAAATTGATCATCACATACATTTTCCCCTTCGTGTTAAGTTTTCTCAAAGAAAGGTTAATCTTCAACGCAACATCATACTTAAGTATTTTTACCCAAGCTAGGGTCAAGACATTTATAACCACTTTGAGTTTGTGTCTTTGACAGAATCCCAGAAACACTTATTTAGTAGCTGTAGGATCTAATTACTTATTTTGTGGTCATGAATGTGAATAAACATGATGCAACCAAATACTTTAGGATATAAATTAGTAGAGCTTATATTCTCAGGAAAACAAAATTGACGTGTTTGAATGAGGGTTTTGTAAACTCTTGTTTGGCATTCTAGTAATTAGATAGGAAGCAATGATATAGCCTCTCCCAGAATTTCTTAGGAACATGCATAGAAAACATTAAAGTTACTTCATGAAGATGTCTATTTTTCTTTCAGCAAAACCATTTTGTTAGGGTGTATTAACACAAGAACTATGATGAATAATGCCTTCTTCAATGAGGAATGGTTCTAAAATGCTATTTAGGAAACCATATTTTGGTTTAGGTAATTGCATTTAAATTAAAGCTGAATTCAGATTTGTTTTTGAATCCATATAATTTTAATACATATTTGAAGATAAAAATGAAAAAAATGAGATGATCTTGTTGTTAGATTTTTCATTTTGGATTTTTTTTTATTCAAGATGAAGATGAAAAGGATGAAGGTGAGGGGTATTTTTGCCATTTTATGTTATTATAAAAACCTTTAGTTAAAAAGTGTGCAAGAGTACTTTTGTCCAAACACACTATTTTTGGCTAGATTTTGCAATTTTGGTTGGGAACGTTGTGTTTTCTCTTCCTATATGTGAATTGTATGGCTTGTGGGAGAAAAGGAATAATAGTATGGCATTTTAATCATCTATTAATGATGGACCAGCCGTAGGGTGATTATCCCAATTAAAGAGGATGACATCAAAGAGGAAAGAGAACTAGAGAGGGAAAAAGGACGTGGTCAGAAAATCTTGTTCCAACTTTGGTCCCATGCTTGGGATCCCATTTTATTTGGGATCAGGATCTAGTTTCAGGTTGGGATGGGACTTTGAATCCTATTTGCACAGCCATAATTGATAGGGAGTTCTGTTTACCGACTTCATAGTTGATAGTTCCCTTGAAACAATTGCAACCTCTATCTTCTGCCTTGAAGTATGCATAAAATTAAGTATATTTCTGTAAGGCTATTTTTATCATCTTACAGAGGCATTGCTATCAATACAAACTAATGAGTAGTTTCACGTAACATAATACCTAATATAAATCCTCCCAGTGTTGTTCGTTGACATTGTAATTTTCCCACCATTTAACATTTATCCGTGTTCGTGCTTGTGTAAATACATACATCCAATCCAAACACATGCGCACATTAGCATATTGCTCCTACTTTAGACAGTGGAGTTTACCTGTTCGACTCCATGCAGCTAGCTTATAATTAATGCCTTTACCTAACTCTTAACCTCTTTATAGGTGCTAGGCAGATATTTGAAAGGTGGATGAGTTGGGAGCCTGACCAGCAAGCATGGCTTTCGTATATTAAATTTGAGCTAAGGTACAATGAGATTGAGCGAGCTAGGGCTATCTATGAGAGATTTGTGCAGTGCCTCCCCAAAGTCGGTGCTTGGATTCGCTATGCCAAATTTGAGATGAAAAATGGGGAGATTGGCAGAGCCAGGAATTGTTACGAAAGGGCAGTTGATAAGCTGGCAGATGATGAGGAAGCTGAGACTTTATTTGTTGCGTTTGCTGAATTTGAAGAGAAGTGTAAAGAAACAGAGAGAGCAAGATGTATTTATAAATTTGCTCTTGACCATATACCAAAGGGGCGGGCCGAGGATCTTTATAGGAAGTTTGTGGCTTTTGAGAAGCAGTATGGTGACAGAGAGGGCATAGAAGATGCAATAGTTGGGAAGAGGAGGTTTCAGTATGAGGAGGAAGTTAGAAAGAATCCCCTTAACTATGACTCGTGGTTTGATTATATCAGACTGGAGGAGAGTGTGGGGAACAAAGAGAGGGTTCGAGAGGTTTATGAGAGAGCAATTGCCAATGTTCCTCCAGCTGAGGAGAAGAGATATTGGCAACGGTACATTTACTTATGGATCAATTATGCTTTGTATGAAGAGCTTGATGCTCAAGATATTCCTAGAACGAGGGATGTCTATAGTGAGTGTCTAAAGCTGATTCCTCATAAGAAGTTCTCCTTTGCAAAGATTTGGTTGTTGGCTGCTCAGTTTGAAATAAGACAGTTAAATCTCTCGGGTGCACGTGCAGTTCTTGGGAATGCAATTGGGATTGCTCCTAAAGACAAGGTATGGGCCGAGACCTTACGTTATTCGTTATGCTTATAAAAGTTTTGTTGCTTTGTTGTGTAAATTTTGGTTTGACCTTGTTGAATATACTTGAACAAACAGATTTTCAAGAAATACATTGAGATTGAGCTGCAGCTTGGTAACATAGATCGTTGTCGGAAGCTATATGAAAAATATTTGGAGTGGTCACCTGAAAATTGCTATGCATGGAGCAAGTATGCGGAGTTGGAAAGATCTTTGAGTGAAACTGAGAGAGCCAGAGCCATTTTTGAGCTTGCAATTGCACAACCTGCACTTGACATGCCAGAGTTGTTGTGGAAGGTAAATACTTTTCTTGAATCCCTTAGTTCATAAACAAATTTCAGTTAAAGGTGTCTTTTATGCAGTTTTAAATAGTTGGCACCACAACATTAAGCTTGCAACAGAATAAACAGGTCTCGTGATTGATTTTTGTATTCAGAATCTTTTATCTATGTGTTTGTTTGGCAGAAATGCTCGATTGTATAAATGGGCATAACAACCAAATCTTGTGTTTCTTGAAAGGAACTAGTTATCACCTTGTGTTATTGTTGCAACAGAATAAACAGGTCTCGTGTTTGATTTTTGTATTCAGAATCTTTTATCTATGTGTTTGTTTGGCAGAAATGCTCGATTGTATAAATGAGCATAACAACCAAATCTTGTGTTTCTTGAAAGGAACTAGTTATCACCTTGTGTTACTGGTTCATAGCAACTAATTGAAATGCTGTAATTTGTTTAGGCTTGTAGTTGACTGACTTCTTACATTAGAATATAAAATGATAAAAGAGGCTACTAGAGTAGAGATGGGAGCCATTAATGTGTTATCATGTCTAAGAGCAGCCGCACGCGGCTTTCAAACGACTTTCAAGGCAATTGCAAAACTGCCATGTCATTACTCCACTTCTAATATTTGGTATTCATCTTGAAAGTGCCGTATCATATAGTGGACCCACAACCTTGTATTTTATTAATTTTATATTTGGAAGAGAAGAAATTGATGATTAATATAATATTTTTACTTTGCATTTTTATTAAATTTTTCTAATTAAATATATATGTTTTTTTATTTTATTATTAACATGAGATAAAGAAATTATATTTGATATAATTTTCTTATTAAATTATAAATGAGTAAAATTTATTTTATAAATTATGAAGTAGTTGATGTGGCTATGGGAGCCACTTTAGATAGTGGTTTGCAATTTCAGGCGTGCTGAGAGAGTAATTGCAAAAGCTACACATTTGAAAGTGGTTTGTAATTTCAGAGGTGTGGATGGTCTAACATCTTATCACTTCTTTGATATATCTCACTTGCTCTAAAGAACTGTGTATTTCATATTTCAAACATGCAATGTAGCTTAAATGTTGGAAATATTTGGGACTTCATGAATTAGGAATCTATTTAATGCGTGTTGATTACTTGTTGACCTGATACTGAGTAATATTGGCTACAATGATGAAGCAATGTAGAGTTTGACATTGAGTTCCTTTTGAGTTACATAATGGTTATTAGATGAGAAAACTGAACAATGTCTTACAGCACCTGTCTTGGTTATCCAAATTTATATCTTTGTGCCATTAGCAATTGGGTATCAAAGTCTGGTGAACTTGCTTCTAAAAATTAACGTGATCAATTGATTGGTTATGCAGAAATTGCATGTACTCTATAATTGTTAAGGATATAAACTTCACTTTCTTTTTTGTAGGCATATATCGACTTTGAGATAGCAGAAGGAGAATTTGAAAGAACTAGACAGCTATACGAGAGACTTTTGGACCGCACAAAACATTTGAAGGTGTGGATCAGCTACGCAAAATTTGAAGCATCTGCCATGGAAGAGGAAGAACAAGATGAAAACCTACCCGAAGATGTCCTTCAAGAGCGGAGACAACTTTGCATTCAACGTGCCAGAAGTAAACATCTAATCTTGTTCCTCACAGTTGCTCAATTCTTTTTCAGTAACAATATTGATTTCAAAATGGTTATGATTTTCATCTCTCTTATTTTACTTTTTCATCAGGAGTATTTGAAAATGCAATCAACTACTATAGGACATCGTCCCCTGAGCTAAAAGAGGAAAGGGCCATGTTACTAGAAGAGTGGTTGAACATGGAGAGTAGTTTTGGTGATCTGGGTGACATTGAACTGGTTCGTGTTAAGCTGCCCAAGAAACTGAAGAAAAGAAGGCAGATAGAAATCGACGATGGTCCTGCTGGGTACGTCAATAAACTTATTATTATTCTGTTATGTCCTCTTTTGCCATATTACATGTTCATATGTTCTCGGTACCTGTTCTTGATTCGTTACTTGCCGTGTTTATTCATCTTCTTTAAGATTTGAACTGTGTTTAAACTTTGCATAATTAGGTTATATGGAGTTAAAATTCATTTCATTGGCCATGTTGGCAACCAAGCTAGTTTTTTTTTTTGCTTATTGAAAAAGTCTCGTTTAGTTAACCATAAAGCTAGCTTTTTGAAACGCCTTCAGGGGTTTTTAAAATTTTCTTTTTCTATCAAGACTTTTATATTTTTCCAATTAATTTTTTAACATGTTCTTTTAGGTCATTTTGCATTATCATTTAGCTTATCAACTAGTTTTTTCCAAACATGACTAGTTTATCAGCCAACGACAGCTTCTCAGCTACTTTGCCAAACATAGCCATCTTCTGGAGCCAAGATCAACAGAGTTCTTGTCAATCACTTGATCATAGGAACCACTGTGAAGAGACCTGATATTTTTTGTATTATATGGCCATTAAAACCTTTGCAAATAATAGAGTGAAATTTGAGAAGCTAAAGCTACAACCCCAGCTTTTGGTTAATGGAATAATAGTTGGACTAGAAACATTTAGTGCCAAATTACTTGTAATGCTGGGTTGTTATTGAAATGCTAACTTCTGGAAACTTGGCCAAAAGTTTGTTTGATGAAAGCACACATCTGGAACAGGCTTGTAGTTGTAGCATAAAATTGTATGTTTCTGTTTATTCTGCACTTTTCCCATGAGTAGTGCAACCAATCTACTATAAGATGCATAGTTTTATAATCTGTTTGACAATTAATTTAATGCCTTAATCACCCTTGGGCAAGGGGGACCAAATTCACTAGATAAATAAGTCATTTGAAGTTGAAGTTTGCTTACAATTTTCATAAAACAAAGGGAGTGTGTAAGGCGTTGCTTGTTTTTACAACCAAGTTGTAAGTAAGTTTAGTTTTGTAGCGATTCTTACACATAAATAATTTTGAAAATTGCAGGTATGAGGAGTACATAGATTACCTGTTCCCAGAGGAATCACAAGCATCCAATTTGAAAATCTTGGAGCAAGCATACAAATGGAAAAAACAAAAGATTGCTTCGGATGATGACGACGATGATGAGGATGAAGATGATATTGATTGATCATCTTTCAAACCTTTTTGGTATTTCAGTAGGCACTTCTTCCCTTTGATTTTGTCCCTAATTTGGATGCAGTCAATGAATTTGTTTGTAATCATAGTTTCTCCTCTTTATAGCCAAACCTACTTCTCATATGACTTTTACATGTTTGATCTTCAAGCTTCAATCTTTATTTTGCATAATAATTTTTGTATATTTCTGCATATTAAGGTTAGATATAAAAAAGCTGTTTTAAACTTATTGTCAATCTGTAATAGATATACCTTATGTTCAGAACGGTTTTTAAATGATTAAGAAGGTTATGGATTTTATTAAATCTCATTTAAGATTATGTATCTAAAAATCTTGTTTTTTATAGCTCTTATTATGGATTAGGTCAGTAGTTTTACAATTGGAGAGATGAAAGAAACGTGTTTAAGATTTGAGTTTAAGAAAGAGAACTGATAAAACCACAAGGGTTGTGGTGTACTGGTTAAGGCTTAGGGATGTGGTGGGATATCCCATTTGCCTAGGGTTTGAATCCAAGTGTACATAACAATTGTGGCCACTGAGGTTTAATTATGACTGATATTTTACAGTCGCCTAGGACACCCTTTCCAAAAAAAAAAAAGAGAATCAATAAAAAAGAGGTTAATATACCCAAAGAAGAAAGAAAAAAAATCGCAAGTTCTATACTAATATGACTAATATCCATGATATTTGCTTATTTACTCTAATTAATTTTAGAGTGAATTACATAAATGGTCCCTCATGAATGCCTGGATTTCACTTTTCGTCCCTCGAGTTCTGAAACTACATTGGTGGTCCCTAAAATCGAGATATGGTGCCCAAACTCGTCCCTGGCGCTAACGCCGTCCACTAAGCTTAGAGGCAACATGTGCCCCTCACGTGAGGGGCATTTTTGTCATTTCACCCTTTCCCTCTATTTCCTTTTTTATTTCTGTTTTATTACCAAACGACGTTTCATTCTGCTACCTTCGATCATCACCTGCACTCGATTCCACTCATCATCATCCTCACCTGCACTCGATTTCACTTACGATTAAATGCAATGGGACGAACTCAATGGCAAATACGAAGTAGCTTAGATGATACTGATTATCCAGAGATATATGGTATGTAGAATCTCAGTTATGAATCTTTTAATCATTGATTTGAGCTAGGTTTTTGATTAAATGGCTCTTACTGTAAATTTTAGGGATTTATCATACCCTGATCACGTTGAAGATACATCATGGAGGTTTGTTCACAAAGAAACCAGGAAGGGTATACGTGAGTGGTAAAATTAACTTTGTAGACTTAGTTGATACTGATGAATTCTCTGTACATGAGCTAAGTGCAATGCTTGCTGACATGGGTTACAAAGACCCTGTGCCTATGTATTATCACTTTAAAGTTCCAGATATGGATTTAGATTACGGTCTAAGGCCTTTAGGGAATGATGATGATGTGTTACACTTTTTAAAATACTTTCCAAAACATAAGCTTGCTGATGTCTTTATTGAACATTGGAGGACTCATGTTAGAACATATTTTACCTCACCCAATGCACATAAAGTTGTAATAGAGGAGCTTGATGAGGATGTGTCACCTGAACTCAATAGGAGACCAAAGAAGTCTGTCCATGGGGATGGTAGTTCTTGTAAGAAAAAATTGTTTCTTGGCTGGATTAATGAAGAACATGTTGATGAGACTCACACAATAGGGGGTGCAGGGGAAACTGTAGTAGAGAATGAATGTTTGGGGGTTAATACTGATGCAACTAACACAACAAGGGAATCTGTGGATATGAGTGAAGTAGGTGGTCAAGAGGAGCATGTTGATGAGACTCACATAATAGGGGGTGCAGGGGAAACTGTAGTAGAGAATGAATGTTTGGGGGTTAATACTGATGCAACTAACACTGCAGTTGGGCTTGATGGTCAGGGTGGATTAGATTTTGACCTTAATGACATAGACTTAAATGATTTCGACATATTTAATGACTTTACTCCTTTTAATGATGGAAACAATGACATTGGTAATGAAATCAACATGGGTCAACAACCTGGAGTAAATGTGGGTCAACCTGAGTGTGATGAAGGTGGAGTAGATGAAGATATTGCGTTGAGTGAGGGACATGAATCTGATGAAGACATTGCCTTGAGTGAGGGAAGGGAATCTGATGAAGACATTTCTTTGGGTGAGGAAGCTGGAGTAGATGATATAGAAGTTGACATGTCAGAATTTAAGACTAACATTGACATAGATGCAGAGTGGATAGGAGTGACAAAAGATGATAGTCCATTGCGGGATGATGACCAATCATTTGCAGCAGACCTTGAAGACTTTGACAGTCCATTGCGGGAAGATGATTGTGAGGTTGATAGGAAAACAGGCTTGAGAAAGTTAAGGGAAAAAGCACCAAGAGAAGGAAGTGAGTCTTACAGTGGGTTTTATATTGGGCAACGTTTTGGCACAAAACAGGGGATTAAAAAGGCACTTCAGCTCCATTCCATTAACACAAGAAGACATATTAGGCTTGTAAAAAATGACAACAAAAGGATTAGGGCAGTGTGTATGGGGATAATACTATCACTACATGTAGACAAAGGAGATGATAGCAAAGGCAAAGAAGTCAACGCAAGTGGGAAGAGATGTCCATGGGTCCTACACATATCCAAAGGCAAACATGATGACACGTGGATGGTCAAGACTTGTGTGGATACACATAAATGCCTATAGTCTCGAACAATTAAAGCTTGTACTGCCTCTTTCCTCTCCTAACAGATCATTGACCAACTGGTGCATAACCCATAAATACCAAGTGCAGCCCTGAAACAATCCATGGAGCAAAAGAGATCTCCCACATGAAGTCTTTTAGAGCTAAATCCATGGCCCTGAACCAACTTAGAGGTGATTATGTGGGTCAATACAGTGTTCTAAGGGACTATCTATGTGAGATTCAAAGAACAAACCCTGATACCACTGTGAAGTTGGAGGTAGAGCTTGAGCCTAATCCTAATGAACCTACAAGAAAGTTTAAGAGGATCTACATCTGCCCAGGGGCATTAAAGAAGGGGTTCAAGGCAGGGTTAAGGGATCTGTTAGGGTTAGATGGAACTTTCATGAAAGGACCATTTTCTGGGCAATTACTCACTGCAGTTGGGCTTGATGGCAACAATGGAATTTATCCACTGACTTATGCCATTGTTGAGGCTGAATCAACAAGTTCCTGGAGTTGGTTTCTAGAATGCCTCAGAGATGACTTGGATTTGTGTCCTAATGCTAACTTCACATTTATCTCAGACAGGCAGAAGGTATGTTACTAATTTTAGTTTCAATTAATTTTGTTTGTTACTTACCCATAATGGAATATGTTACTAATTTTGGTATGAACTAATTGCAGGGTATCCTTCCAGCAATTACAAAGGTTTTTCCATGTGCTGAGCATAGGTACTGTCTTAGACATATCAGTGAGAACATGAAGCTTCAATGGAAGGGAAAGACTTTTAAAGATCAACTTTGGAAGTGTGCCACAACTACTACTGAACCAGAGTTTGAACAAGCCATGGCAGATATGAAGAATTTGAGGACAGATGTACATAATTGGTTAAGGCAAATCCCTCCAGAACATTGGAGCAGAGCTCATTTCACAGGTACATCCACAAACTGTTGTGCAAGTAACATGAGAATCATTTTTGTTCTAATGTGGATACATATATGTTTACAGGTAGGTGTCATAGTGATGTTCTCCTAAACAATATGTGTGAGGTATTCAACAAGCAATTGGTGGATGGGAGGGACAAACCCATCATCATAGCCTTAGAGTTCATCAGGCAATATATGATGAAAAGGATGGCTAAAGTTCAAAAGTTGATAAATGCAGCTGATGGACCCCTAACACCAACAGCCACAAAGTTGTTGAATTCAATCAAGCAAGAAGCCTCAAAGTATACAGTGATATGGAATGGGGATGAGATGTATGAAGTGAGTGGTCCAGGTTATGACCAATGCATTGTTGACTTTCAAAACATGTATTGTTCTTGTCGAAGGTGGGAACTGAATGGCCTTCCATGTAAGCATTTTGTTGCTGTGCTTTGGAATATGGAAAGCAATGGACTTGAATGTGTAGCACCTGAAGAATTGGTCAACAAGGCCTATTGGTTGGAGACATGGAGGAGTATGTACAGCTTCAAGCTTAAACCAATCAATGGAAGAATTATGTGGCCTAAATCTGAGTGTCCCACAACACTTACTCCACCAAATCATCATGCTCAGACAGGGAGGCCAAAAAAGAAGAGAAAGAAGACTGTGGAAGAGTTCAGCCAAGCTTCCAACAAGGTACCAAAGACTGGGTTGAGAAGCAGGTGTACCAAATGCAAGCTCCAAGGCCACAATGCAAGGACATGTAAGGGCCAGGCTAATGGAGGTCAAGCTTAGGCCATTTAACTATGGAAAAACTTTGTAAAGCTCTGTGTAATGTTGTTTATTTTGGGAAACTTGTACCACTTTTTGGCCATATGGTGATCTTGCTTAAGATGCATGTTATGTAATGGACAACATGGGATTTAGTGACCTTTTTGGTGATATTTGGTATGAAATGGTTTGCCTATTTGTTACTGTGTTACATTAATTTTGGATGAATTTTCTTCACTAATTTGTTACATTAATTGGATTTGTATATAAGGCTGTGTCCTTTTTGAAGAACAATAAATGCATAACAGTGACACTAACAACCAACTCAGATTGAAGAACAATAATTAAGTTAAACATTAAACTGTTTACATTACTTAGGGAAACAAACATCACTATCCAACTAAACAGTCAACACTGTTTTACATCAAATAAAAAAGTAGGAAACAAACATCACTATCTAGGTGAAACAACAAAAAAGCTTCTATCTTTGACTCTGCTTCTGTATTTCTTGAATGTCACCTTCAAGCTTGTTCTTTGATTTCAATAGGCCATTTATGATTACCATAGAACGTGAAGAAATTGGAGGGTCAACCCAACTAAAGAAACCACAATTCCATACCTAATCAAGAAAACAAACCAAAATCAGACGAAATTACCCCAAAATCACAACAAAATAACACCAAAAATGTGGAACAGGTCGACATACATTTCTCGAACAACAGTTGAATCGGCGCCCTGGATTTGTTTCTGTCCACGATGTTCGAGTGATGGCAGGTAAACCGCAGTTGCAGTACACCGTGGGTGGAACAATCAGACGAACCATGGTCGATTGGAGATGCAAAGTGCGAAAGAGAGAGACAGAGAGAGAGGATGGAGGTCGATGGGGACGATGATGATTTATGAACGTTGGGAGCCGTTTGATAATGAAGAGGAAATAGAGGGAACAGGTGAAATGACAAAAATGCCCCTCACGTGAGGGGCACATGTTGCCTCTAACGACAACTTAGTGGACGGCGTTAGCGCCATGGACAAGTTTGGGAACCATATCTCGCTTTTAGGGACCACCGATGTAGTTTCAGAACTCGATGGACGAAAAGTGAAATCCAGGCATTCATGAGGGACCAAAAATGTAATTCACTCTTAATTTTATTTAAGAGACTCCAATCTTAAATCTTAACGTATAAATTTGATTATTTTGACTAGTCTTATTGCTAAAACACGAACTTTTACTCATTTATCTTTTATGGTTCACGTATTTTCTTTCCTGTTTTCTATCAATTCAATATTTGTTTTTTTTCCGCAATCAAATAAAAGGGTTTGTAATTATACTTCTGTCTTTAGAGAAGGATAGGTAAAAAAACATTTTAAGATATTACCTTCGATGTATTAGGGTTGGATTCCGGTGAAAAGTTGAGTTAACGGTGAGAAGCGTGAGAAGTGGTTATCAATCGTTGGATGAGAAATGGACGCACATTAGGATGAGATGCACCGAGATAAGATGCATCGGATCAATTCCCTTCTAAGCCGTAATTCATGGGAGGGCTTGAGATTAAAAGAGATTAACAGTTCAGATCCACTTCTTAGGCTTCTCACAATTAACTCAACTTCTCACACGATACTTCGTCCGATGTATTATTACCTAAATGATGAGATTAGATATATTTAAATTGAATGTAAGTTTTGTTTGCATGCTTCGAGAACTTGTTCCTCAAATGATAAATTGTTGTATGAGTGTTGGTCCCAAATTGCAGTAAGTAAATAAGAAAAGTATTGTAGAAGGGGGGGTTGAATACAATACACACAGTTTTTCACTTAATTTAATTCTTATTGATTTGAAATCAAGAATTACACATAGAAAACTTTGATTGTTGCGGAAGAGAACATATGAGATATGTTCAAACAATCTTACACATAGAGAATGAAGAACAATTGTAAAACACTTAGAAAAACAATAAGATCTTCGTAGAGAGAAAGTTGCCAGGCACTTAGAGAACTTGAAGGTAGTAGAGCTGGTTGATCTTGCATGTTGAACCATCCTCCATATTTATAGTGCCTCATGCATTAAATGCATGGGACACCTGTTGAGCAAAGGATGGACACAGGTCTTCAGCAAGGTACAGGATGTACCTTTTGTCTTGAGGTGTTTTGGACAGGTCTTCAGCAAGGTATAGGATGTACCTTTTGTCTTGAGATGTTTTGGCTTGAAGTGTTGACCTGCAGAAGGATGGTAGAGACCTTTCCTTAAAATGGTGTAGTAGACAAAACTTACTTTATCTGATCTCCAGATGAGGTCCACGTTAATGCAAGATATCACAATATACTTTGTCAGAAAAGTACAATGTGTTTGAAAGAAATCCTTAAGCATAGACTGCCGAAGACTTGAAAGATCTTCGGCTCCTGAAGATGTGAGAACACCTTCATACTCTAAGGAGAGATCATTGGCTACCGAAGACTTGAGAGATCTTCGGCTGCTCCTTGAAGATGTGAGAACACCTTCATACTCTAAGGAGAGATGAGATCATCGGCTGCCGAAGACCTGAGAGATCTTCGACTCCTGAAGATGTGAGGACACCTTCATACTCCTGAGAGATATGTGATTGACACCATCCTGGCTGATGGTGTTGATCACTTGGACATGATTGGCTTTAGGCTGAGGAGACTATCTTCAATCCGCTTTGAGAGATGTACTCCTTCTTTGTCTTCTTCGGCTGATCTTCGACTTCACCGAACATTTGTATAGAAACCAAGCTGCTAAAAGAACCTCAAACATATTCTAAGTAGGATGATATAAGATGGAAGATCAGGAGGTCATCTTCAAATCTTCAGATGACCCAACAATCTCCCCCTATTTGAGGATGACATCCATACTAAAGAATAAAACAAAGATTATACTGAGTAAATTCATTTTGACCCATTTTTACTTTTTTTGGGTTCTTTTCACATAGACCATTCTTTTTGGATTTTTTTTTTGTATATCGGACATTTACATAGTGAAAGAAAAAGTATAGCTATACAAACGAATAAATGAATACAATGAATAAAGAATGAGAAAGAAAAAAATATATACAAAGATACAGAAGGCAGTAACCAGAATTGTTTGAACTTGAGTGGTTGGATGCTCCCCCTCAATTCATACTCCCCCTCAACTAATGTCAGGTGGCTTTGATCACATAGTCCATAGCAAAATTAGTTTCAACAGAGTTTAAGCTTGAGTGGTAAGTTCCTCCCCCTCAACTCATACTCCCCCTCAACTAATTCATGGTGTTCAGAAAGAAAGAAGTTAGAATATTTTCGGGATCCTCCGAACCTGCTCCTGGAAGGGCAGATTCATCCTTGGATCGTGCAGAAGCATCAGGACTGAGAATCGTGGGTGATAGGCTGTGAGGTGGAGAAGAGGCACCTTGGATAGGGAAGGAGTCCAAGTCATCCTTATCAACCAAGGAAAAGGTTGATGAGGGAATAATAGAGGTCCCCGATTTTACAATTGTATCCTTTTGTGAGGATACAAAGGAGGTGGCTTTGGGTTTAGCAGAGTCCCCGGGCCCAGATGGGAAAATTTCAACACCTGCCGATTATGGAGAATCGGTGGGTGGAGTTTGTAGCTTGGCCCTTGAAACCTTCCTTAGCCTCTTGAGAGGAGAGGGAGGGGAAGAGGTAGAGTGCCGCCGCTTTGAGATATGGGGTGTGACATGGGTAACCGCCGAAGGTTCTTTCGGTGGTATGGCCATTTGGGCAAGTGCGGCGATGCCAGTAGCAGTTGAGGATTTAGTGCTAGCCGGTGAAGAAAGGGGAAGAAGGGTCCACTACAGTTGAGGGACCTTTGGACACCGGAGTGTCTTTAGTATCACCCCATTGTAGATCGGGAGAGTTTATGAAGGAAAACATACCTGGGCTGAGAGCTTGATTGGTGGATAGAGAGCCCTTGTTGAGAGAGGTCTTCTTGAGTTTCTAAGTGTTGGTTAGAGAGTCATCACCAAATCAACCAGAGAGCCAACAATATTTCTCCCCCTATTTGATGATGACACCAACACATAGAAAAAAATGGTACATACATCAAAAAAAATTACAAGACACGACAGTGGCCCCCTTTTTTTTTGTTTCTTTTTTTTTTTTTTTTGTGGGCTCTTTTTGTTTTGTGTTTATTTTTTTTTTTACAGGAAAGAAAAAAAAGAGGGGAAGAAAGTGGTAGGGGGGAGACGAAGACAAGGGAAGGGGGGAAGGAAGGGGGTGTTCGGCTTGGTGTAGGGAACCGAGAGGGAGGGGAGGGGGAGAGGGAGAGAGGGGAAGGCCGAAGGGAGGGGGGTTAGAGTGAGAGGGTTTGGGGGGGAGGTCTTCGGCCAAAGAAGGTGGGGTGGGGGAAGGGTGTGTTCGGTTTGGGAATATAGGGGGAGGGTTGGTGAGGTGGTCTTCGACTATAGAAAAACCGAAGGGGGGGGGGATAATTGTGTTCGGTTGGTGGTTGGTTTTCGGTGGGTTAAGGGAGGCCGAAGGGGGAGGTATAAGGGGGTTTCGGCTTATGTTTGTGAGGGCCGAAAAAAAAGGTTTTTGGTGGAGTGATAAGGGGGATGGGTTGTGTTGCTTCGGTGGGAGAGGCTTCGGCCTAGGGGAGGGAAATGGTTGGGGAGAGGGGAGAGGGGGATTTTTGGTGGAAAAAAAAAGGAGGGTGGAGGAGTTGGCCGAAGGTTGGGGTTGGGAGAAAGGGGAGTTCGGCTTGGGGGTGAGGCCGAAGAGGGAGGGAAAAAAAGTCGGGTGGAGGATGAGGTAGAAAGAGAGAGATAGGGCCGAAGAGGCCGAAAGGGGGTAAGTGGGTGTGTTGGGTTTTCGGTTTAAGAGGAAAGGAAGGAACCGAAAGGAGAAGGAGGAGAGAGAGGGATTTCGGTGGTGAGGGTGGATCCGAAGGAGAGGAGAGAGTGAGGGAGAGGGTGAGGCCGAAGATAGAGGAGAGAAAAGAAGAGGGTATTTGGGTTGTTCCGGCTAGGGAGGGAAGGGGAGAGAGAGAGATGTGAGGAGAGAGAGAGAAGTCGAAAGTGAAGAGAGAGAGAGCTACCGAAATGAAAGGGGGGTTCGGTTAGGGGTTGGGTGGCTTTGGTGGGTAGAGGGGGAAGGGGGTCGGCCGAGGGAGGTATAAGGATGGGGTTCGGGTGGTGTTGTGGGAGGCCGAAGTAGGGGCTGAATGAGGGGTGGATATCGGTTAGAAAAAAATTAAGGGGGGTTGGGGTTTGGTCCGGGGCCGATGGAGAAGAGATAGGTCGGCGAGGAAGGATTGATGAGGGGTGTGTGGGGTGTCGCCGAAGGGGGAAAGGGGAGGGTCGGCGGGGATATGGGGCCGAAAATAGAGAGTGAAGATAGGGAAAAGATCTCTAGAAAAGAGGGGGAGGGGGCGTCAGCCGAAAAAAGATTTGGGGAGGGGGTTTGATTGGCTAGGAAAAAATGGTAGGGGGTGTTTGAATTCGGTTAGGAATAAGAAATAGGTGATGGATGTGAGAAAAAGAAAAAGAAAAGGAGGTGAGAAAAAGAAAAGGAGGGGGAGATAGAGTGGGGAAGGAGGGTTGTTCGGCTGCCGAGGTAGATAGAAGGGGGGTGTTCGGTGGGTGTGGTGGTGTGGAGGGGCCGAAAAACAAATAAGGGGGAAGTGTTCGGCTTGTGAGGTGTGTAGGTGGTGATGGGATTGGTGTGAGAGAGAGCCGAAGAGAGTTAGAGTGAGGGAGATAGAGAGAGGCAAAAAAAAATTATTAATTTTTTTTTAAATATCTAACCTAAATCGGTGGCTTATGCAAAAAAAAAAATTATTATTATTATTATTTTTTTAAACTTCAAAGTTTGGCGGCTGAAAAATAAATTTAAAATATATATATATATATATATATATTTTTTTTAAACAAACTTGGAAGCCGAAGGTTTTTATTTTATTTATTTATTTATTATTTTTTTTTACAAAGAGTAATTCTTTTTTTTTTTTTTGAAAATCTTCGGCAGCCGATGAACAGTAGTTCGGCTGGCCGATTTTTTTTTTTTTCCAGGTGGTAGATGAGGAAGAAAGGAATGTTGTAGGTGATAGTTGGATGGAATATCTTTGAGAGAGATAGATGGAAGATTGGCAGGAATAGGTGGAGAAGGAATGTATGGTTGAGAAAATGAGATGATTTGTGGTGAAGTTTGAGGTTGAGACGAGAATGAGATATCAAATATGGATGATGGAGGAAGGAGAGGTGATATGATGAGAAATGAGATCAGTAGGTGTGAAATGTAATGATGGGAGAAAGGAGAGATCTTGATCTTCAGAGAAGACTATCTGAAGATTAGGGATTGGAGATGAGAAGATAGGTAGTTCACCATTATGATGAGATGTGCCTTGAGAAGAAAGGAACATATGGATTTGAGTTAGATGAAGGATTATGAGAATCTTCACCAACACATGATGATATCCACCAATCATCATCTCATGAAGAGATGATGACTTAAGATCATCAAACTTCACATGAGTAGATGGAGTTTCTCCGAAGATGGTGGACTCGGTAGGCTTTTGAAGAGTGAGAGAGAGGGGCCGAAGATAGTGAGAGAGGTTGAGGGCCGAAGGTGAGGGAAGGGAGGTATAAGGGAGGTTTGTTCTTTGGTTGGTTTAAGAGGACGAAAGAGAGAGATGAGAGAGAGAGAGAGAGAGATACCTGGGTAGATGAGGTAGAGCACTCAGCAGACACAAGGGGCATAGAGAAGGATTAAGCTTCACTGTCATCAACATCATCTATTTTAGCCATGAAGTAAATGTTGGACATTTCTTTGTCACTTTCAGAAGTGGGTTCATCTGCCCAATCATAGGTTTCGGTCATTTGACCTTTTCCCTTTTTGAGCAAGGTTTCATTTCTCTCCTTCTCTCTCTTATATTTTGCCTTGTATTTCTCAGCCCGGTCAGACTTGGTTCTGACAAACCTAGAGGATGTACGGTTAGAGGAGGGCAGTCTAGATTTATCAGAGGACCTGCTCCTGCATTCAGAAACAAAGTGTCCTTTCCTCCCACACCTGTAACATTCCTCATTTGATTTGTCAGAGGGAGAGATTTTAGAAAAAGTAGAAGAGGGTTTTCTTGAAAACTTGGATTTTCCAGAAGAGAATCGAGGGTTACTGGAAGTCTCCTCACCTTCATCATCAGCCTCACTAAGGTAGGCTTCTGAAGGATCATTAGGGTCCTCTTGACTATCACGGTCAGAATCGGAGGGATAGGTGATTCGAGGAATACACACAGTATTTTTGGAAGAATCACTGACAAGAGCTAGAGAAGAGCTTTTAATGTCTTTTGTGATAGACTTCCTAAGCAGTTTAGTCTGCTCATGGTTGAAGAGAGTGCCATAAAGAGCAGTGAGTGGCATAGAGTCAAGATCCTTGGTAGACTTGATGCAAGTACAAATGTTTTCCCAAAACTCAGGAAGACAGTCCATGAACTTGCACAAGACTTCCTCATTATCATAAATGCGACCCACAAGTTTTAGATCATTGAGAAGACTGTTAAAACGATTGTAGTAGTCTGAGAGAGATTCACCCTTTTCATGAGAAAAGAGTTCATACTTTCTTACAAGAGCAATCTTTTTGCTCTTTTTCACCTCAGACGTACCTTCACAAAGAACACACAAAGTAGACCACATTTCTTTAGCAGTGGTGAGGTTAACAAGAGAGTGATAGACCTCATCAGGCAGAGCAAGGGCAATGATGGCTCTGACTTTAGTATCAAGAGCTATAAGACGTCTGTCTTCATCATTGTATTTACTGGGGTCCTTTACAATGTATCTCCCAGTAGCTGGAGTTCTTTCTTCCTCAGAAGAGTCCTCATCAGCTTTTCCCTTGTCTGCATTATATCGGTCCCAAACTCTAGGAATAAAAGGACCTTCATGCAAAATAGTAGGATATCTGCTGTCAACTCCTTCTAAGAAGAGTATCATACGACTTTTCCACAAGAAGAAGTTATTGGGGTTAAACTTTGGTGGTTTGGCTATAGAGCCATTGTCGTATGAAACAGCAGTGGTGTTTTGAGAAGAAGCATTTTTCAAAGAGGAGGAAGAAGAAGAGGCTGCCATTGTGGATCTAGTTTATTGAATTAAACTAAACCGCTCTGATACCACTTGTTGGTCCCAAATTGCAGTAAGTAAATAAGAAAAGTATTGTAGAAGGGGGGGTTGAATACAATACACACAGTTTTTCACTTAATTTAATTCTTATTGATTTGAAATCAAGAATTACACATAGAAAACTTTGATTGTTGCAGAAGAGAACATATGAGATATGTTCAAACAATCTTACACATAGAGAATGAAGAACAATTGTAAAACACTTAGAAAAACAATAAGATCTTCGTAGAGAGAAAGTTGCCAGGCACTTAGAGAACTTGAAGGTAGTAGAGCTGGTTGATCTTGCATGTTGAACCATCCTTCATATTTATAGTGCCTCATGCATTAAATGCATGGGACACCTGTTGAGCAAAGGATGGACACAGGTCTTCAGCAAGGTACAAGATGTACCTTTTGTCTTGAGGTGTTTTGGACAGGTCTTCAGCAAGGTACAGGATGTACCTTTTGTCTTGAGGTGTTTTGGCTTGAAGTGTTGACCTGCAGAAGGATGGTAGAGACCTTTCCTTAAAATGGTGTAGTAGACAAAACTTACTTTATCTGATCTCCAGATGAGGTCCACGTTAATGCAAGATATCACAATATACTTTGTCAGAAAAGTACAATGTGTTTGAAAGAAATCCTTAAGCATAGACTGCCGAAGACTTGAAAGATCTTCGGCTCCTGAAGATGTGAGAACACCTTCATACTCTAAGGAGAGATCATTGGCTACCGAAGACTTGAGAGATCTTCGGCTGCTCCTTGAAGATGTGAGAACACCTTCATACTCTAAGGAGAGATGAGATCATCGGCTGCCGAAGACCTGAGAGATCTTCGGCTCCTGAAGATGTGAGGACACCTTCATACTCTTGAGAGATATGTGATTGACACCATCCTGGCTGATGGTGTTGATCACTTGGACATGATTGGCTTTAGGCTGAGGAGACTATCTTCAATCCGCTTTGAGAGATGTACTCCTTCTTTGTCTTCTTCGGCTGATCTTCGACTTCACCGAACATTTGTATAGAAACCAAGCTGCTAAAAGAACCTCAAACATATTCTAAGTAGGATGATATAAGATGGAAGATCAGGAGGTCATCTTCAAATCTTCAGATGACCCAACAATGAGAATGTTGTTTGAATCATACTTTTGTTTTCTAAAATTGAGAAATAAGACCCCTAAAATGAAAATATTTAGATAATAAAAAAATATATTTATTTTGTTTTATACAGTATCAAAGATCATTGGTCTTTACATTTGATAGAAGAAGATGAAATTCACAAAATAGAGCTATAAAAACGAAAGGAAATCAAGTAATGGAGTATTGGGACCCTCCATAGCATCGGGTGACCAAGTATATGATCCTACATATCCCAGTAGTGGATAAGTGCCTTTTGGGAACCTCTCTCTCCGCTACCCTTCTTGAATGAATAAGGGGTAATCCTAATTAATGTTAAAATTAAAAGGTTAAAAGTGCAAAAAATTGAAAAATCAAAAGGGGTAAATAATCACATTAAACATAGTTTCAAGAATGTGATGAATTTAATTAAAATCTCATTTAAGGTTACCTAAAAATCTCATATATTTTGAAATTCCAAACTCACTAGCATTTTAATTGTGAGTTACCAATTGTATCTTCATCCACTAATAAAGTTATTACCTTCATTCAACTTGAATCCGTTTGCATTTATACACATGCATTAACTTATCTATTTATATCATAATAACTTAAATTTTAATAAATTATGAATATAAAAGTAATTGAAGATATATCAAAGTTCAAAAAGATAAATGAAGATAGATAATGATTTATGTTTTATCAGTCATCAGATAAAAAACAAACTAATCCAAAAACTAAAAATTTTCTTATCGTCCTCACCAAAAAAAGTTGCTCTCGGATAACAATTATTACACGTTTTTCACAAAAATGTAATTACTTTTGGAACCGAATTTCCATTTTAGCCAAAATTTAGGCAAATGTCTTACGCATTTGCTTAAAACCTATTTTCAGATTAAAAAATGAGGATCCTTATGCAAATGAGTTACACAAATTATGAGCAAATTTGCATAAAGATTTTTTTTTAATCTGAAAATCGAGTTTACCCAAATTTCGGTTAAAATGGGAATTCAATTGTAAAAGTGGCTAAAAAGTGACTTTAGGTGGGAAAATTAGACTTGGCAAACTTGTCGTGTCTAGGCATGGAAATGGCCCCCGCCCCGTTGGGGAACCCGGTTCACCCGCCCCGATCGGGGATGGGGATTCCCCGCTAAGTCGGGGATGGGTACGGGGACGGGGATTCCCGTTTGTCTCAAACTGGGGATGGGGACGGGGACGGGTATCGTACTCCCTGCCCCGCCCTTCCCCGTACCCGTTATATATTAATTAATAAATTAAATATATTATTTATTTCAACTAAATCAGTAATTCATAATTTTGTATTTTCTAACTAGGTTTAGAATCTAAAATTGTCATTTTGTGGATGTTAGTATGTAATCTTTTGGATGTCAAGTCAAAATACAATTAGTCGATGTGTTTTGGATATTACTCGATATGTTTTGGACGTGTGACGTTAAGGTTTTTTTTATTAAACTGGATTTATATTGGTTTTAGCTAATTAAGTATCATATGATGTGATTGTTTGTATAAAATTAAATTTCTTTTGATTTTAGGTTTATTGGAAATTTGTGAAATTTAAAGATGTGTTGTGTCTCACATATTTGATTTAAAATAATTTCTATAAACGGGAAAAAATCCCCGCTTCCCCGTTGGCGATGGGGATGGGGATGTGATCATATTCCCCGGCGGGGATGGGGACGGGGATAGAGATGAGGATCGGGGACGGGGATGGGGATTGAGGTCCCCGCCCCATTTCCATGCCTAGTCGTGTCGTGTCGGGTTCAAAGTTAAATGGGTTAAGTGTTTCTAACCCTAACCCAGTCCGTTTAATAAACCGGTCAGAAAATCCCAACCCTAACCCGACTCATCTAACTCGTTTAACATTTATAAAACTAAAAATTAAAAATCGAAAATTTACAAAAAAATACAAATCCAAAATTCAAATGAAGGTATTATAAATTCAAATTTTATAGTTCAAACTTATAAATTCTAACCAAATCTAAAACATTAAAAATCCAAATCATTAAATAGAAAACTTATATAACACACACACACACACACATATATATATATATATATATATATATATAAACGTTTATTCCGGTCATTTTCGAGTTGAAATTTTTTACCCGTTTAATTTTCGTGTTATGTCGTGTCAACCCGTTTACGTAAACGGGTTGAAATGTATTACCCAAACTCGAGTTTATTTCATGTCGAGTTAGCGTGTCGTGTCAGTTTTGCCGGAAAATGACTATTTTGGTCGACTTCCAAGCGGTTATTAAGTTGACCCGATGGATGACTTGACAAAAAAACAAACACCCACCGAACGAATCCAAAGCAGCAGCAGCAATGTACATGGAGCCATATATCCAATTACAATCACAGATCATCTTCTCAAACATCTTCATTAATTAATCTCCATATCCATTTCTGAATATCGATCTCTATCCTCAATTACTAATTATTCAAACCAAATAACAAGAATTAATGGCGAAATCCAAGTTTTCGTTTGCTGTGGCTCTCATTTTCGCCATCGCATTTCCGGCGGCCGTTCACGCTCAGCCTTTGGCCCCCGCTCCTGCTCCTACAAGCGACGGTTAGTTTCTAGATCTTAATTCTTCATTTTGTAATTGCCTGCTAAATGTTCGATCAAATGTCAATGCAATTTTTTTTCTCAAATTCATTGTTGTTCCATCATTCTTCTCTAAGAAATAGTTGCGGATGAACATGATTTTTAGATCTTTTACGACATAAACTTCCATCAATAATCAATTGCTTTCATCGTTTTTCTTTTCCGTTATCAATATCTTTTGGTGTTCCTATTTCATGTGCAAAACATATGAATCGGACAGATCTTCCACCTTCATTGATTGATTGATTGACTGATTGGCGTGATCCTTTCACATATATCAATTGTTATGGCGTATATCGGTTTAGAGTTGACAAATCTGGTTTATGGATGAACTGTTATGTGTTTTTTTTTGTATGGTGATATCTTAGAAAGGAATGAATTGATCATATCTGCCTTAACATCTAAGGAAAGAAGGTTCAATAAGGCATACAGTGAAGAAATCACGAACTATAGTTAATTTGATCAATATTTTATAATAATTAATCATTGATGATAATTGATATAGGTAAATATGAAGCATTCTTTTATAAGATACTTGTTTTCATCATGTTAAATTTTTCATGATGTTTATGTTTTTAGAGCATCTCCAACAACTATGCTATAATTTTTCTAAAATAGAGTATAAAAGGTTAAAATCTCTAAAAAAATTTTTGTAACCGTGGGTTTCCGGGTCAGCTTACGCGCACTGACTAATCCCCGGGCGACCACGAATGGCCTGGAGTCATCGCAGGTGAACCTCCATGGCCACAAGGCCTTTGGCAACACCTGGATTTGAACCCTGAGTAGATGAGATCTTCCACTACAACCCCAAAGACTTTACCAGTGCGCCACAACCCAAGTGGTTCTCTAAAAGAAATTACATCCAACTCCAACAGCTACTCTATTTTAGCAATTTTATCATCAATCATATTAATAAAATATTATTTCTCTCTCCTAAACATACAACTTCAATGTCTCCTATTGGTAGAAAAAAATTAAATATTATTTATCTCTTTTCGATATGAAGTTTTAGAGATTTCTCCAAATTTGAAGATGTGTAAAATCTGAACCTAATTAACTATCTAAACAATTCGAACATAAACGAGGTTT
Source organism: Arctium minus (assembly GCA_954870635.1). Classification (NCBI taxonomy): domain Eukaryota; kingdom Viridiplantae; phylum Streptophyta; class Magnoliopsida; order Asterales; family Asteraceae; genus Arctium; species Arctium minus. The sequence continues at coordinate 38,697,829 of OX941085.1, read as the reverse complement.
CACATGGTTGATGAAAGCTACAATCTGTTTAAAATCTCACATCTAACATGCTAAAGAATGACCCTGTTTTTTTCTTCAAATGTTGATGCACAAACAATGCATGTCACACCCATTTTTTTTTTTTTTTTTTTTTTTATGGTTTTCATAAGAATACATAAAATGCTATTAGATTACTTTTCAAAAGAGCCATTGAGCAGACAAAGAGAGGTTCCAACATATATCGAGAATAAATGGTCCAAATCTAACGAATGTGAGACTCTTTTAACACTTTTTATAATGCACAAAATATGCATGTTACACCCATCTTTCTTGATGCACAATGAATGTAAAAAAAAAATTGTTGTATTAATTATTGGTAACATGATTTATTTGTTTGGGGGGATTCAGGGACATCAATTGACCAGGGGATAGCATATGTATTGATGTTGGTAGCTTTGGTGCTCACCTATGTCATCCACAGCCTGGATTCTCCCTCTACTACCCTTATCAGCTGATTGATCAGCTATATATATATATATATATATATATATATAGAAGCATTATATTATGAGTTTGTGATATTGTAATGTAATTAAACTGTGGGTTGATTAAATGCAATATATAATAGAAGCGTGTTCAATAAATGGAAACCGTTAGATCTAGCATCCACATTGGTTGTTTTTCGAAAGGTTCTTAATTGGAAAAGAGTTGATTTTGGCTATACATGCATGTATATAATTCTTCTTGTATCAAGTATATACAAAGTGAGGGTCACAACATCTTCAATTCTATAAAATACTTTTCTCGTTTTTAATGTGCCAGGGATTTCTTCTCTTATTTCTTTCCAACTTTATTCTCTAATCTCGCTACCCTTTAATCCTCAAGGTTGGTTGTTTATACATGTCCTTGTTACACTTGTGTAATTGTGTGATGTAACAAAATGTAAAGTTTTATTATATTGATAGTGTTAAGACTCAAATTTTTTGCCTAGCAGATGCATCGGATCAAAGTCTCCTGAAGTTGTCCGATGTGGTTTTAACCAAATTCCATCATTTCGAGAAATTCTTTAAGTTTTTTGGCTGATTTCTAAAGATTATTTTTCGGTTTTTTGGTTACTGTCCCTTGTATTTTATAATATCCTGAAACAACCTTCAAATTTAACATCTGCACCTTTCATACAAAAAAAAAAGATATCTATTTACGAGAAACGGTTAAACGGGTACACGGAAGTGCGGAACCTTGCTAGGATCTTCATAGGTCCGCACCTATTGATAATTAAAAAATTAAAGCATAATTACAAAATCTGAAATATACAAGTTACAAGCATACTTCTATTATTTTAATTTTGGAAACACATTCCTGCATAGAAAAAATTTAACTTTAGAAGAATTATTACAATCACAGAATTAAGTCACCGTCCACACTTTTCAAGTATTTAATTTATCTTTTTACAGAAAAATCAAATAAAAGTCAAATATTGAAATGGCATTGGGCTAAAACAAGTAAGGGGTTGTTTACCAAATTTTATATTAAGTCTTGTATGGATAAATTTGTCTATGTGGATAAATTTGTCTGTCCGGATAAATTAATGTTGTTGTTTATTTTTCTTTCTGAATCAACAGTCTGAATGCCAGAAATGACCGATTTACCCTTGATTTTGCACTGTTTAATAAATTGTTTTCTTTAAGTCAAATGATAATTCTGAAACACAAAAATGTGACAAGACTCTATTAAACAAACAAAAAAACAGCATATAGAGCCCTTTAATAATAGAAAAACAGCATATCGAGTTCTTTAATCAACATAAAATCTGTGTTATTAAACAAAGTAAACAGCACAAAGAAAAAACAAAGAAAACAACATGGAGTCCTTTAATCATAAGAGAAAAACGGCACAAAGAACCATCAAGAAATCATGCTATTAAACAAAGAAAAACAACAAAAATCATGCTATTAAACAAAAAAAAAACACCAACAATCACAAAGAACCATCAAGAAATCGATGTAGACAAACAAGCACCATAAAGTGAAGAAATCGTGCACAAATAGTGAAGAAATCGTGAAGACATCGTTCAGAATGAGTACGAAGAAATCGATTTGGAGAAGAGTGTGAAGAAATCGTGAATCTAGTGTGTAAAAATCGTGAATCCGAGTGTGTATAAATCGTTATCTTTTAGAGAAATCGAGTATCCAGACATCTATTTGGAGAAGAGAACTCGAAATCGTGAATCGATTTGGAGGAGAGAGCCGAAATCGTGAATCGATTTGGAGGAGATGGCTTGAATCGATTTGGAGAGAACTTCACATGCTGTTCAGTTTGGAGGAGAAGATGGTAGTGATTAGGTTTAACTTTTCTTATTTGGCGTGTTTTATTGAACAAGGGTAGGGATGTCTTTTTTTTGCTGAATGTGGACAACATATCTTTCTCATCTGTGCGAATAAGACCATATCTGAGCGAATAAGCCGATAGTAAACACTATATTTTGGCTGTGCGAATAAGCTATTTAGCCCATTAATCCCATTAAGTCCTAAGTAAACACCCCCTTAAGCATTATTCACGAAGAGAACGAACCGTTTAGCCTCAATCGATCTGATCCAATTATTGTTCCCGAAAAGTTGGATGGGCATGAACCGACCTGTTTATATTTTTATAAGGGAAAATGTAACACCCTAAAAATTAGCGGAATAAAAATTCGAAATTTCTGCAATAGGACGGCTATAAATAGATAAAAACTTGGGTTTAAAACCTGCTACAAACAATCCCAAAGTAACATCCCGATAGGACGGGGAAACAGTACTATATTAATTACAATGAATCAAATGAAGGATAGACTAACAACCTAATAATCTAACTAAAGTAAGAAAGATTAATATTGGGTGTTGCTATTCTTCCAAAATGTATGATCACTATTTCCAAATGCCGGTCTATACATCTCCCAAAAAGACCGCCCTTGGCCCCAAAGCTATCCGCTCAGTCCCGTCGAACCCCACCGGAGACCTGACCTGATATACATGTCATTTTAAGAAAAAGTGTTAGGCTAAAGCCTAGTGAGATCAAACATTTGCAATTTAAGAGATTGAATATAAAATAAGTAAAAAGGTTTCTTGTTATACAACAACAATAATGGTAATGATAATTGATAACAATAATGGTAATGATAATTGATAACAATAATGCTCTTTGAAATATAACCAATACCTCTTGGGTTAACGGGGGAGACCCGCCTACTAACCCGAATGACGGAACACAAAAGTAAGCCATTCGATGGGTCAGTAAAGCCAATAAACACATAAAGTACACGCAAGGGATGTCAGGCTCAGTGGCTTTAAACGTACACCCACGGAAACTCGAGTTCAACCCCGTCGGGTTCCTATGTCGAGCTCCTCATCCAATATCGTAATACTTGAGCACGAAGGACTTATACCTCACCCGGTACCTAACGTGCAACACGAAGGACTTATACCTCGCCCAGTACCTAACGTGCCTCGACGTGGAAAACTAGTCGTCCCAACGCCGGAACAATAATAAACCAAATACGGGGTTATGACTCCTAATGCATCAATTAAGCCAGATAATGCACATAAGGCCCAACAGATTATCTCAAAAAAATGGTTAATATGCAATAATTGATACGGAGGGTATTTTCCACCAAAACCACTCCCATTGTTTATCAAAAGACCGCTAGTAAAAATATAGACAATTCTTCTTTATTTCAAAACCCCAGAATATGAAATAAGTTTAATATGCAAACTTATCAGCAGTTAACCACAATACCAATATTTCCAAGATTATAAGTTTTGCGTAGTAATTCCATTCACTTAAAAGTATAACCCAAGTAGAAACTAGTTAAAGAACATTAATAAAGTTCATAAATCATCATTTCCCCAAAAATCATCCAAAAACACTAATATCCCCAAAAGTTAGGTTAACACAATGTTCTACAAAACCAAGTATATGAAAGGGGAGATAATAGGTATTCAAAATCCACCTTTTGACATGTATAAAGTTTGATAAAATGTGTAAGAACTCACCTTGGTAGTTTCCTTAAGAAGGAAACCAAACCCTAGAAATAGAGGAGATGAAATCACTTGAGAGCTCACCAAACACCACTTCCTAAATGTATTAAGGACCACCATTAATGACCTAGAATCACCATAAATGAAGAGAGAAGTCTAGAGGAAGAGTGCTTACCGAAGTCAGCTGCCAAAATCGCTCCCAAACCCTAGAACTCGGATAAAAATGACTGAAAATCGCGACTTGTCTTTTTATACCCGAAACCCCCGTCGGCGATAGTGCCCCGGCGATAGTGACATCTGTCATTATCGCGGGCAAGGTCGCAAGCACCTCACCACCCGCGGTACAGATTGGGCGATAGTGCCCCCGGCGATTGTGACCATGTCACTCTCGCGGGCACAATCGCGAGGAACGTACCGAGGCCCCAAGGCCTTCGGTGATAGTGCCCCCTGCGATTGTGACACCCTGTCATTCTCGCGGGCACAATCGCGAACAGTCCCAAATTTCCCAAATTTGATGATTTTTATCCCACGATGCTTAATCCAACTTTCTCGATATTAAGCAAATAAAATCCCAACATATATAAGTTCCAAAGCGAGAAAAATAATACATGGGTTCTCAGAATTCGGGGTGTTACAATCCTCCCCAACTTGGAAATGATTTCGTCCCCGAAATCCTACTAACTAAACAAGTGAGGGTATCTACGCCTTAAGTCCTCTTCCGCTTCCCAAGTCACATTGGTGCCGCGGTGGTGCTTCCATTGAACCTTTACCATCGCCACCTCTTTATGTTGGAGTTTCTTAATCACCCTTTCCAAAATTGCCTCGGGCTCTTCGATACAACGACTATCATCCACTCGAATCTCGGACAAAGGTATGACGCTTTCTTCTTCCGCTAAGCACCTTCGTAAATAGCACACGTGGAAAGTGGGATGAATCCCATCCATCTTCGGCGGTAAGTCCAACTTGTAAGCTTGGAGTCCGACACGCTCCAGAATAGTAAACGGCCCAAGGAAACGGGGACTTAGCTTCCCACGCTTTCCGAACCGAATCAACCCCTTCCAAGGGGACACCTTTAACATCACCCGATCTCCCACTTGAAACTCTACCGGTCTCCTCTTTTTGTCGGCGTAACTTTTCTGACGATCCTGCGCCGCTTTCAACCGTTCCCGAATAGATTTAACTTTGTCGGTCGTCTCTTGCACAATTTCCGGGCCGTCAAACTGCTTCTCTCCCGCCTCTAGCCAACACACGGGGGTCCTACACTTCCGCCCATACAAAGCTTCAAATGGCGCCATCCCGACACTAGAGTGATAACTGTTGTTGTTCGCAAATTCCACCAAGGGTAGATGGGCATCCAAACTACCGCCAAAATCGATCACGCATGACCTAAGCATGTCTTCAAGCGTTTGAATCGTCCTTTCACTTTGCCCGTCCGTCTGTGGGTGATATGCCGTGCTCAAATTCACCCGCGTGCCCAACTCTTGATGTAAAGCTCCCCAAAATCTCGACGTGAACCGACTATCACAATCGGAAACTATCGATAAGGTTAACCCGTGTCTAGAGATGATCTCATCTATGTACAGCTTGGCCAACTTATCCATTGGCAAAGTTTCCCGCATCGCTAGAAAGTGAGCACTCTTCGTCAATCGGTCGACAATGACCCATATGGTGTCGTTCCCTCGCAAAGTCTTCGGTAACTTGGTCACGAAATCCATGATGATCTTATCCCATTTCCACTCGGGTATTTCAAGCGATTGAAGGCTCCCATAGGGTCGTTGATGCTCGGCCTTCACTTGTGAACAAGTCACGCATCGCTCCACATAATGAGCTACATCCAACTTCATAATTGGCCACCAATAATGTAACTTCAAATCCCGGTACATCTTGGTGCTCCCCGGGTGGATAGAATACTTGGATTTATGCACATCCTCCAAGAGTAGCTCTCGGTAACCACCAAACTTCGGTACCCAAACTCGATCATTGAAGCACTTTATCCCTCGACTATCTTCGTTCAACAATAACCGTTGCTTTGTCATCACTTCCTCCTTGAGGTTTTCTTCCTTTAAAGCTTCGGTTTGCGCTTCTTTAATCTTTTCCATGAGACTTGACACCAACTCGATTCTTGTAAGCTTGGCCTGGAGTCTCCCGCTATACTCTTTTCGACTCAAAGCGTCGGCCACCACGTTTGCTTTACCCGGATGATAGAGTAATTCGCATTCGTAATCCTTAAGTAACTCCAACCACCTTCGTTGCCTCATGTTGAGCTCCTTCTGATAAAAAACATACTTCAGGCTCTTGTGATCCGTGTATAAGGTACACTTTGTGCCGTAAAGGTAATGTCTCCATAACTTTAACGCGAACACTACCGCTGCCAACTCCAAATCATGAGTGGGGTAGTTCTTCTCATGCACTTTCAGTTGCCTAGATGCGTACGCGATCACTTTTCCTCTTTGCATTAGCACACATCCAAGTCCCATTTTGGACGCATTGCTGAAGACCACAAAATCTTCCGACCCTCCGGCAAGGACAATATCGGAGCTTCGCATAACTTCCTTTGCAAAGTCCTAAATGCCCTCTCTTGCTCCTCAGTCCATACAAACTTTACATTCTTCTTGGTCAACATCGTCAACGAAGAAGCAATCTTGGAAAAGTCTTGTATGAACCTCCGGTAATACCCCGCCAAGCCTAGAAAACTTCGAATCTAGGATGGGCTTTTGGGAGGTTCCCAATTCATCATAGCTTCAATCTTGGCCGGATCCACCTTCACTCCATCTTTTGAAACTACTTGCCCCAAGAAGTGCACTTCCTTCAACCAAAACTCGCACTTCGAAAACTTTGCATAAAGCTTCTCCTTCCTTAAGGTTTCCAATACATCTTGAAGATGACGCGCATGATCGACTTCATCCTTCGAGTAGATAAGAATGTCATCAATGAACACGATGACCGACTTATCTAAAAAGGGTCGGCACACGCGGTTCATTAAGTCCATAAACACCGCTGGGGCGTTCGTCAAACCGAAGGGCATTACTAAGAATTCGTAGTGACCATAACGCGTCCTAAAAGCGGTTTTAGGAATATCTTCTTCTTTGACTTTCACTTGATGATAACCCGAACGGAGATCGATCTTCGAAAAGCAACTCGCTCCTTGAAGTTGGTCGAACAAATCATCAATCCTAGGGAGTGGATACTTGTTCTTCATGGTTACCTTATTCAACTCCCTATAGTCGATACACATTCGCATGGTACCGTCCTTCTTCTTCACGAATAAGACCGGTGCTCCCCAAGGCAAGGAACTCGGTCTTACGAACCCTTTCTCTAAAAGCTCTTGCATTTGGCTCATCATTTCCTTCATCTCCGACGGAGCCAAACGATAGGGAGCTCGGGCTATAGGGGCCGCTCCCGGCGTCAGATCGATCTTGAACTCCACTTGACGGTTGGGTGGTAAACCAGGCAAGTCGTCCGGGAATACATCGGGAAACTCCCTTACCACTTCAACATTTTCTAGCTTCTTCTTCTCGAGTTTGGTATCTATTGCATATGCCAAAAAGGATGAGCATCCATTCGCCAAGCACTTTCGCGCCTTTGCCATACTAATGATTGCAACTTCACCTTTCCGCCTCTCACCGTACACGGTCACCGCATGACCATCCGAACCCGGAATTCAGATCAACTTTTTAGCACACAGAATCTCCGCGTGATTGGTCGACAACCAATCCATACCGATTACAACATCAAATCCCCCGATGACCATAGGCATTAGGTCAATCGGGAACTCCCTCCCTTAGATTTCAAGCTTGCAATTTCTTAGAACATTTCGAACCACTACTTGGTCACCATCGGCTAGCTCTACCACTAACGCCTCGTCTAAACTAGTAGTGGGCATGGATAGTTTTGGGCAAAACAAGCTTGATACAAACGAAAAACTAGCTCCCGAATCAAATAGTACACGTGCAGGTACGGAGTTTAGGAGAAACGTACTCGACACTACATCCATTGACGCCTTCGCCTCTTCGGTGGTCATCTGAAAAGCTCTCCCTGTTGCCTTGGGAGTGTCCACCTTCTTGCCTCCACTAAGGTTCGCCATTGCCTTCGGGCATTCACTTCTAACATGGCCCGACTCTTTACACCCGAAACATATACGCTCACTAATTGGACAGTCATTGAAACGGTGGCCGAGTTTACCACATTTGAAGCACGGTTCGGGTCTTGAGTTGCAAGGGCCGGTGTGTTTACTTCGGCATCTTGAACACCACGGGGAATCCCGTCTCGGACCACCTCCCCGTTGCTTGCTGTTGAAGTGATTTGGCCTTTTTAAAAATGTGGGACCCCCTTCCCACTTCCTTTTCTCCACTACTCCACCTCTCTCCACTTTACTCGAACCGTAAGAGTCCTCCACAAGTTATGCTTCTTCTATAGCCTCTCGGAGAGTAGAGGCCTTGGACACTCGAACCATATTCATCATTTCTGTAGGCAAACCCTTGATGTATGCCTTGATCTTCTCTCTCTCGGTGGGGACCAGATGTCCCACCAAGCCCAGCTTATCCATGAATAACTTGTTGTAGTCCTTCACCAATAAATTTCCCTTTTTCAAATTCCGGAACTCATCGATGATCCGATCCATGGCTCGTTCATTGCAAAATTCTTCCATAACCTTTTTCTTGAAGGTTCCCCAGCTTAGTTGGGCCAACACGGTGGCCTCAACAGAAGCAAAATATACATTCCACCACGTGAGGGCCGCCCCTCTAAGCATTTGAGACCCAAATACAGCTTTTTGACTTTCCCCGCACTCGCTCGATCGGAAAGCCTGTTCCATCTCTCTAATCCAGTTCATGCATGCTATTGGATCGTCCGTGCCCTTGAATTCTGGTGGTCGGCATCCAAGAAATGTCTTGAACGTACAAACCTTTGGCAGTTGCCTCACTTCGGGAGGTGGAGTTTCATTAGAAGGGACAACGGGTCCCGAACCTCCGGAACCCACCCCAATTACATTTTCCGCCACCGCCTCAGGCCTACGGTGGTTAACATCACGGTCGTCCAAAAGCTTCAGGAATACTTCTTGTTGTTGAGCCATAGTTGCGTTCATCGCTTGCATCATCCGTTCCATCATTCTAGATTCTGGAGTTACCTCTTCCAAAATCGGATGAGTTGTAGTGAGGTTCCGTCGGGGTATGAATTCCGGTCCTCCACCCAACGCGTTTACCAAAGGTGGGGGTAAATCATTATTCGTTACCCTCGGTTGATCAGCCGTCGATGCCGTCGTATCTTGCCCTTCCGGCCGATTACGCGTATTAACCATAGTCTGCCACACACGCGAGAATATAGATAAGATAAGACAATACAACTATAAGCAAGGAAACGTGTCACTACATTCATCAATTATCATAACAACGGAAAACAAGCATAATCACGTAAAACATCCTCATAATAACGTTAGCTAGGCGAAATTATGAACATGCAATACATAAAAATTTTCATTCCCATTACCATAATTCTTAACTTGTGTAGTTTCCGCCGACTCTAAAACTATCTTATCTTAAGAGTTCTACCCCATCTCACAAAATCATTGCCTAATTTCACAGCTTAAGTCTAGGTACTCTACATCCATACCTAGTTCACTTAAACTAAAGCTCTGATACCAACTTGTAACACCCTAAAAATTAGTGGAATAAAAATTCGAAATTTCTGCAATAGGACGACTATAAATAGATAAAAACTTGGGTTTAAAACCTGCTACAAACAATCCCAAAGTAACATCCCGATAGGACAGGGAAACAGTACTATATTCATTACAATGAATCAAATGAAGGATAGACTAACAACCTAATAATCTAACTAAAGTAAGAAAGATTAATAATGGTTGTTGCTATTCTTCCAAAATGTATGATCACTATTTCCAAATGTCGGTCTATACATCTCCCAAAAAGACCGCTCTTGACCCCAAAGCTATCCGCTCAGTCCCGTCGAACCCCACCGGAGACCTGACCTGATATACATGTCATTTTAAGAAAAAGTGTTAGGCTAAAGCCTAGTGAGATCAAACATTTGCAATTTAAGAGATTGAATATAAAATAAGTAAAAAGGTTTCTTGTTATACAACAACAATAATGGTAATGATAATTGATAACAATAATGCTCTTTGAAATATAACCAATACCTCTTGGGTTAACGGGGGAGACCCGCCTACTAACCCGAATGACGGAACACAAAAGTAAGTCATTCGATGGGTCAGTAAAGCCAATAAACACATAAAGTACATGCAAGGGATGTCAGGCTCAGTGGCTTTAAACGTACACCCACGGAAACTCGAGTTCAACCCCGTCGGGTTCCTATGTCGAGCTCCTCATCCAATATCGTAATACTTGAGCACGAAGGACTTATACCTCACCCGGTACCTAACGTGCAGCACGAATGACTTATACCTCGCCCGGTACCTAACGTGTCTCGACGTGAAAAACTAGTCGTCCCAACTCCGGAACAATAATAAACCAAATACGGGGTTATGACTCCTAATGCATCAATTAAGCCAGATAATGCACATAAGGCCCAATAGATTATCTCAAAAAAAATGGTTAATATGCAATAATTGATACGGAGGGTATTTTCCACCAAAACCACTCCCATTGTTTATCAAAAGACCGCTAGTAAAAATATAGACAATTCTTCTTTATTTCAAAACCCCAGAATATGAAATAAGTTTAATATGCAAACTTATCAGCAGTTAACCACAATACCAATATTTCCAAGATTATAAGTTTTGCGTAGTAATTCCATTCACTTAAAAGTATAACCCAAGTAGAAACTAGTTAAAGAACATTAATAAAGTTCATAAATCATCATTTCCCCAAAAATCATCCAAAAACACTAATATCCCCAAAAGTTAGGTTAACACAATGTTCTACAAAACCAAGTATATGCAAGGGGAGATATTAGGTATTCAAAATCCACCTTTTGACATGTATAAAGTTTGATAAAATGTGTAAGAACTCACCTTGGTAGTTTCCTTAAGAAGGAAACCAAACCCTAGAAATAGAGGAGATGAAATCACTTGAGAGTTCACCAAACACTACTTCCTAAATGTATTAAGGACCACCATTAATGACCTAGAATCACCATAAATGAAGAGAGAAGTCTAGAGGAAGAGTGCTTACCGAAGTCAGCTGCCAAAATCGCTCCCAAACCCTAGAACTCGGATAAAAATGACTGAAAATCGCGACTTGTCTTTTTATACCCGAAACCCCCGTCGGCGATAGTGCCCCGGCGATAGTGACATCTGTCACTATCGCGGGCAAGGTCGCAAGCACCTCACCACCCGCGGTACAGATTGGGCGATAGTGCCCCCAGCGATTGTGACCATGTCACTCTTGCGGGCACAATCGTGAGGAACGTACCGAGGCCCAAAGGCCTTCGGCGATAGTGCCCCCGTGCGATTGTGACACCCTGTCATTCTCAGGGGCACAATCGCGAATAGTCCCAAATTTCCCAAATTTGATGATTTTTATCCCACGATGCTTAATCCAACTTTCTCGATATTAAGCAAATAAAATCCCAACATATATAAGTTCCAAAGCGAGAAAAATAATAAATGGGTTCTCAGAATTCGGGGTGTTACAGAAAAGCCTGAAAAAACCCAATAAACTATCTGATTTTGAATGGTTAAGTCTTAAACTATTTTTTTGAATAATTAAACCCTTAAACTTTCTAAACCGGTTAAATACATTCTTGTAACCTGTAAAAAATGTTAATATGATAAAACTTTAGGAAAAGTCTAAAATAACCCAACAACTATTTGATTTTGAATAATCAAGTCCCTGAACTTTGTTTAACAAATAAATCTTTAAACTTTATCCTAAATCTTTTTACCAAATAAATTCTTAAACTTTTTTTTGAACAAATAAATATCAAACTTTTTTCAAGAAACAAAATCATGAACTTAATTTTAAATCAATAAATCCAATTTTTTTCTGCATGAACATAAAAATATATACAAATCCACTCACCGAGAATGAAGCAAAATGAACAATTAAAGAGAAAAAAATTATATCATTTTTATTACTAATTCTGAATAATTCAAAAGTTGTGCCTAAAACATAAATAGATACATATAAAAATTATATTCGTCCTTTCACTAAATATACAAAAAAACCGCCAATCATTTCATAAAATGTACCAAAAAACACATATTTTTTCACGAAATATACCAAAAAACGCTCATCCCTTCACAAATAGGGGTTGTTTACCCAAACGTTTACCCGGTAAATGCTTACCGGTAAAAATTGACACCCTAACTTATTTTACCGGGTATAAGATTGTAGTCCATTAAAAAACTATCGCGCGCAACAATTTACCCTCTAAGCGCTTACCGGGTAAGAGTCGTCACCTCCACTTACCGGGTAAGACTCTATATCCTTATATCGCTCTTACCGGATATGATTCTCGGCCCTTGCGATGTTCATCCGGTAAGGTAAATGAGCTGGTAAGTACTTACCAGAGTTTTTTTTTTTGTATATTTGTGAATGGATTGACGTTTTTTGGTATATTTTATGAAATGATTGACGTTCTTTTTGTTATATTTTGTGAAAGAATGAATATAATTTTTGTACAATTGTACATATCTATTTATGTTTTAGGCACAACTTTTGAATTATTCGGAATTAGTAATAAAAGTGATATACTTTTTCTCTCTTTAATTGTCAGTGAGTGGATTTGTATATATTTTTCTGTTCATGCAGAAAAAAAAATTGGATTTATTGGTTTAAAATTAAGTTCATGATTTTGTTTCTTGAAAAAAGTTTGGTATTTATTTGTTCAAAAAAAAAGTTCAAGAATTTATTTGGTAAAAAGATTTAGGATAAAGTTTAAAGATTTATTTGTTAAAAAAAGTTTAGGGTCTTAATTATTCAAAATCAGATAGTTTGTTGAGTTTTTTTAGACTTTTCTTAAATTTTTATCATATTAACCTGTTTTTATAGGTTACAAGGATGTATTTAACCGATTTTAGAAAGTTTAAGAGTTTAATCATTGAAAAAAATAGTTTAAGAACTTAACCATTCAAAATCAGATAATTTATTGGGTTTTTTCAGACTTTTCCCTTCTTATAATTTTGGTTATAGAAGGACCTGGTTAACCTCTTCTTCAACAGGTAATTCTAATATGACATGGCAAAATAATAGTAACTTAAAAAGATATTAGGTGGAAATAATGTTGCCTTTTATCATCGTTATTATTAACAAAAAAAACTTAAAAGATTAAGGGGTTGTTTGTTTACCACTTAATGGTTCCATTAAGAGGCAACCTCTGAATCGCTAAGAGGTAAATCTTGTTTGGCAAAAAAAAGAATTGCCTCTTAATGGTTCCAAAATCCTCTTAATGATTTTGTATCCTGACTCTCCCTTAACCATTAAGAGCTCTGATTTCATTATGAACAATTAGCAACTGCCAAACAGCCCCTAACTTTTTAACCCAACTGACCATCTCCTTCCCTCGGTCCCATCACTCACATCTCTAATCGATCGACCATCTCCTGCAAGTCGTTTGGTTGATTCTCAGGCTCTAGATTTGCAAAGATGATGAGTATCGTAACCTACGAAGGGTGCATGAGATGTTAACAGTCTTCTCTCTCTCTCTCTCTCACTTACGGATTAAGAAGCTGATTGTTGTCATGCCTCTTATTCTTATTGGGTAAGATTATCGGTCTTTGACATGCTCACCTCATAAGGTAAAGTGACTTGGCAAGCGCGTTTGGTAAACGACCGCTCGGACTCCTTTTAATCTTTTATAAGCATCCAACCCATTCCATCTTTTGTTGCTTTCTTTCAACAAAATTTCAAAACAAAAGATATTTCTTAGTATATAAATGATTTGTAGTTAATGTTTCATAGCAGCCGTTTCACTCTGTATAGATATGGAATCCATAGCTGAAAGTAGAAGCTTTCAATATGTGTATAGCCACAAAAAAAACTCTGGTATGTGTCCAAAACCTCAAGGTATATGTTGATCTACATGTTGAATACAAAGCTCAAATCATTCATAACTGCACCAAATTCCTGCTTCTGAAACTAAACTCATTTAAAAGATCAACCCTGTTTTTTACCCATGTCCTGGGTCTTCTCTTCTGCCAGTGAGAACTTTTTCACTTTCTGTACAGTAAAAAAAAAAAGATACATGAGATAAAAGGACAAAGCTTGTTGCATGTAGTTGTCACACACAAAAGATCACTTAAGAACTTCCAAATATCTATCCACTTGAAACATATAGCCAAAGGCTTTGAAATTGTTACATACTAATCACAAAGCTTTCGAACTAGAATGATGAAAAATTATGTTAGGGCAGCTAGCAAACAAGAACGAGAAGCAGATCGAATGATGCAAATCTGTCACCAAAAACCCCAAACAGAGCCTCCTGCACGTAAGAGCCACTCCACCAAACCATAACACTTACCTGCCTTTGCAACAAATTAACTAGAGGAATGTCTGGTGATTTTTCAAGGTCGAAGAAAGACTAGCCTATAGAGGACATTCTCTTTCATGGATGGATTTTGGAAGAAAAAATTTCATTGAAACCGATTGCGCCTCTACCATTGTCAATTGTGCTATGTATCAAGTGAGAAATTGGGAAAACCCCAAATCAACATTTTGATTTACCAACTATGGAAAACCTATATTTTGGTCAATGGGTTTTATTTGATTTAAACAAGATCACTATAGGTTAATTTTGAATGATATTGTCATTGTTCACCCCAATTTTAACAAGATTGCGTACGGGATGCAAACATGGCATTACACACTGAATCACTTCATGTAGAACTAACTTAAGTGCTAAATCATTAAAAAAAAAAAAAAAACTGTACATATAATGTCACTCGTATGCCTCTGGTCTACAGTACTGATATCATTTGAATGAATATGGCGATTATGATACCATTGTCAACAAAACTAAATTATGGTGTTCAAAACCACAATGATTCAATTGTCAAAATAAGGAAACGATACTAAACCAAAATAAGCAAAGATTAATCACCATATTGCTATCTATATAATGAAAACAAATTATGCCAACCTCTGATCTATTCATCAATTTTGATTAGTTATATAATGATAAGAATCATCAAAGCTCACGTCTGAAAAACCAGAAAAAACCACACCAAACTCATACATAAACATCCAAAACTCCTGAAATTAGGCTGAATTTTTTGTGATCTAAATCCAATTTCTATTCCAAAAACCTTAAAGAAACATTACATTTTACCTTGTCGAGGACGCATTTCCTTAGGGAATTCAAGAGCGTGATACATTTCTCTTGATCGAAAGATGAACTGGTGACACAATTGAGCAATTCCAATGCTTCTTGTGCGCAAACAGGTTCAGATTTGTCCATTTTTGAGGGGTAATTTTAGAAGCTAGGGTTTATGAGCTTTTTACAAGAAAGAATCTATATAACCGGAATAGTAGCGTAGAAATTACGACTTTAAATGTGTTATTACCAAAAAAGAATTGGTTCTACAACACTTCAAATGGGCCGACATGGCCCATTGGGCATATACCAATTCTTTTCAAATTATATAAACATTTATGGATCTTAATCATTTTTGAGAATTTTATAATTTGTGAGATTCATATAAAATCACTAATTTAAAATAATCATTGTTACTTATAGTTAATGAGATAATTAATACATTTTTTAGATTTAAATTGAGTTTGTTGTTTTAGGTAGTATTTACGATATGTTTACAAGTCATACAATCTCTCTTTAGATTTAGAGTATTTTTACAATGTGTTCACAAATTATAATAATATTTCTAAAAAAAATGTTCACAATTTATTTATTGTACATTTAATTTTGTGTGTGTACGTATGTATGTCATAGAGAGAGAGGGAGAGTTTTTTTTTTATGTTAAATTAGATTTTATTTTTTGACTAATTTTTATAGTCTAAATTGGATTTTATGAATCTCATGAATTAGGGAGTTCTTAGAAAAAAAAAAACCCTATATTGGCATATTAACAATTGACAGATTAAAAGAAGGTCCCCTACACATATTGCATTCATTTGTTTATTTTGTTTCCTAAATTGTTTAGAATTATTGTTTGGTTATTTTTTATTTGTTTCATGATAGATTAGGATTATTATTATTTATATCTTTTCATAGTTGGTTTAGGATTAGTATTGAATTTGAATTTACATTTCATAGTTATATTTTAATTAGTTTAATTTTATAAGTAGAATTTATTGCTCTTCTTAATTAGCATATTATCAATTATTAACAAAATTCTACTTTTAAGATTAGTCTCTGAGTTTTGCTGAGTTTTACATTCGTAATTCTCGAAAGTTAAAAAGGTTTAGATGTTTGTCGATCTTTCCGTGCTTCCTTTTGTGTCAAAGTTTTGATTAATAAATTTACCTTCATTTCAAATCTAGAAAGATTTGAAAACAACAAAAGAATACGAATTTGTTTATACATTTTTAAACGACAAAATTACCCATTAACTTAAAATGAGTACTTATTAGACCATCTCTAATGGGGGCATCAAATTACTTCAAAGGGGACACCAATCTGGTGTAATAAATAGTAACACACTAAATTAGGTAAAACTATTCATTCATGCCTGCTTTAACACCAATTAGAAAAGATAAAAAGAAATATATCTATAATCTTATATTTTGGTATACGATGTTATGTTACCCATTGGAGTATATTTATTGTTTGCATCAAATTTTATGTATATGGTGTTACCTATTGAAGATGTCTTTACTAGTAGAAAATTTCATAGTGAAATGTCAACCTTCAACCTATAAACTATCATCTTTCTTGCTAGAAGGACATATGTGTTGTTTTAAGAACGGGTTGACATATGAAGGTTCCGGGGGGAGGGTTCTGTGTACCTATTCACCTGATTTTCCTAGATAGAATTTCTATTGGGGTATGAAAGGTGCACACAGTAACCTTTAAGGGGTGTTCTGAGATATTTGAAAATACAAAATACATCAACCAAAAAAGTCCTCGAAATCCACCAAAAAACACACAAAAGTTCCTTGAAATCAACCAAAAGAACTAAAAAAAATATCTTGAAACAACATAATTCGGCTAAAAACACATCTGGCTTACGCCTAAGATGTAGTCTTGCTTCTTTCTCAAAAGGTCGATGTCATTTTAAAAAAACATACTCTATCCCCAAAGGCACAATTGAGATTTCTCAGGCCCGTTCCTGACATTTTTTAGGCCATGTGCAAGATGGTAAAAATGATCCCTTGATAAATACGAATTTTTTCAATATGCTGTTTTAAAACCGTCCTTTCAAAAAAACATACTCTATTCATATAAAACCGTTTTTCCGAGAATTCCTAGACACAAAATTAATCAATAATTATTTCTAAGTTAATATTATCTACCATATCATTTTTACATAGTATCGTAAATTCGTTCAACCGTCAAACACATCCTATGATATACCTTTAATGTATAGATTATTTTGAATGTTGACTATTTGGTATAACACTATGTAAATCAATATCAATCGGTTAGGTTTCCATGTCATTTCATGTTGATGTTTTCATCACCATTTTAAACACTTAGGGTTAATACAATTTTTTTAGGAACCATCATTCTTAGTATCAAAAATCCATGTTGGTTATAGCTTGAGATATTATTCTTATTTTAGAGATAGGAAAGCACTTAAAGCCATGCATTTAAGATTTGGTAATAAGACAATAATGTATGGAAAAACAAGAAAGTTTTGAAATCCTAAATATAAATATAAGTTGGATAGTCTCATATGTTTGGTAATTTCTTTTCAAAAGATACGAGTTTTCTTAGTTAATAACAAGCAAAATCTACTATATTCTAATACAAAAATAGAATTCATGCGGATCAAAATAGTCGGTGGGAGATGAATGAGGGAGAATATATTAAGTTTTTCTAGGCAAACTAGTTTTAGATTTTGGTACTAAATAATAAAACTTAGAAAAACAATAAGCAATACTTTAAAATGAACATTCAATTGACTTTTTACATATTTTTTCCTCCAATGCAATTAACTAATACATGTTTGGGCCTATAATATAATGCTAAATTCTTTTTGGGTCCTATTAGATACTAAAAAAAGTCTCTTTTATTTACTAATTTTTTTGAACTACGAATATATACTACTATTATACTATATAATATATACTAAAAAAATTGGGCCCCTAATTTTTGTGGTGACATGCGCCCCGCCCAAGGACTGCTCTGACTTTTCCCTAGGTCATATCGTGTTGACCTTTTCATATGATCAAACCATAATTTTATGGGTTTTTGATCCACCTTAAAATATGCATCCGCTCGACAAAAGTTTTAGGTCTGTGAGTAGTATTAAGTTGTACTTCATGCAATAAGAAGTTGTAAATTTGAAATGGAAGATCTATTAATTATTTTATGCTCTTTTAAAACCTTACATGCATAAAATATTAATTGTAATGGAGAATTAGATATGTATTGAGTTATGGGGGAGCAAAAGCTATAGAGGTAGGAGATAGGAGACATTGTGTTAATGGTGGGGAATGGGGATGATGGTCAACCATTATAAACCCCCAACCCATTTTCCTCACTCTTTTCTTTACATTATCAAGTTCCAATGCAAAATATATATATATATATATTTGGTGTTATACAATAACAAATATTTAAATAATATAACATTAAAACTGCTAGATCACATATGATTAATTACGTACAAATATTCATTTGACTTTGGCCACGACCTGAGATCACGGGTCAAATCATCCACTCACCCTTTATTCTTTTATTTTAACCATGTTTTCGTTCCATCATATCTCTCTCTTTCTCTCTCTCTCTCTCTCTCTCTCTCTCTCTATATATATATATATATATATATATATATATATATAGGGGTGGTTTCAATTGGAAACCAAATTTCATTGGAAACTTTGGAAACCAAATTTCAACCATTGATCTTTTTAATCAATGGTCAAGATTCATTTGAATTATATATGGTAATAAATTAATTAATTTATTAATAAAAGATAATAATAATATGTCAAAAGGGTAAATGTGTCTTTTTCTTTTGTGTTTCAAATTTGGCAACAAAGATGAAATATACTTAAATATAGAAAAACGTATATTTCTTAAAAAAACATATCAAGACTACCTTTTTATTACATGTTCATCAATATGCAGTATGTAAAAACCCAATAAAGTTTAATTAAGTTTCATTAACATTATTGTTTCATTATCTTTCACTATATCAAATATGTTTTATCAGGTTTCACTATATTAATATTTTGTTTCATTACCTTTCTATTATGTTTCACTATATCAAATATTTTTCATCAGGTTTCACTATATTAACATTTTATGTTTCATCAGGTTTCACTATATTAATATTTTGTTTCACTATATCAAATCCATTATGTTTCACTATATTAATATTTTGTGCTTGGAGGTAATATTGAAGATTTCATATGAATATCAACTTTCATTTATTGGATGGATCAATCACTAATTCATAAGAATCAGAAAAAATAATTTGATTTGTAGTTTGCGTATGAATCAATTTGTGTTTACCTAAATTAAATGTTTCATGTTTAATAAATGATCAATATTACCATATATAAAATACATTAAAATTAAATAATTAATATTATAATAATAATAACATTTACCATATATATTATGAAGTTATGTAAAAAAAATTAAAATAACCTTATCAATTAAAAAAAAAAGGAAATTCAATGATTGGTTAATTTCGGTTTTCAAAGTTTCCAATGTAATATTGGTTTCCAATTGATTCCTCCCCTATATATATATTAGCAACGTTTTCAATTTATGAAATTATAACAACGAAATTATAACTTCAAAAGACATATGGAAATTGTTGATAAATACCGGTAGTACCGATCCGATTATTTTAAATTTCAAGTGTCAAAAAAGAATTAAAAAAAAATATTCATGGATTTTTTGTAAAATTTTGTAGAAAAAATAACATTTTTATAGGATGGATATTGATTAAGGATTGTTGCATGTATGATGAATATAATGATAGAGGGATGGGATGTGTGAAAGACATTAATATCCTTCCTCCCTTCCCCAGGGGCCCCAGCAAT
This sequence comes from Arctium minus, assembly GCA_954870635.1. Lineage (NCBI taxonomy): Eukaryota > Viridiplantae > Streptophyta > Magnoliopsida > Asterales > Asteraceae > Arctium > Arctium minus. The sequence goes on along the minus strand of OX941085.1, from coordinate 38,677,740 downwards.
CGCATGCTGGTGCCTACATACATTAACACCCCTGGACCATACTGTATCTTAAAATAACCCCAAATAACAAAGATTTTCCTACATGATCTGCTCCACCCTTCTCTTGTCACTTCTTCAAAATTACCCTTCTATCCCTCCACCTCCACCTAAAATTAAAAGATTAGGTGAGAAATTGAGTTAATGGTAAGAAGCATAAGAAGTGGATCTGGACCGTTAATCTCTTTTAATCTCAAGCCCTCCCATGAATTGTGCGGAATTGATCTGGTGCATCTCATTCTAATGTGCGTTCATTTCTCATCCAACGATCGATAACCATTTCTCACTCTTTTCACCATTAACTCAACTTCTCATCAAAATCCAACCCCTACCCTAAATTCATAAATTTTTATATTTGTTTATAAATAAAAAGATATCAAAACAAATTTATTTATAAAATAATATCAAGTGGTTTTGGTCTTATCTTTCAGAAAACAATAAAAAGTGAGCCGTCTGAAAATAGAAACCCTGAACGACACGTGGCGTATGGAAGGCGGGGAGACAACAATGGTACAAATACATCGACAAACGTGGTCCTCTTTCCTTTTCCTAAAATACATTTCATCCTCACATGATTCTGTAATGATTTTTTTCTTTCTTTTATAAGCTTTCATTTACGCCATTCAAGTTTTCAAAAAAATGATTAAATCTCATTTATGTTTTTATTTGTTACAAGCCGACTATCAATTAAGGTTTTAAATGGTGTAAGATATGACAGTGACCAGACCCGTTTTTGACATTTTTTAGGTCCTGGACGAGATGTAAAAATGAGTCATCGATAACTACGAATTTATTTTCAATATATTGTTTATATCATAAAAAATAACATTGAATTCAAGAAATACTAATAACTCATGTAAAATCGTTTTTCCTGGTATTCCAAGCGCAATCAATCAATAATTATTTCTAAATTAGTATTATCTACCATATCGTTTTTACATAACATCGTCAATCCGTTCAACCATCAAAGACATGCCTTATGATATACCTTTAATATATAGATTGAAATAATTTGAGCTCACTATGTTGACCACTCGGAGTAACACTTTAAGTAAATCAAAATAAATCAGTTGGTGTTGGTGGTTTTCATCACCATTTTAAACTTTTAGAGTTGAAACAAACATTTTAAGAACCATCAATCTTATAATCAAAAGTCCATGTTGGCTATAGTTTGAAATCTTATTATTGTTATAGAAATAAAAGAGTACTTAAGATTCATGCACTTAATATTAGGTAATAAGGAATCAATAATTTTTGGAAAAAAAAGAAAGATAGTTCTGAAATCCTAAATATAGATATAAGTTGGGTCGTCTCATATAGTTGGTAATTGTTTTTTAAAATGTAGGAGTTTTCTTAGTTAATAACAAAAGATTTACTATATTCTAACACAAAAAAAAATTCATGCTAATGAAATAATCAAAATAGTATATGGAAGATGAGTAATAGAGTATATATCAAGGTTTCTAGGCAAAAATAATTTTTAGATAAGCAATGGATAAAAAAAACTTAGAGAAACAATAAACAATATTATAAAATGAAAGACCAATTAACTTTTTACAAATTTTATTGTCCAATGTAATTAATTAATACATGTTTAGGACCTTAATATAATACTAAAAAATATAATTGTGTCATATTATATACTCATTTTTTTGTCTTTGTAATAAATTTTTTTTACTACTATATAATATATACTTCAAAATTTTGGGCCCCTATTTCCTTTGGGTCGTGGGCGTGCGCCCGGCCCGCCCTCCCCCAGGGACGGCCCTGGACGTGACGACGCGATGAAACCTTAAGCTTTATATGTTACAACAAGGATGGGTATTTTACAAGGCGTGACATAAGATAAGATGGAAAATTTGTGTGTCAAATATATAATTATATATACACATATGTGTTTTCTATTTATCATTCAATGAAATAACAATATTGAAAAAATTACATTTAAATTTCAAGAAAAATCATATACGTTAGTTTATATAAAAATTTTGTAATCAAGTATTCACAATAAAATTTGGAAGGATATTGTAACTTCATTTTAACTGTTTATGTATCCATTAAACTGTAAGTGATGTGATTAGTTAGGCTATGTTCAGCAAACTAGCTTATAAGCTAGCTGGTAGCTGATAAGCTAGATTTTCAAAATGCTACTTTGAGTAGCTTTTCAATAAGCTAGCTTTTGGTCATGCAAACATTTACCAAAGAAAAAAGCTGGCTTATAAGCTAGCTTTTTTTGCCAAACAATGCCTTAATCTATAAAATTGTAAAATTTAAAATATAAAAACACAAAAACTATAAAAAAAAATTAAAAAAATAAATAGAAAAGAACGCAGAGTCACGTCTTACACAAACCTTATAAAACTTATCGTAGTGGCGGAGACACATATGACGCCATGCCCAACCTTTTAGAACACGGCTACCAACTAGAGTTATATCCTTTTGAGTCAAGTTAAGCATGAATGAAGGAGAGCGAGATGCTTCTTCATTTTTTTTTTATTTTATGACATAACTAAATTATACAAGACTTGAACCAGACAGAAATCTTACCCGTAAAATATCAATTTAAAAAAGTAATACTATCATTTTAAAATCATGATGGAATATATAAATAGAATGTATTCGAAATGAAAATGGCGGGAGGTGGAAGGAAAAAAGATGAGTCCATGTCCACCAATCCATTAAAGCAAGCGACCATTATGTTATGTGTGGAAGCAAGTTGCAATGCATTTATTAATTGTACGGTACAAGTCTTTTTAAGAACCAAAAAACAGTAAAAGAAAAAGGAGAGTGAGAGTGAGTGAGGGTGAGGCGGCTTCCCATAATCTGAAAGGCTGCGGCAGGAGCTGGGTCACACCCGTGGGTTAGGTTGGTTGGGACCATCCACATTCTTTTTTTTACCCCTTTTCCCAAAGCCTTAACCTCCCCACCACCTGCCACGTGTAATTAAACTATTGGTTGGCTTATGGCACTTCCTCCTTTCTTCGAGATATATATACCTAGCTCCAGTAATTCTATCAAAAAAACAATTTCAATATGTACTAATTCTATTTATACAAGAATCGTGTAAGAAGTGAGTTAACAATGAGAAGTGTGAAAAGTGGATTTGAACCGTTGATTTCTTTTAATCTTAAGTCCTACTCCTTCCATGAATTTTTTTTGAAGGCATAGCGACATCGAACCAACGAACGAAGTCCTTCCATGAATTGCGGCTTAGAAGATAATTGATCTGATACATCTCGGTGCATCTCATGTTAATGTGCGTCCATTTTTCATTCAACGGTCAATAACCACTTCTCATCGGAATCTAACTCTTCTTCTATATAAGTCGTATATGAAATAAAATAAAATACGAGTCGCATGAATGATGACTGTATGTAAAAACATAACTGGTATAAAATAGTTATTTCAAGTGACTAATTTCTATATCAATTTTATGTGAATAAAGAGGGAAAATTGAACTATAAGTGGCATGAATGATAAGTTTATGGAATATAAGAGCATCTTTAGCAGATTATTTAAAATGGAGATTTTTTAAAACCTTCTACAAAATAGAGAAGGTAGATTATCGGATTCTCTAAATTTGGAAAACACCATAAAATGATTGCTTAAAAAAGAAAAATAAAAAATTATTTTTCCTATCAATGAGAACTCTTGAAATTAAAAAGTTAGGAGAGAAAATAATATTCTATGAATTATTTTTTTAATTATTATAACAATATACTGTAATTCATATTGTAATCTCCAAAATTGAAAAGCTTTTAGAGGTGTTCATAACTTTCTATGAGAATTTTTTGACTTTTGATTATCTATTTTTAAAAAATGTGTGTGAAAGGACACATAATTTAAAGGTGTTGCTATCCCTACCCCCTCCTCACTCACAAAACCCCCCATACCCCCCAAATCTCACCCACATACCCCCTCCTACCTCACTTACATACCCCCCCTATAGGAGGGGGTATGGATATAATTCACCTAATTTAAATGAGGAAGCGATAGTGCTTATAATATATCCCTTTTAACTTCTATTTTTCAACGGATGTTTCAAAACTATATCTAAAATAAAGATAGTAAAAAAAGAGAAATGGGTTTTAATTAATCTCAGCAATGAGATTGAATGAATTATCATTTTAAATCAATAAATATTTTTAATAATATAATTAATGTTTTGAAATCTCTAAAATCGAGAACTTATTCGAGTTGAATGTATTTTTTTAGAGATTTTAACATTACTTTTTCATTTTGTATTAATATAAAAAAATATGCTAAAGATACCATAAATACATAAAAGAGTAAAATTCATAAAAATAAATAAACATGTTTTTATTTTAAATCACATGTTTCTAAATTATGTTTACAAATTAAAAATAAATATTTTAGAATTTAAGGAAGTTGAGTGCTAAGTTCAAGCCTATCCACTACCATATCGAGCTTACATCTAAATACACAAGAATTAACATGAAAATCTAACAAGATTCACAAAATCTAACATCGTTATCATATATCTCTATCAATATATCATTTATAAATAACAAAACACAATTTAAAAAAAAAAAATATTTTTGACTCGTTTATATCTCTTTAAGACACCACCACCAAATCGAGAATATCTCAATGCCACTTGGTTATTGAGTTATCACAATCATGGATCAAATCCAAAATGTTGTCCTCAAATTTTAACTCTTGGCCTTGCATCTTTTATAGCAGGGGATGAAATTGTAAAACTTGTAACTTTAAGGGACCCAATAGTAAGATGAAGAATTTTAGAAGGGTAAAAACAGAAAGAACAAATATACTATTTGTAGGCCTCCCGTCTCTTTCAACTGTATCTTCCTCTTTATTGCCAATATCCGACTGAAAGTTACATTGCTTCGCCACCTTTTTCAGTTTTGTTGCTACCAAAAAACACTAGATATTATCTTTTTAGGGACACAATGGTGATTTTTTTACAATTTTAAAACTCCAAGGACTATTTTTGACCATTTAAATAATTGAAATTAGACATTAAGGAATAGAGAATCCGCGATAGACATCAAACAAATAACAAAGATTTCTGATTTTTTGTACCGTCTAGTAGAAACTAAATAATCTTACTTGGTGGTAAGTTTCTATATCAGATATATACATATACGTAGTTTTAGTATCTGGTTTGTTGTTTGTTTTCATTTTGTTACCATGTTGCTTTTGTTCAGCTAATTGAATGAATCTGACACGCTTTCCAAGAATCATATCTGAGACGGTATAGAAACCAAATCTTAGGAGTTAGCCCCACTGAATAAGCCAAATTCGGGGTCAGGCTGTAAAATGGGGAATAACATAGGGACTAAATTGTTATTACCAATTATTAGTCGCGTACTTGTAGAAGACCCAAATTGCAAAGGAGACAAAAAAACACATGAGGATGAAAGAGACACTTTAGATTTATTACGTAAGATTGTGGTCCGAGTTGGGATTGCATGGGACAATGTGTCATCAAATAAAAATATTAGGTCCCGTTTGGTTTGTGGGATTGGAATGTATTTGGAGGGATTTGAATTTCAAATCCATTCCAATCCTGCGTTTGGTTTACAGGAATGGATTTCGTTGACCGGATTTGAAATCCGTTAACCATTTAAAAATCCCTTACATGATGGATTTCAAAATCCGTTGCAATGAGTCTGGATTTGAAATCAAAATCTGATGGATTCTAAAGCCTGATGGATTTCAAATTCCTATCCAAACACATGAAGGGATTTCAAATCCCCCCAAATCCAAATCCCTCAAAATCCAAATCCTTACTTGAAATTCAATCTATTCCCGCAAACCAAATGCACCTTTAATGTTTCAAAACTAATACCACATTATTTTAAGCTGAGAGTGTTTATAGGAACAATTTCTCTGTTCTAGTACTCTTTGGTGATGAGAAAACACCGCATACACCTTAGTATTCCTAGATCGCACTTGGCACTCTGTATGAATTTTTTATTGGGTTGGTTTGGATTTTCATTATAAACTTATTATTGTTACAAAAAAAGATTAAATGTGCAATTATTATATAGAAACGTGACCATAAACCCTTCTATTTTAAAAGACGACATGATAATGTGAAATGCCGAAAGGTCTTTTTTTGGTTTTTTTTCACTGGTATTATTTTTTGACATACAACTTGTATCATTAATGACGTACAATATAAAAAATCATATTTAATTGATGTCATATATTCACTATTGTACAAATAAACAATTATGGAAAAAATGAATTAGTAACACGTTACTTCTTATGGCGCGTTTGGTTTGCGGGATTGGAATGGATTTGCAGAGATTTGGATTTCAAATCCATTTTAATCTTGTGTTTGGTTTGCAGGAATAAAATTTGTTGACCGGATTTGAAATCCTTTGATCTTTTTAAAATCTTTAACCTAATGGATTTGTAATTCCTTTGCAATAGGCCGGGATTTCAAATCCAAATTCTGATGTATTTGAAATTCTGATTGATTTCAAATCCTTAACCAAACACATGAAGGGATTCAAAATCCCTCCAAATCCAAATTCTTCCAAATCTAAATCCTTATTTGAAATCCAATCAATTCCCGTAAACCAAACGCACCCTTACTGTTTTTCCTTGGTTTTTAAGTTATTTGTAAAAGAATCGAAATCGAAGGATTCAATTATAGAAAATTGTGAAATGAGTGTCAAAATTGTAAATAAATGTAAGTGTAGGGTCTGAGAGATGCAAGTTGTGGGGTGTTTGGGTTTGTCCAATTCGACGTCGTCTGGTGTGATGAACCCAATAAAGGACAGCTAGCTCCCTCAGAGGTAGGACCACTGTTTCCTTAACGGCTGGTCTCTTTTCTTGAAATTTGCACCTTCCATTTCCAACCAAAGTTTTCCGTTAAAATTTATTTTATTTTTCTTATTTTATTTACCATTAAATCAATTTAGCAACCAAGATTTTATTAATTAAATGAATCTGGTTCCTGACAGGTATCTAATGGTCTTAGGTTCAAGTTATTTTGGGTAACTAATAGATAAGTTAATGATAAATTAATCATGTTTGATAATATAAAAAAATTAATCGTGAAAGTTGAATAACTATAAAACAATGTAAAATTACTTAAACAAAACAATATTAAAGATGTAATTAAAAAAAACCAATAAACAATCATAAATAGTTTTTTTCAAAAAAATTAGACTATTGATTACAAAATAGGCAAATAGGACTACTTTAACAAATTGAATAAATAAACTAGTTATAATTGTTAAATATGACTATAAACATGATTAGAATGTGTTAATCAGTAGAAACTGATTTCCCCTTTTTACACATGCTGAATAACATAACGAAGGCTTGTATATGTGAGTTAAACTGGATTATTACAGGGTTGGAATTTAATTCTCATATGTCTAGTAAACAAAAATAATAATTACATTTTTATCTTTTACTGACTGTATCAAATATAAAAGTAAATTTATATACTAGATAGATACCTAAAAATCAAGAAAGAAATTGGTTGAGTGGTGTTTGAAAAGGGGATATATATGTAGACCTTAATAAAGGCTACAAATGGTGAGATTCATTTGGCAATTGGGGATGATATGAAAGGGATGATATATTCCACAAGATTTGTCATATACTTGTGCTTTTGACTTTTTATTTTGAAAATATTGTTTTTAAATATTTAGAGCATTTTCAATGCAAGGTTTTTATAAGTAAAAAATGCAATGTTTTGTAAGAACTAACATTGTCATTGTGGATGGTTCTTATAAGAAACAAAATCCCTTTAAGTTATGTTTGGTGTGAAGTGACATATTACTAGTTTTTCTTAACTTTATAATCATTAATATAATATATTTAACTTATATCGCGGTCACACAACACTGGATCAAAACAAAAAAATTCGCAAAAACCACTCTGCGCAAGCACAAGATTTCGGAGCAACATTTGTGTCCATGCTCGTCGATTTTATTTTAGCCTACGAAAGTCTCAATCGGCACCCCCTTGCAAGCGGGCAGGTGTTGGAGTAAAACCAAACAAAGAGCTTGTAAGCTTCTCTCACATTCAAGGTTATAAACCACAAGGAATTTGTTCCTCCTTCCTATGTGGGACAAGATTCCACACCCACTTGTTTTTGTCAATTTCATCCAAAACACTCAACTTTGAGCATCGATATCTCATTCACACATATTCCGTTTTGGACAAACAATATATCGATTCGAAGCTCTCATATAGGAGAACACAAACCCATGAAGAGTTAGATATATACAATACATATACATGTATTTAAATGTGTCCAAAGTTAGTAAAAAACCATATTTTTACGAACATTTTCCAACAATAACAAGAAGTATATATTAGAATAGTTTCTATTTAAAAATTATAAACATCTTATTATATTTTTATATGACTTTTAATTAGTTTAACCTGTTATTTTTTAGTTAAATTGTATATATAATAACCGCTTTAAAGTTTTAATAATAAAATATACCCCAAATTTGTCTATTTCTCAAATAAATTAGTTAAAATTGTCTCATCTACTCCTAGTGTTATGCATTTAACTTCATTTTTATAAATAAAAGTAAAAATAAATCCAAAAATCGATTTATTTGGCATATAAACTAATATGTCATTTTTTAATATAAAATCAATTGCCCATCAATCTTTCTTATTCGATATGCATAACTCACGAACATGTGTGTTCAAAAATATTGAAATCAGTAACTTTCAAATTATATGAAAATTGAACTGTTATATTTATTTTTTCAAAACTTACGAGTCTTATTTTCCTATATTTTAATTTATTGGTAGTAAAGTGGATCAGCTAGGTAACGGATCAAAATATATAATTTTTAATACGGATCAAAATGAGATCAACTCGGTTAATAGTTTTATCCTTTTTTTTAGTTTATAGATAATTAAATATTAAGTATGATTGCAAAAATTGTACGTCTAGAATTAATAAACATGTCCAATTATGTTGATCAACAATTATCTTACAAGTCTTTTCCGCATTGACCTCAGCCTTAAGAGTTTTGGGACATTGGTATAGTCATATGGTAGCAAATCGCAAGTCATGCATGATTATAGCAAGTACATGTGCCCTAAGAAATATGTTTGGGGCAAGATTTGTATTATATTGTAGTTGAGACACGTGCTTGAAAAGACCTATGAACCTCACTACTTCATGGTTATCAAATTAATGACCCAACCCTACTCGTTCACCCATGAATTCTCAATGTTCCAGTTTAGTTTACAAGATTTATGCATATTGACAAGCTTATATATGCTACTTACTTTTACATTTGTATGATATGTTGACAAGCTATAATGACTCCTTTGAACGTAGTAGAAGTTTGAAAAACTATAATAATTAACAGTACATTGACTAGTTAAACAGTAACAACTGAGTCATAAGCAGGCCAAGTTCAGTGTAGCAAAGTGCAAGGGTGCTAACTAATTCCTCGGTTCACCTCCTCATTAAAATGTACATATCTATATTCATTGGGTTTCAGTTTAATAGCAGGGTCATCCCAATCTTTTTGGAGACTCTGTTAAGCATGTACTAAAACTATCGGTTGTTTGAAATGAGTAATAAACAAAATAAAAAAGTTCATGTTGTATTAAATGTTTTACGTAACACCCTAAAATTTGGGGTAAATTTAAAACTTAAAATTTCGGCAATATCACGTCTATAAAAGAATATATTGAAATCGACAACAAACTAATCTAAACAATTTACATCTAGATTATATCGGTTGTCAACCCAAATTTCCAAAAATTATCTATCTTTTTGTACGCCATGTCTCCAAAAGTATCTATCCAAAAATGCCACGACGACCCAACGCTCTTCCCTCAAACCTTGCACGACCCATCGCTAAGGGAACATGTTATACACATCATTTGAGAAAAAGTATTAGGTTGCGCCTAGTGAGAACAAACAGTCTATAGAAATAACTTGGAAATGTTTGAAATAATAATAAATAACCTTTCAATAAGTTTGGAAAGATAAGGTATAACAAATAACAACATAAGGACCTTATGGCCCAAAATATCTTACGATGACGGGGGAGACCCGATTTCCAAGGATCGTGGCAGAACATAAAAATAAGCCAGTTTCCGAGTTGCGAGCTCAATACTTGGACCCATGGCCACGAACAACGCCGGCTCGTACTCAGATGTGGGGGGGGGGGGACCCGATGATCCAAGTCATACCCATTCACTAGGATTACATTTACGTCCCGTGGCTAGTAACCGGCCCCACATAACTGTACCAAATTGCCTCCGAAGATCCAATGTCTCAACTAGTTACATATGGGGAAAACATTTCAAGAATAAACCAATACTTATTCCTATAGATCCATTAGTAATAGTATATGACATAGTCACAATTTCATTTGTGACTAACTGATGTCAATACATATAGTTATCATAAGAGAATCACAATTCTCCATGACACAATCTCATTGTATAAACAATCTTTAATGCATTTAAAACCCAAATATAGATAAATCAAGGATCATTTCCATTTTCCATACAAAATGTCTCCAAAACAAGGTTTTCCAAACGATTCATAATCTTTTAGGCAATCCATGACCATTAATAAATTACCATCCATTTCCAACTAAAATCTCAATTTTCAAGGAAACCCTAGTTAACATAAAATGGACTTTTCTCGATATATTTTCCCATAAAGATGTGAATAGATATACTCAAAGCAAGCTTTCCAACAATAATTTCTCCAAAATTTGAGTAGAACCCTAAAATCTCCAAAAATCCATTTTTAGGTCAAAATCTTGCAAATAATGGAATGTGAATGTGGAGATGATAATAGGTTCAAAAGTGTAGTTTTGACATGTATAAAGTTTAAAATGATTAAATGCACTCACAAATTAGGTTTTTGGTTAACAACTTAGAAACCCTTGATCTTGAGGTGAAGATGGAGAAGTGAGATACCAAATCCTTGAACCCTAGACTTCACAAGCTTGAATGATGATAAAAACCCTTGAAGAAAAGAAGCATTCAATGCTTCAAAACCGTAAAAAAATGGAGTGGGAGTGGGAGTGGGAGAGAATGGCGTTAAGTATTTGGTGAAAAAAAATGAATGAGATAGAGGTGAAATAGCATATATTGGACAGTCCTATGCCCCCCGCTCGCGACAATGACACATGACATTGACATTTGTCACTGTCGCCGGGAATAATCGCCCAGGGTGTACCGAGGGCTCGGTCAACCCCGCGACAATGCCAAGCGATAGTGACAAATGTCACAGTCGCGAGACATAGTCGCTGACTATGTACCAAGAGTGGCTTCGGCCACGCGACATTGCCAGGGCGATTGTGACTTTGTCACTATCGCCTGGCATAGTCTCCCTGCCACTCCTCGACTCTCGAAAATGCTAACTCAAGTCCCTGCCACTCCTCGAATCCTCGACTCTCGAAAATGTATAGGTCACGGTTATTTTGCAACCCAGTAAAAAGTTACAACCCCGTGTAACCCTCATCTAAACAATTCATTTAGTCAATTGCATTTGGATTCTCATTGATTCTTTAAATGAATTTACTAGATTTCGTCAAATTTCTGCAGCAAATGTCGATGCACATAACGGTTCATCTAATGTATCGGATGAATATGGTATTTTCATGAAACAATATGCATTCCATGTTTTTTTTGAACAACAACAAAACCCATATATTACCAAAAACAACCAAACCAACTTACAAGAAAGTGAATCCTGACCACAACACCGAGAACCAAAAAAACAAAACAAAGCCAACACAAAAAGCCACTAGCTTAAAAAAAAAAAAAAAGAAACACGACCCAAGCAAACCAAAGTACTTGAGGATCATCAAAGCCCAACCATCTTAAGGAGTGAAATAACAACCCTATTCCATGTTAGTTTATGCATTTAATGAAATACTATGTATTGCAGGTAAAAAAGACAAAAAAATGAAAAACTGAGGAACATCTTGGTAGTCGTTCATCTGGATGTTATGCACATGTACATATAAGTAAGTTGTGACATGCACACGTGCATAAAAACAAAAAAGAACAACTTCAATTGTTGTATGCACAAGTGCATAACGTCCAGATGAACAGTTACCAGAGTGTTCCTCAGTTTTTCATTTCTTTGAAGTTTTCCCCTGAACCTCCGTATATATATATATGGTTTTTAGAATTGTTATATTTGTTTTTTCATATCTAAATATATTGAATATAGCTAAAAAAAATAATTGATATAGTTAATAAAATTTATAAATAACTAATAATTATTATTAATATCTATTGTATAATTAAAATTAATTAATAATGTTTATTAATAGATTGATATTTATTTAAAACTAATAATAAAAATTAATAATTAACATTAATCAGAGTTATAATTAAAAAAAGTGTCTATAAACTTCTCATAAGCTACTCCAAGTAGCTTATAAATAAGTTAACTTATATGCATCTAAATAATTATTCGAAAAATAAGTTAGTTTATTTTTGCCAAATGATGGCTTAACATGCTAATAGACATGTGCCAAACAACCTACACTTTATCTCTTACTAAATAACACAACTAGTCCCTCTATAATGAATTGAACTTTATTTTGAAGTCTTGCATGAAATCAACCATATAGCTTTCTTGAACAAATGAAATGTAACATTTGTTTTTGTAAGATTCACACTAACATTATAAATTCATTTATTGTTGTTATTTTCTTTATTATTTTCATTTTATCTTATCACTTTAAAGTAAAAAATTTTTTAAAATGTCATGACACAAAGCTGCAACAACAAAGACCAAAGAAGTTTTTTTTTTGTTAACCGTGGGTTTCCGGGTCAGCTTACGCGCACCGACTAATCTCCGGGCGACCACGAATGGCCTGGAGTCATCGCAGGTGAACCTCCATGGCCACAAGGGCTTTGGCAACGCCTGGATTTGAACCCTGGGTAGATGATATCTTCCACTACATCCCCCAAAGGCTTTACCAGTGCGCCACAACCCAAGTGGTTAAGACCAAAGAAGTTGCTTGTTATGAATAAAGATTGATAAAACTGAGTCTCGTTTTAACCGTGTTTGCTAATGTCCAATAGGCGGAGCAATCGACTGTTGTAGGCGAGAACGGTGCGGTGGAAAGGGACCGGAGGTGAGGTGTTTTTTTTCCCAAAAACTTGATGACGAAAATGCACACGTGTAAAATGTGTCACAATAATGGCGCAAGTTTACACCACGTATTGTGTTCGTTTCTCAAGTAATATAATGGTAAGGACCAAATATCGTATCCACAGGGATTGGACTTAACTAAGAATCAGAGATTTTCACGAACTTCCGGTGCAAAGTTAAAGATTTATAAAATTTGATTGGTTGGTTTAGAGCGAGATATTAAATATTAACTTTAACAAATGATAACAAAGCGGGTACGGGTGTAAGTTTCCCACGAGAGTATTTTTATAACTTAAATGGTTAACAAGACCGGTCACAATGAAGTCCCACACGATTTCCTCCTCTCGAAGCTACGTCGTATAGGTTGTGATAACGGTATTATTATAAAATTACCACACTAGCTAACTTTCGGTTTACCAATCTCACTAAGTAGATCTCGAAGATCTCAGCCCCGTTAGTATGGAGAGATGCGCATATCTCTATGACACACCAACTCGACCAACATTTTGGACCTTAGTTCGACTATGCAAAAATCCATATCTCTATGTGATTATTAAAGATTTTCTCAAACCTTCTTGCATCACCCAAGCCGTATTCGGGTCCGCCCCTCTCGGGGTCTAAGACCTAATATTAACATACACAAGTGATCGGCTTGTCCGCGTTGAGATGAAAATTCAACTTGGATGACCAAACCGAGAAGCTAGCCAAATGCGGTAACACCCAAGTGTTACGTTTTAACCTCTCGGGTTTGGCTTACACCCACACCCAAAATGGGTTTAGCTACTGGACATAATTAAATACATAAGATAAGAAAAGATGTACTGGAAATTAAACTGCATTAAACTGAAAAACTGTCACTGTGGTCACAGACTTACCGCAGTGGTGACGAAATGTAAACTGCAGAATTAAAATCTAACTAACAATACAAGAACAACTAGCTAAGAACTTAAAAATTAAAGACTTGGAGAATCTCAGGGAGCTCCAAGGGAGTGCTTTGTAAAACTTGAGTAGTGAATGATGCTTATTCAATGTCAACCCAAAGCCCCTTTTTATAGTAAAAAAGGGTGAATAGTGTTTAAAAGGATGAATAGTGACTTTTCTTAAGCATGCTTTCTTTTTTGTCTTCATCCTCTTCTATTCTATGCAAGATTTCAGCTTTTGACTCATTTTCAACCTGTAATTCTCTTTCACAAACTGGGAAATAAAATCTGCAGAAAAATTTCCAGCTGCTACACTGCTGTGGTCACTCGCCACAACGGTCCCAAACGTCCAGAACTTGATTTTTAAACTATTTCATGACTTTTTGGGTACTTTGGACCAAAGAAAGAGAAAATGCTCAAAAGGGTCTTTTAGGATGATAGAAATAAGGGAAAAAGTAAGGAAAAGAAAGACAAATAACCCTAAGATATGAGGGTTATCATGCAACATAACCCAACCCAAATCGTGCGGGTTGGGTTGGGTTGGTCGGTTGAAACTTTAATACATCATTTTACAATCCAACTAAGTGATTCTGTTTAAAAAAACTAAAATCAAAATGGAAATATAAAATTAAGGCTAATAAGAGTAGAAGAAGAGCATCTATTGCCTCTTGATTCTATCGATGTTGAAAATTAGATTTAGACGATTTTAATCGGTGTGGTCTAGTATACAGATCTAAACTACGACTAAGATAGGAAGACTTGAGGATTGATGGAAAGAATAGCGGCTAAAAGTCTAAAACCATGAAAAAAAGTAAAAGCGTACAAATTTTGGTCGGGTTGGTTGGGTTACTTTGTGCCCAACCCGTTTCCAATCCAATAGATGTGGTTTGAGAAAAATTTGTATCGATTATGTATCAGGTTACCTCAGTTTTAGTTTTTTTACGTTTTTTCGAATTGGATTGGCTGGGTTAGTCGGAAATTTGAGCACCCCTACATATATGTTTGTGTATCTATATATCTTAAATTGTTTTGTGACAATTAGTAATATTTATAGAATAATTTAAAGATAATTTAATGGTATGGTGAGCCCAATAATGTAGGAAAGAGGAAAGTTGAAGATTGGGGGCAGGTGTCAAGTGTGGAGAGTTGACTCATGACTTTGAGACCTAATCTTTTATTCACAATTTGCCAACAAACATACACATCACTCCCCAAACACCAGTTTTGGATCATCGTTTTCTTTTTCTTTTTCCATTTGTAGAAACATCATCTCCATTTTTATCTATTTTCCCTTTTTCATATTAAAATTGACTGGTGTTGTTAAACAAACTTTTCAATATCAAATCAATACATTAAAAATGTAAAAAACAATTTTATACAGTTTCATCTTAAAAGCAAATTCAATACTATCTTAACCCTATTAAGACATTGTGTTTGCTTCCGTATGCCACCATTTCAAACCTCGGGTGTTTAATATGTGACTGCATGAGTGAAAATGAGGTGGACGAATGAAATATTATTCCAATTATTTTGATATTTAATGATACGTCAAACGTGAGACAACAAGTTTTTGTTTACTCATGTGATGTCATATTTTGCATATAAAACATACCCATACAACAACTAGAGGGTTTATCTGACCATTAACTTCAAAACTCTATAACAAAAACATGTAACAGTATCGATCATCCAAAGAATCAACACTGTGTTCTACATGAACAAAATAAAGAGTTCATTGAGAAACATAATATTTACGATCATAAATACAAAAACCAATATTAATCTTTATATGAAAAAATAAAAACATAAGGGTTGTACACGATGCATCTTGAGTGGTACAAGACTAAAGGCATTGAACTACAACAAGAATAGGGTGAAAATGAGAGTAGCATTCATTCATTCCATTTCTTTCTTTCACCTAATTCAAAGTACCATCAACATTTTTTTTTTTGAACTCACGTGCAATACCACGTGCCTTACTCTAAACATCCACACATATTGAACAACTCGTCCGTTACTTTTAACGTTAACGGAGTTAAACCTAAATATATTACCTATATATTTAAAATAAACAAATTATCTAATTCGGTACAAAAATTCCTCATATATCCAAACCCGATCCTATAACGAAACCAGAGGATCCGACCCGAATATATCGCCAAACTCATTGAAGTAATCGTCCACGGGCCACGTACCGAACCCGACATCAATGGCGGAATCAATGAACATGTCGACCGGGTCGGAGGCTTGAAACGGCGTACCGGACAAGCTTGTCGGGTCGAAAATATCGGGTACGATATCCGGGAAATCGAACAGATCGGAGGTGGAGAAAGGAGTGTCGAAGGGGTGGAAACCGGAGAAATTTTCCGACGCAGCTGCTTCATCTCCGGTGATCTCTGAAGCTTCGTTTCCGGCGTCGTTGTGAGTCGACTCAGCGGTTGACTCGTCTGTGGAAGCTGAGGCGAAACGGAGAACGGATTTTGGTGACGTGGCTTTGTTGTGGATGCAGTGGTCGTGAGAGTCTTCGCCGGAGTTGTAACCGGATGAGAACGACGACGGCTTTTTATCCGGTGGTGGTGGTGGTGGTGGTGGGACGGTGAAGTTAGTTAGTGCGTGGGGTCCACGCAGTTGGATAGCAGCGTGGTCGTAAACCATGGCGGCTTCTTCTGCAGTGTCGTACGTACCCAACCACAGCCGTACACGTCGCATTGGATCTCTGATCTCAGCCGCCCATTTTCCCCAAGGTCGTTGCCGTACGCCGCGAAACTTTTTTCCGGCAACATTATTATTATTATTAACAACCTTCAACCTCTTCTCCGCCGTAGCCTCACTTTTTCCGACCACCTTCTTTCTCCGACACGACGCCGTTCTATTCAAACTTCTATTTCCATTTCCGTTTCTCAAATCATCTCTCGAACGAGTCTCGATTGTGACCTCATTAACAAACTTCCTCACTCTCCGGCGACCGGAACAGTCGTCCCTCTCGTCACCGGAGGAATCAGTGGCGTAAGCGTCAGTCACCGATATCCTGACGACTCTCGGACCTCCGGCGACGGCGGCGTTGGAAACTAATGATTTAGTAAGCATAGTAGTGTGGGTTTTGTGCTCAGTAAACTTGACGGAATCGAACATATCTGGTTTACTCATTTAATTACTGTTTGTTTTTCTTCAGTGAATTAATATGCAGATTCGCATTGGGTGCGAGAGATATGTAGGAATAGAGTGGAAAAGGAGAAGATTCGTTTTATCGGTTGAAGAATAAAGATGTTTGTATAGGCAGAGAGAGAGAGAGAGAAAGCGTTAAGAATACTCGTGCAGCTTCAATGGCAACGAAAGAAGAAGTTGCAGGGAAAAAGGAAAAGGGGGGTGGAATCAGGGAATAAATTGAGTCAGTGAGTGTGTACGGAGGTAGTGGTTATTTATGTTTTTGCTAATTCCGGTGAGACAAAAAGTAAAAGTGGGAAGTACGGAGGAAAACGGAGGAGCTCCGGTGACTGAAATTTCCGGCGGAAGGAGAGAGAGAGAGTGTGAAGGGAAGGGATAAAGGGGTTTTAGAAAGTGGCGTGAAGAGTGAAGACGGAAAGGCTGCCCTCAACTTGATATTTTATAGGGTCCTATTACCGGATTTTTATTTATCTTTTTACATAGAAAACAATAGTTTTATTTTATAAATATTTATTTATTTATTTAATTATTATTTTATATTTATGATTTTTGAAATCTTATGTTAATTTTAGTCTAAAATAACTATTTTTTTACCAATAGTTCTCCTTTTAGTCAAAATTTTCGTGGTTTTACCAAAATATCAAAAATAATTATATTTTATACCCCTTTCCATAAAATCTACCTCCGTAATTATAGATCTGGTCCCTAGACTTTTAAAATTTACACTTTATATTCACAAATAAACTATTTTCACAATTGCAAACCTATGATATTTTGGTAAAACATAGAGAAAAATGACTAAAAAATAAAATCATTAATAAAAAATGATTATTTTAAGTTAATTTCTCAAAAAATAATATATCCTTTTTTCCCAAGATGTTTCATTCAAATTTAGTTTTATTTTTTTATAACTATTTGTTTTGATATTTGTTTATGTCAAAAATCTTCCAAGGAAGATTTAAGGTAGACGTGAAGCTTGATCCAACCAAAAAAAGTAACACCGATAATTATACGATTGTAATAAAAATAAAGTAAATGAGACGAAAGATTGGTGACGCGGAAAAACCCCTGAAATGGGTAAAAACCGCAGATGAGGTGAGTCGTCGTGCACTATAGACGTCAATCAGGGACGTCGTCCTTGATAACAAGTGTAATACAATATAAAACAATACAATAAAATAAAGTCGGCCGTGCGTCTTGTGTAATTAAACTTCGGTCGTGCGTCGAAACAAATGGTAGTAGGTTTGATGAACTTCGAGAGAGACTGAACGAGCTCGAGAACGTAATTCGTGAGCTTGTAAAGTCGGAGAATCAGATGTCCCGAATATGAGGCTTTATCTTCATATTTATAATCTATCTTTCGGTTGGCACGTCTTGAATGCGTATCTTGCTCATTAATTGAATGACCGTTTAATATTGATGATAGTGACCGTTATGTCCGTTGTTATTGATGATGACTTCCGTTATAATCTTTGGTCATAAATGTCTTTGAATCCTGCATTAAACATGATATAACATATGTCGTAGGTTAGTAACTGAAATCAGGTCGTACGACAGAATTTGTCAGATGGGTTATTAGTCATTTAGTCTAGGTCGTCCAAAGGAAGGGCGTCGATTATCGCTGGTCGTACGACGATGGATTGTTGGAATTTCTACCCAAACAGTTTGCCCCCAAATTTAAAATTCAAGCGACAACTTCTTGAAATTTAAATTTAAAATCGGGACACGTGTCATAAAAGAACGCGGGTAGTTCGCATGGAACCGAATCGGTTTGTTTCCAACTGAGCAATGACGTCATTTCCTGCAGAATAAACAGTTAAACAACTAATATTGGACAGGTGTCATGTAATCGATGGATGTGCTCGAAAGGTTGCCTGACACGGACGACACGTGTCAACTGGCGATTCGATTTTTTTGACGATTCATTTTCCAATTTTCAGTATAAATAGGGATTGTCCTCAATCCTTTCCTTTTTTACGCTTACCCTTTTTAGAGATCATATACCTCCGGCGAGATACACTTTCCGAACGATTAGAATCATTTCCGTTCTAAGTTCGAGGTTTAGAGTTCTACTTAAGGTACGACTTCCCGTTTTTCCTCTGTGTCGATTATATGCGTAAGAAGTCCATAGCTAGAAAGCCTAGGTAAGCTTGGGATATTCTTAGTTACTGGCGTGCAACCCTAAATATCCTAGACTTTCAGATGTCGACCGAACTAGTGAGTGCGTATAGGGAATATGAACACTTAGATTATTTTAAAATTTTGGCCAGGATTCCAGATGAAATTAATCTGATGACGCCGGAAGGAAGACTTAAGGCCGAATGAGGTTCCGAAGGGGTCTTGCGTTCTGTACGAATATCCCTTCAAGATAGGGTTTACTTGTCCATTTAGTCCTTTGGCCAGGGCATTTTTGTATGCTTTTGACTTGACGCCTGGACAGTTAATGCCTCAGTTCTGGCGGATTGTCCAGGTTATCGAGCGTCTTACGGCCGATTGGGGGGTTCCGTTCAACTTGAACGACCTCCTGACTGCTTACAGCGTTCGGGCGGATAACTATCACCGGTATAGTCTATTCCCTCGAACGAAGGGAGAGAACGTATTGGTGCACAATACTGCGGTGAACGACCGTGGTTGGAAACGCCAGTACGTTTTCATCCAAGTGTCGTCCGTGAACGACGAGGACAACCAATGGTTGTCTTCCGGATGGAATGAATCGGGTAGGTTTACCGTTTTGTCGTGCGTTTATATATATTTTTTATTTTTTATAACATCCATTCTGATGGCTTCTTTTTTCTGTTTGACAGCAATCGACTTCACTAAGGTGAAGTCAAATAGGGATTCCCGCGACAAGATTCAGAGGATCTTGGAAAGGAGTATCGTTGATCGTTCGTTTCTTGCTCGGTCGAACGACGAAGAAGACAAAGTCATTTTTGTAAACGAAGCGACGTTCGTCGAGGGTTCTTGTCGAGAAGAAGAGAGGAAAAAAGAGGAAGAAGAGAGAGAAGACGAGAAAGAAGACGAGATGTCTGGTATGTCGTTCGACAATGTTTTTCATTTTTATATCGTATGCCATTTCTTTTCTAACTTGCTTATTTTATCCAGGGGAAGCAGGGAAAAAACGAGCCGAGCTACTGGAGCTTGCCCGTCAAGGCATGGAAAAAACGAGGAAGAGATCTGCCCCTTCTGCGGGGGTAGACACAAGACGCGTCCGAGGCAAACCTCGGGTCTCGCCCAAGAAGACGAGTGATGCTTGTAACACCCGTGATTTTTGGTTAATCCTTAATTCACCCTTATCCGGTTAAGCCATGATTATAGATCTTATCCAGTTGGTGTTCGTGGGTTTTGAATTTCGGACCGAGAGCACGTCGGGTCGAAAAGTCAGAATTTTGACCTTCGGGGTGGCCTGGGTGACTATGCTTGCGATTGTGACAGAATGTCACTCTCGCAGGGCATTATCGCGGGAGGTGTACCGCGGGTCTCCCCCTTCGGGCGACTATGCCCGGCGACTATGCCAAGGGCATAGTCGCGTGGCACTATCGCCGATGGCCCCTGGTCGTTTTTAAGCAGCTTTGAGCAACCCCTCTTCATTTATCTCAACCCCTTTCACCCTTTTTCTCTTTAGAAACCGAACCCCAAACCCTAAAATCGGTTTTATGCATCAAAGACACCAAATCTATTATGTCCCAAGTGTTCCTCCTTCCACCCATCAAAGATTGGAAGCTATGGTCAAGAAGCTTCATCTTCACCTTCAACCTTAAGTTCATTTTGGGTTTTCTAGGTTTTCGTCAAAACCTAAGTGGTAAGTATGTTCTTTCCATTTCCAAACCTTGTAATAAGTTATAAATGCTCCATTGATGTTTCCCCTAGTATTTGGCTTATCAATCTCGAACTTGACAGTTTTTGGGAGAAACTAGGGTTTTGATCTCGTTGGGGATTTTGGTGTATTATGTTTGGGGAATGTTTCTATATGGTTGGATGTGGTTATTTACGGTTGAAAATTTGTGGATCTAGGTTTTGGGAGCTCGAGTTGAAGAGTTGGATTGGGTGTCCTCGGAAAATCTCATCATCAAAAAGGGTTTTAGAAGCTCTCGGCTTGAGGATTCAGGTGGCCTTCAAAAGAACTCGTTGGGTAAAATCTAGATTTAGCCTAAATCTAGCAAAGTGAGTTCAAGTTGATTTGTGAAAACGTTGTACATGCCAAAATGTTTATTTTAAAGCATCTATGTGTTTTACATGAAATTATCAACTGTTGAGTTGTTTGGTAACATTTGATTATTTGAAGTGTTTAGCTTATTAAACCTTGTAAAACACCACATTTGGGATTTTGGGATATTTTGATAAATGTGTCACAAAGGAATGTGACTTGGTGATTTATTGCATAAATGGGTATTTGGTCAAAAATGCACTTTTAAGTGTTTGTGGGGTTTTATGCATCATTCATGAAATGAGATACTTTGAAAAGTACGAAGGTGTGAGTCCTTTGGTTTTGGGTCGATCCCGACTTTGGGAACGCTTTAGAAAATGATAATCCTTCTTGGGTTTTGGGCCGAAGGCCAATTGTGACTTGAGAAACAAAGTTTTGGGAAAGATGTATTTTGGTTTATGTAACCACTTTGGCTCTCGTATTTTAGTCGAACGTACATTGTGCCTTTTGGGGTTTGGTTTGCACTCAAATAAGTCTTTGGAACATTTGTTCTGTTTTGGTAGCCTGTTAAGGAGCCTTGTCGCATGGTGTACCTAGTTGCATCTCATTTGTGAGTTACGTGTATTGGATGCGTTAGTTCATCCGTTGGAGTCATGTAACGTGTTAGGTTGTAATGCAATGGATCCATGGGCATAGAGGTTGGTTTTTATCGTGTAAATGGGATAAGATTCCTGTGTTTTAATCTGGAAATAGGCGTTGATAATACGATGTAAGTCCTACATAATCAAGTGTGTCAAGGATGGAGAGATCCCAAGGTAAAGATCTGGATAGGATTGAACTTGGTGATTCTTTGGAACTAAAGACTTGGATAGAGTTGATGTTTAAATGACTAAAGACCCAGAGAGGGTTGATGTCTATTATGACTAAAGACCCAGAGAGGGTCGATGTCTATTATGACTAAAGACCTAGAGAGGGTTGATGTCTATCATGACTAAAGACCTGGATAGGGTTGATGTCTACCGTGACTAAAGACCTGGATAGGGTTGATGTCTACCGTTACTAAAGACTTGGATAGGGTTGATGTCTACCGTGACTAAAGACCTGGATAGGGTTGATGTCTACCGTGACTAAAGACCTAGATAAGGTTGATGTCAATGGTTGTTTATCCTTGAAGATACACTTATAACATACATCTGTGGCTTAACTTTGTGTACCCGCCACATTTAATAGAATCGGGTCTTGCTCGTCACCGAAAGGTGTTGTTTGGGGTACTGAGTCTTGTGTCCATGTTTTTGGTGACATATTGCATATGAGATTTATTAACCATGATTTATGGGTTGAGTGTTATGCCCCACCCGTGCTTTGGGTGTTTTGGGATGTGAAGTGTTATTCACGGTATCATAATTGGGAGTTGATTTATATTCACGTTTTGAGTGAGTTTTGGATCACATCGTTTTATAAAGAATGCTTGTTTTGGAACGTTGTCTTTAATGGTGTAAACTGTGGAAAACGAGTCGTCTCTATTTCTAAAGTAAATTAGTTTGAAAGATCCTGATTTGAACTGATTTCCTTTCTTTTAAAGATATACCTATTCATGTTAAAACTCTTGAACTCACTAGGCGTTAGCCTAACCTTTTATTTGTCGGCATGTGCATCAGGTTTCAGTTGGGGTTGGTCCTAGCGGTGCTATGAAGAGATGAGCACTAGCTTGCGTGAGAGTGAGTAGCTTGGCGAAATCTTCCGCAGTTTGGAGATAGCGAAACTTATTGGGTTTTAGTAACACATGTCCTTATTATAGACTGTAGGTATAGAATGAATGTATGTATGGAGGTTAAATCTTAAATTATGGTTGTAGATGAATCATTTATTGATGTATTTAGAAAATTTTTAATTAGTTGCTATTTCCAGAATTTAGGGTGTTACAATGCTACTCTGTCGTCCCTTGTAGGGACGACACCATCGAAGGGAACCGTTGCCGGGGTCGAGCTCGGAGGCTCCCCAACGTTGGGGATGTCGAGCGTTAATAAGCCCTACCTTGCACCTTCTTCCTCCTCCAAGAGTGAGGAAAAGAACAAGGAAAAAGTGGGAGAGACGACGTTTAAAGTCAATCTCCCATCTGACTTCATGGTCAATGACGTCCTTGAGAGGGACGTCATTTTTCCACATATGGGGAAATTCCTTCTCCCGACCTTCTATGAACGATACAAAGAGTCTCGGGTTGAGGACACTGGGGCACACGCCGCTGGTCTCTCTTTTATGGTAAGTCTTACTTATTTTCTATTTTCTTTATTACTCATTTTTCTTGTTATTAACTCTTTCTTTTCTGTCGTATAGGCTTTCCAAGCCTGTCTGAGCTTCTTCGCTCAGATGGAAGGTCTTAGGGCAGCTTTCCCTGACGTCGAGAAAAGGGCCGATGAGGCTCTTAAAAGGGAGAAGGTCGCCCTGGAGGCGGTCGAGGCTGAGAAGGCGAAGGTCGAGGGTCTCAAGACTGAGCTTATCGATGCCCGGAGTCTACTAGAGATTTCGGATCGTGAGAAGGTTAAGCTCAGGGATCGCCTCCTTGAGCTTGAGGCGTCGTCGACCAAACTGGAGGTCGAGAAGATCAAGTCCGTCACTGCTGCTGCTGCTTCTGTTAATGAAGTCGCGTCCCTCCAGAAGAGGATCGAGGAGCTGGAGGGCGACATCAAGGACCTTGAGGAGGAGAATAGGCAAATGGAGGCCTTCTCTTGTTTCACAGTTGTTTGGGTAAAAAGTCCAACAGACTATGGTCGTACGACATAAGATAAAGGACGCTCTTTCTTCAAGCGACCTCGACTAAAACGGTTAAATATCCGTCTA
The DNA here is from genome assembly GCA_954870635.1 of Arctium minus. Taxonomy (NCBI): domain Eukaryota; kingdom Viridiplantae; phylum Streptophyta; class Magnoliopsida; order Asterales; family Asteraceae; genus Arctium; species Arctium minus. Next base: position 38,653,514 of record OX941085.1, on the reverse strand, counting down.
ACGAATACCATCGTACGACATGATTCCAGTTACTAATTTATATCATACGTTATATTATGTTTAATGCAGGATTTAAAGGATCTTTACGACCAAAGATTATAACATAATTCATCATCAATAGCAACAGACATAACGGACGCAATCATCAATGTCAAAACGGCTACTTTCTTAAAGATATGCATTCAAGACCTACTAACAAACGAATAGAGTATAAATATGAAGATTGAACTTCATATTCAGGCATCTGAGGCTCAAACTCTGGAATTATACTTTCAAGCTTGCGCAATCTTTTCCCAAAGTTCATAAAGCCTTCCGCTGTTTGTCATACGACGTACGACCGAAGTCTGAATATATCCGACGCACGACCGACTTTATTTTATTGTACTATTTGATTTTACATTTCACTTGTAACACTTGTTCTAAAGGACGACGTCCCTGATTGACGTCCATAGTGCACGACGACTTACACTCGTCCGCGGTTTTTACCCACTTTAGGGGTTTTCCGCGTCACCAATTCTCTCGTCTTATTTACTTTATTTCTATTATAGTCATACGATTATTGTCGTTACTTTCTTTGGTTAGATTAAGCTTCACGATTACCTTAAATTTTCCTTGGGAGATTTTTGGCATAAACAGTTTGGCGCCATCCGTGGGACTCCATCCAAAGGAAATCTTCAATAATCTCGCGACAGACTAACGTTTTCTCTTAGTGTTTTCTTGTCCAGTAATCCAGGATAATGGCATTCCAAGGAACTCAAGATCATATCGTAGCTCAAATGAACATGGAGATAACAGCTGCTCGTGCTCGTATTGACGCCTTAACAACTCAAGCTCGACAAGCAGCTGAAACCATCGAGAATTTGAGAAATCAAAGTGGGAACAATGTGACAGGGATCACGAATGCTTACGTTGGTACTTGGAATGTACCCCCTCCATTACCAAATTATCCTCGTCCACCATCAATTAACCCTGCGACTTTTATGATTCCAACTATGCCTATGGCCTCTATTCCATTCAATGGATATGCCTCTGATGCCTCGCAGCAGAATAGCCTCAATGGGACTGGTTATGTTCCATTGGGTACTCCAAATGGTGTTCCCTTAGATCCCGTTGCACAAAGACTAAAACTTCTGGAAGAACAAAATGAACGTGTCATGTCGATGTTGGCCAAGTTGCCGGGGGCAGCAGTTCCAATCGATGTCGAACCACGTGCAGGATTTCAGGCGTCACCGTTCATTGATGAGATCGCGTTAGTAGATGTTCCAAAGAAATACAGCATCCCGACTTTCAATCCAAAATACTCAGGCGTCACGGATCCAACGGAACATGTCGCACAATATAAGCAACTTATGTGGACTGTTTCAATACCATACCAATTCCAAGAAGTTTGCATGTGCAAAAGTTTTGGGGCGACCTTGACCAGGGCAGCTTTACAATGATTAATAAATCTCAAACCTAAAACTATTGGGTCTTTTGCAGAATTGGTGAATCAATTCACTCAACAATTCGCTAGCAGCCGAAAAATGGAGAAGCAAACGAGCGACCTCTACTACGTCGTGCAGAAGAATGGAGAGTCCATCCGGGGCTACTTTAATCGGTTCAACGCGGAGATGATCAGTATCCGCAACTGCGATGTAAAAACAGCAATCGAAGCATACAAACGAGGTCTGGACGATAGTTCCGGGTTATATCTCGATCTTACAAAGTATCCTCCGGAAACCTTTGAAGACGTACGAGCACGGACACTTGCCCATATGAGGGTCGAGGATGACCTTGCATTCAGAAATAAACACTCGGGCGACCGGAAAAGCTTAGGTGTTAAAAAGCCTGACTTTAAATCAAAGTCGTCCAATCGATTGGAACCTACTAAGCATATTTCAAATGTTAGATTTGAAAAGAAAGGACCAGCGACTTCTAAATCTCTCCAGTATCCTAAGGTGTCATCTTATGGTTTCTCTGGATTAGCTAAAGATGTCGTCGTATCCTTGAAGCAGCTTCAGCAAAACGTACGATGGCCAAAGAAAAATGACAAAGATACCGACAAGAAGGACAAAACCAAATGGTGCGACTTCTATAATGATTTCGGTCATATAACGGATGATTGCATCGCCCTAAAGAAGGAGCTGTCCTGGCTTAATTCAAAAGGTTACCTACAAGAATTGATGGAAGATAAAGACGCACGTCCCACATCCCCAGAGCATGCCAAGGTGATTAATTGTATTACCGGAGGTTCTGATATCTGTGGGACCACCTATTCAGCCGCTAAAAGACATGCCAGTCGCGGTCCTGATGATCGACCAATTCCGAAGGAGGCACGACTCAAAGAGGACGCAGAATTGGAGGCTATGCCCTTAACGTTCGACCAGGCGGATCTCGATGACGTACATCAGAAGCATCATGACGGACTAATTATCCAATTGAGCATTGGGAATTGTCTGACCAAAAGGATACTCGTCGACGGAGGTAGTTCAGCTAACATTATCTTTTTTAATGCAGTGAAAGCAATGGGCATTGACAAATCCGAGATTACACGACGTTCGACCACACTCGTTGGGTTTAATGGTGGAGCGACAAACACCATGGGGGAAATCACACTCCCAGTATATGCTAAAGGAATCAACAGACAGACGAAATTCAATGTCGTCGATTGCTCATCAGCTTATAATGTTATTCTTGGGCGACCTTCGATTCATGACATGAAGGTTGTGCCTTCGACATATCATCAAACCCTGAAATTTCCCACGCGATGGGGAGTACAGGAAATCAAAGGCGAAAGAAAGGTTTCTAGGGAATGTTACAAAGTTTCCTTGAAGCCCCCGAAGCAGACAGTATAGCAATTACAGAACCAGGACGTTCCTGGGACTAACGATGACTATCGCTTGGAAGCTATCGTCTTAAACCAGGATAAGCCTGACCAGATGGTTTACATAGGTTCGACTCTCGACCCTTCCTTTAAAAAGCAACTAATTTCTTTTTTGCAGGACCACTATGATTGTTTCTCTTGGACGCACGAAGACATGGTGGGTATCGATCCGAGTATTATTTCTCATAAACTCAACATCGATCCATCGTTTAAACCCGTTCAACAGAAAAGACGAAAATTTGCTCCTGAGAGGAATAAGGTTATCAACGACGAAGTTGATAATTTACTTAAAACAGGAAAAATACGAGAAGTCAAGTATCCAGATTGGCTCGCTAATGTGGTAGTCGTCCAAAAGAAAAATGGCAAATGGCGAGTCTGCATTGATTTCACAGACCTTAACAAAGCTTGCCCGAAGGATCCATTTCCATTGCCACATATCGACTCTATGGTCGACGCTACAGCAGGACATGAGCTACTCACGTTCATGGATGCATATTCTGGGTATAACCAGATATTGATGCATTCAGACGACCAGGAGAAAACAGCCTTCATGACGGATAAAGGTATTTATTGTTATAAGGTAATGCCTTTTGGTCTTAAAAATGCAGGTTCGACATATCAACGATTGGTGAATATGATGTTCAAAGAACATTTGGGTGATACTATGGAAGTATACATCGATGACATGCTTATCAAATCGAAACATGCGGACGATCATATCGGACATTTGAAACAGTCGTTCGACATCTTGCGTGAATACAAGATGAAGTTGAATCCGACGAAATGTTCCTTTGGAGTTCGAGCTGGAAAATTTCTCGGTTCTATGGTCACACGACGAGGAATCGAAGCTAATCCAGAACAGATTAAAGCAATTATCGAGCTAAAATCGCCCAGAAATTTTAAAGAAGTCCAACGTCTTACAGGACGAGTAGCAGCGCTGAACCGGTTCATTTCTCGGTCATCCGACAGGTGTCATTTATTCTACAATGTCCTGCGAAAGAATAAAGGGTTCGAATGGATGGACAAGCATGAAGAAGCGTTGCAGCAACTCAAAAAATACATGATGTCGCCTCCTTTCCTCTCTAAACCTGAGAAAGGTGAAACTCTTCAACTTTATTTAGCTGTTAGCACTAATTCGGTAAGTGCAGTTCTTATACGAGAAACCGACAGTCGACAACTGCCAATTTACTATGTAAGTAAAACTCTATTAGACGCAGAAACCAGGTATTCGTCCATAGAAAAACTCTTACTTTCATTAATCATGGCTGCTAAAAAGCTACGACATTATTTTGAGTCACATCCTATAATTGTGGTAACTAACTTTCCCTTAAAATCTGTGTTAAGAAAACCCGAATTAACAGGACGACTAGCTAAATGGAGCATTTACCTCAGCAACTTTGATCTGGATTTCCAGCCCAAAACGACGATCAAGTCACAGGTCTTAGCCGATTTCATCTCAGATTTCAGTCCAGAACTAGAAAGCACGATGACGTCCGACAAATTAATTGTGGCGACTTTGCACGACACTACGTGGATGCTCGATGTGGATGGTTCGGAAAATATACGTGACACAGGCTTGGGTGTCGTCCTACAGTCCCCACAAGGGGGCAAAATGGTATATTCCATACGGTGCGATTTCAAAGCAACAAATAATGAGGCAGAATATGAAGCATTGATTGCAGGAATCAAAATTGCTCACGACTTGGGGGCAACACGTCTGCACGTCCGAAGTGACTCATCCCTAGTTGTTAACCAAATCAATGGAGAGTTCGCCTGCACGTCCGAAGTGACTCATCCCTAGTTGTTAACCAAATCAATGGAGAGTTCGCAGCAAAAGATTCAAGGATGATTGCCTATTATAAAATAGTCAAAGAAGAAGCAAAGAAGTTCAGTCACTTTGTAATCGAGCAAATACCAAGAGATCAGAACACTCAAGCCGATGCATTAGCCAATTTGGGGTCAGCACTTAGTCGAACGACATTCAACAATATCCCAGTAGTTCATCTTGCAACCCCTTCCATCAAGGAGGATGATAATATTTCAGTCGCGCCAATTGAAGAAGAAAATTCTTGGTCGGACGACATTCGAAATTACTTAGAGCACGATCAATTGCCCGATGATAAAATGGAGGCGAGAAAAGTTAGATTCAAAGCGTCGAGGTACGTTATGATCAGAGGACAATTGTATCGACGATCTTCAACTGGTCTGAATTTGCGGTGTATCACCAGCAAGGCACAAGTACACAAAATCTTACAGGATATGCACGATGGTGAATGTGGAAATCACTCCGGAAGCCGCAGTTTAGCCAACCGGATATCGAGACAAGGTTACTATTGGCCGACGATAAGACAAGATGCGACCAGGTATGTACAGTTGTGCGACGCGTGTCAAAGACACACAGGTATGTCTCATAAACCTTCTGAACCTTTGCACTCGACTTTGATTCCATGGCCCTTTATGAAATGGGGAATGGATATTGTTGGGAAACTTCCACCTGCTCCAGGGCAAAAGGTATTCCTTTTAGTTTTAACTGATTATTTCTCTAAATGGGTCGAAGCAGCGGCTTTTTCCCAAGTCCGGGATAAAGAAGTCGTTTCTTTTATCCAGACTAACATCATTTGTAGGTTTGGAGTTCCATCTGAAATAACGTGCGACAACGGGACACAATTCATCAGTGATCGAACGCGAAGGTTTTGTGAAGAAAGAAATATCAAGTTAGTAACATCAACGCCTCGATATCCACAGTCGAATGGTTTAGCTGAGTCGAGCAATAAAACTATCATTAATTCACTCAAGAAACGACTTAAAGCTGCCAAAGGAAAATGGGTGGAAGAATTGCCTTCCGTTCTATGGGCTAATCGTACGACACCTCGTACATCCACAGGACAGACTCCCTTTTCCTTAGTCTATGGATGTGAAGCTGTGTTACCTATTGAGGTACGACTACCGACTTCAAGACATACGTCTGTTGAACATAACTTAGTCGATCTAAGTTATGATCTCGACGCCCTAGAGGAACTTCAGGAAGCTGCTCACATTCGCATGGCGTTGCAGAAGCAAGCTGTCGAGCGACATTTCAATAAAAATGTCCAGGTCAAAGTTTTTCAAGAAGGCGACTACGTCTTGCGACGTGTGTTTCAAAACACTCAAGAACCAAATGCAGGTAAACTTTCCACTAAGTGGGAAGGGCCTTATCAAATCTCTGGTATCGTGGGTAAAGGAGCTTATAGACTCCAGACCTCCGATGGTCGAGATCTCCCACGAAGTTGGAATGCAGTTCATCTAAAAAGGTATTTCTTTTAAATTCCATATTTAATTCCTTCGATTATTTTTTAAGAAAAATTACTAACTTAAGCATCGGAGGGTCGTTGGTCAAACCAACGACCACCCCGCTAATTTTGTTCTTCGCAGGGACGCATGACTTAACTAAGATTTTCATGTCAAGTAATACTCATACGATCGCATGTATGTGGTTGGTTGTAATTGTTGTTAAAGGTTAATTTCTTACACTTGACTCCCAGTATGCATATATATATACAAAAACCATTATTACGATTGCACTTGTTCGATCGTAAAACTCAGTTGATTTCATTATAGCATGTTAATGAATGATGGTTTGGTCGAATGTATAGTATATAGTGACTTTGTATCTTCTTAAACTTACTTGACGTACTTTTGAAAAAAAAAACAAAGACGAGCATTGATAAACGAAAGAAACTTTTTTCACTTCCAAAAAATTACAAGTATAAGAGACGACCACAGACGGCCGACCCTTAATGGTAAATCTAAAGGAAAATAAGCTAAGAAGAAGGAGGAACGTCAAGTTGTTCCTGCACGACGTCAGTCTCTACTGTTGCCACCTCTTTTCCGTCATCGCTCCCCTCCAGGTCATCATCTTCATCGAGGTCCCTTTCGGTCCCCACAGTGTCAAGATAGGTCTTGAGCTCCTCGGCGGCCGACACCATGGGATTCTTCCCATTCAGATGACGTCTCATCAAAGCAGCTCGGGCTGTGAGACGAGAGAAAGCTTCAATCTGCCTATTCTCCTCCTCTAAATCTTTGACATCGCCCTCTAAACTTTCGACTTTCTTGAGGAGGGACGTGACTTCATCAGCAGAGGCAGTAGCGGCGGTAGTGGCCTTTATTTTCTCGACCTCCAGTTTGGTCGTTATCGCCTCGAGCTCAAGGATGCGATCCCTAAACTCAATCTTCTCATTTTGAGCCTCGACGAGTTGAGCCTTAAGGCTCTCTACCTTCTTCTTCTCGGCCTCGACCGCCTCTAAGGCGACCTTCTCTTTTTCAAGAGCCTCGTCTGCCCTTTTTTGTACGTCAGGAAAGGCCGCCCTGAGACCTTCTGTCTGAGCGTAAAAGCTCAGACACGCTTGAAAAGCCTGCAAGACAATAAAGAAAAGATTAAAAAACATAACAAGTAAGCAACAAAGAAAATAAAAAATATATATATAATACGAGCTTACCATGAAAGAAAGACCGGCAGCATGTGCTCCCGTATCCTCGATCCGAGAATCGTTGTAGCGATCGCGGAAAGTCGGTAGAAGAAATTTTCCCAAGTGCGGGAAAATGACGTCCCTCTCAAGAACGTCATTAACCATGAATTCAGATGGGAGAGTGACTTTGAATGTCGTCTCTCCCACCTTCTCCTTGTTCTTCTCTTCCTTTGAAGAAGAAGAAGGAACTTCGGAGATGGGCTTATTAACGCCCGACACCCTCGACAGGGGAATGTCCTTCGTCACCTGGGTCGAGCCTCCGAGCTCGACACCAGCAACGGTTCCCTTCATCGGTGACACCCCTGGAAGGGACGTCAAAGTAACGTCGCTCGTTTTCTTAGGCGAAGTCCGAGGTTGCTTGCCTCGAACACGTCCTGGATCTACCCCTGTGGAAGGGGCAGATCTTTTCTTCGATTTCTCCCTTCCTTGACGAGCGAGCTCTAATTGCTCGGCTCGCCTAGCAGCAGCCGACTTTGCAGTTGCGTCTCCTAATAAAAAAGAGAGACACAAAGAGCAAGTTAGAGAATACTTACGATACATAAGAAGGAGGTATTGTTGAACAACTTACTCGTCATCTCCCCTTCTCTTTCTACTTCTCTCTCCTCTTCTATATTCTCTCCTTCCTTCAAAGAACCCTCAGTAGGTGTAACTTCAGCGACTAGGAAAACTTCGTCCTCCTCGTCGTTCGACCGAAGAGAGAATGAACGATCGACAATACTTCTCTCTAAGATTCTTTGAACCTTGTTGAGAGAATCCCTCCTTGACTTCACGACACTGAAGTCAATCACTGTAAAACAAAGACATATATTAGACAAAAACGCACGACCAAAATGCACAACAAAAACGCACGACAATAAACCTACCCGATTCATTCCAGCCTGATGACAACCATTGGCTGTCTTCGTCACTTACGGATGCCACTTGAAGGAAGACATACCGATGTTTCCACCCACGGTCGTTCACCGCGGTGTTAAGTATCAGTACGTTATCCCCCTTTGAACGAGGAAACAAGCTATAACGGTGATAACCATCTGGTCGCACGCTATAGGCTGTCAAGAGGTCGTTCACGTTGAACGGTACCTCCCACTCGGCTGTGACACGATCGATCACTTGGACAATACGCCAGAATTGAGGCATTAATTGTCCAGGTGTCAAATCAAAGGTATCTAAAAATGCCTTGACTAAAGGGCTAAAAGGCCAAGAGAAACCTATCTTAAAGGGGTACTCGTACAAGACACAGTATCCCCTCGGAACCTCGTCCGGCCTTAAATCCTCTGGCGACACTAGATTTATCTCATCTGGAAGTTTAGACAAACTCTTGAAAAAATCTATGTGTTCTTCTTCCCTGAACAAACTTACTGGCTCACTCGACATTTGAAAATCAGGGATGTTAAGAGTCGCACACCAATAACTCAAAATATCCCAAGCTTTCCTAGGTTTTCTAGCTATAGATTTTCTATGCATAAATCAAACACAAAGGAAGGACTGAAAATCGTACCTTAAATAACAGTCTAAACCTCGAATTTAGAGTGGAAAGGATTCTGATCGCTCGGAAATCTCGCCGGAGATATATATTTTCTAAGAAATGTAAGCGTAAAGAAGGAAAGGATTAGCAACAATCCTTATTTATATTGTAAATTTGGAAACCGAATCGACCGAGAAAGTAGGTCGCCAGTCGTCATTTGACACGTGTCACCTGTGTCAGAAGAAATACTCGAGTATGTCCTTCCAGTATGCGACACCTGTCCCTAATTAGTTGTCTGGATGATTACTTGTGCAGGTGATGACGTCATTATCTAGTTAGAAATGAACCAATTTGATTCTAATCGAAAGATCCGCGTTTTTGCAACACATGTTTTAATCTTAAATTTAAATTTCAAAAAGTTGCCGCTTGAATTTTAAATTTGGGGGCAAACTGTTTGGGTAAAAAGTCCAACAGACTATGGTCGTACGACATAAGATAAAGGACGCTCTTTCTTCAGGCGACCTCGACTAAAACGGTTAAATATCCGTCTAACGAATACCATCGTACGACATGATTCCAGTTACTAATTTATATCATACTTTATATTATGTTTAATGCAGGATTTAAAGGATCTTTACGACCAAAGATTATAACATAATTCATCATCAATAGCAACAGACATAACGGACGCAATCATCAATGTCAAAACGGCTACTTTCTTAAAGATATGCATTCAAGACCTACTAACAAACGAATAGAGTATAAATATGAAGATTGAACTTCATATTCAGGCATCTGAGGCTCAAACTCTGGAACTATACTTTCAAGCTTGCGCAATCTTTTCCCAAAGTTCATAAAGCCTTCCGCTGTTTGTCATACGACGTACGACCGAAGTCTGAATATATTCGACGCACGACCGACTTTATTTTATTGTACTATTTGATTTTACATTTCACTTGTAACACTTGTTCTAAAGGACGACGTCCCTGATTGACGTCCATAGTGCACGACGACTTACACTCGTCCGCGGTTTTTACCCACTTTAGGGGTTTTCCGCGTCACCAATTCTCTCGTCTTATTTACTTTATTTCTATTATAGTCATACGATTATTGTCGTTACTTTCTTTGGTTGGATTAAGCTTCACGATTACCTTAAATTTTCCTTGGGAGATTTTTGGCATAAACAACAGCCCGAACCGCTTTGATGAGGCGTCATCTGAATGGGAAGAATCCCATGGTGTCGGCCGCTGAGGAGCTCAAAACATACCTCGACACCGTGGGGACCGAAAGGGACCTTGATGAAGAGGATGAATTGGAGGGGAGCGATGGTGGAGAAGAGGCGGCGGCAGCAGAGACTATAGTAGTTGATGTCGTGCAGGAACAATCTGACGTTCCTCCTTCTTAGCTTAGTTTCTTTTGAATTTATTATTAGGGGTCGACCGTCTGTGGTCGTCCCTTGTCCTTGTAGTTTTCTTTTAAATATCTAATGGAAAAGTTTCTTTTGTCCGTCGATGCTTGGTACTTGCTTTTCTTTTTCAAACTTATATCTTATCGTACGTCGAGTAATTTAAGAGGATCACGATATATCATACGTTTGACCAAACCATCACTCATTAATCGTGCTCAAATGAAATCTACGATCGACCAAGTGCAATTTGTAATAATTGTTCTTGGCTCTAAATATCGAAACATCAAGTGCAAGAATTAACCTTTGTCAACAATTATGACCGACCGTACATGTGCGATCGTGTGAGTATTACCTGACATAAAGGTTTTAACTAAGTCGTGCGTCCCTGCGAAAAACAACGTTAGTGGGGTGGTCGTTGGTTTGACCAACGACCCTCCGATGCTTAAGTCAGTAATCTTCCTTAAGAAACAATCAAAGGAAATGAATTCGGAATTTAAAAGAAATACCTTTTTAAATAAACTGCATTCCAACTTCGTGGGATATCTCGACCGTCGAGGGTTTGGATTTTATAGGCTCCCTTACCCACGACTCCAGAGATTTGGTAAGGGCCTTCCCATTTAATGGAAAGTTTACCTGCATTGAGCTCTTGAGTGTTTTGAAACACTCGACGTAGGACGTAGTCACCTTCTTGGAAAACCTTGATTTGGACATTTTTGTTAAAATGTCGCTTGACCGCTTGTTTCTGTGACGCCATGCGGATGTGTGCTGCTTCTCTAAGTTCCTCTAAAGAGTCGAGGTCATAACTCAGGTCGACCAAGTTATGCTCAACGGACGTATGTCTTGAAGTCGATAGTCGTACCTCAATAGGTAACACAGCTTCACATCCATAGACTAAGGAAAAGGGAGTTTGTCCGGTGGACGTACGTGGTGTCGTACAATTAGCCCATAAAACGGAAGGTAATTCTTCCACCCACTTTCCTTTGGCAGCTTTGAGTCTTTTCTTGATCAAATTAATGATAGTTTTATTACTTGACTCGGCTAGGCCATTCGACTGTGGATATCGAGGTGTCGATGTCACCAACTTGATGTTCCTTTCTTCACAAAATCTTTGCGTCCGATCACTGATGAATTGTGTCCCATTGTCGCATGTTATATCGGACGGAATTCCAAACCTGCAAATGATGTTAGTTTGGATGAAAGAAACGACTTCTTTGTCCCGAACCTGGGAGAAAGCCGCTGCTTCTATCCACTTAGAGAAATAATCTGTTAAAACTAGAAGAAATACCTTTTGCCCGGGGGAAGGTGGTAATTTCCCAACGATGTCCATTCCCCATTTCATAAAGGGCCATGGGATCAAAGTCGAGTGTAAGGGTTCAGACGATTTATGAGACAAACCTGACATGCGTCGCACGACTGTACATACCTGATCGCATCTTGCCTTAATGTCGGCCAATAGTAACCTTTTCGTGATATCCTGTTAGCTAAACTGCGACTTCCTGAGTGATTTCCGCATTCACCATCGTGCATATTTTGTAGGATTTTTTGGACTTGTGTCTTGTTGGTAATACATCGTAGATTCAAACCAGTCGAAGATCTTCGATATAATTGTCCTCTGATCATGACGTACCTTGATGCTCTAAATCTGACATTTCTTGCTTCCATTTTGTCATCAAGCAATTGATCGTTCTCTAGATAATTTTTAATGTCGTATGACCAAGAGTTTTCTTCCTCAATTGGTGCGACCAAAGTATTACCATCGTCTTTGATGGATGGTGTTGCAAGGTGGACTATTGGGATATTGTTGAATGTCGTTTGATTAAGTGCTGACCCCAAATTGGCTAGTGCATCAGCTTGAGTATTCCGATCCCTTGGTATCTGCTCGATTACGAAGCGACTGAACTTCTTTACTTCTTCTTTTACTATTTTATAATAGGCAATCATCCTCGAATCTTTTGCTGCGAACTCTCCATTGATTTGGTTAACAACTAGGGACGAGTCGCTTCGGATATGCATATGTGTTGCCCCCAATTCATGAGCAATTTTGATTCCCGCAATCAATGCTTCGTACTCTGCCTCATTATTTGTTGCCTTGAAGTCGCATCGTATGGAGTACACTATCTTGCCCCCTTGTGGGGACTGTAGGACGACACCTAGGCCTGTTCCTCTTATGTTCGACGAACCATCGACGTCGAGCGTCCAAGTGGTGTCGTGCAAAGTCGCCACAATTAACTCGTTAGACGTCGTCGCTTCTTCTAGTTCTGGACTGAAATCTGTAACAAAATTTGCCAAGACCTGTGATTTAATCGCCGTTTTAGGCTTAAAATCCAGATCATAATTACTGAGGTAGATGCTCCATTTAGCTAGTCGTCCTGTTAGTTCGGGTTTTCTTAACACAGATTTCAATGAAAAGTTAGTTACAACAGTTATAGGATGCGATTCGAAATAATGCCGTAACTTCTTAGCGGCCATAACTAACGAAAGCAAGAGTTTTTCCATAGACGAGTACCTGGTTTCAGCGTCTAATAGAGTTTTACTTACATAGTAGATCGACAATTGTCGTTCGTCAGTTTCTCGTGTAAGGAATGCACTCACCGAATTAGTACTTACGGCTAGATAGAGTTGAAGAATTTCACCTTTCTCGGGTTTGGAGAGGAAGGGAGGTGATGTCATGTATTCCTTGAGTTGCTGCAATGCCTCCTCATGCTTATCAGTCCATTCGAATCCTTTGTTTTTTCGTAGGACGTTGTAGAATAGGTGACATCTGTCGGACGACCGAGAGATGAATCTGTTTAATGCTGCGACACGTCCTGTTAGGCGTTGGACTTCTTTAAAATTTCTAGATGATTTTAGCTCGATAATTGCTTTGATTTGATCTGGATTAGCTTCGATTCGTCGTCGTGTGACCATGTAACCGAGGAATTTGCCAGCTCGAACTCCAAAAGAACACTTTGTCGGATTTAACTTCATTTTGTATTCACGCAGAATGTCGAACGATTGCTTCAAATGTTCTATATGATCGTCTGTATGTTTCGATTTGACGAGCATGTCGTCGATGTATACCTCCATAGTGTCGCCCAAATGTTCTTTGAACATCATATTCACTAGCCACTGATACGTCGAACCTGTATTCTTAAGACCAAAAGGCATTACTTTATAACAATAAATACCTTTATCTGTCATGAAGGCCGTTTTTTCCTGATCGTCGTAATGCATCAATATCTGGTTATATCCAGAATATGCGTCCATGAAGGTGAGCAATTCGTGTCCAGCTGTAGCGTCAACCATAGAATCGATGTGTGGCAACGGTAATGGATCTTTTGGACAAGCCTTGTTAAGGTCTGTGAAATCAATGCACACTCTCCATTTGCCATTTTTCTTTTGGACGACAACAACGTTGGCAAGCCAATCTGGATATTTGACTACTTGTATTTTTCCTGTTTTAAGTAAATTATCATCTTCGACGTTGATAACTCTATTTCTTTCAGGAGCAAATTTTCGTCTTTTCTGCTGAACGGGTTTGAATGATGGATCGACGTTGAGTTTATGGGAAATAATACTCGGATCGATACCCACCATGTCTTCATGCGTCCATGCGAAGCAGTCATAGTGGTCCTGCAAAAAAGAAATTAGTCTCTTTTTAAAGGATGGATCGAGTGTCGAACCTATATAGACCATCTAATCAGGCTTATTCTGGTTTAGGAAGACAACTTCCAAGCGATAATCGTCATCAGTCCCAGGAACGTCCTGGGTCTGTAATTGCTATATTGTCTGCTTCGGGGGCTTCAAGGAAACTTTATAACATTCCCTAGAAACTTTTCTTTAACCTTTGATCTTCTGCACTCCCCATTGCGTGGGGAATTTCAAGATTTGGTGGTATGTCGAGGGTACGACTTTCATATCGTGGATCCATGGTCGCCCAAGGATAACGTTATAATCCGATGAACAATCGACGACGTTGAACTTCGTCTGCTTGTTGATTCCTTTAGCATATACTGGTAATGTGATTTCCCCCATGGTATTTGTCGCTCCTCCGTAAAATCCCACGAGTGTAGTTGAGCGTCGGTTAATCTCGGATTTGTCGATCCCCATAGCTTTCACTGCATCAAAAAAAAATAATGTTAGCGGAACTACCTCCGTCGACGAGTATCCTCTTTGTCAGGCAATTTCCAATGCTCAATTGGATAATTAGTCCGTCATGATGTTTCTGGTGTACGTCGTCGAGATCTGCTTGGTCGAACGTCAAGGGCATAACTTCTAATTCTGCGTCCTCCTTGGGTCTTTCTTCCTTTGGAATTGGTCGGTCATCGGGACCGCGACTAGCATGTCTCTTAGCAGCTGAATATGTGGTCCCACAGACATCAGAACCTCTAGTGATACAATTAATCACCTTGGCATGTTCTGGGGATGTGGGACGCATATCCTTCTTTCCCGTCAATTCTTGCAAATAACCTTTCGAGTTAAGCCAAGACAGTTCTTTCTTCAGGGCGATGCAATCATCTGTTACATGACCGAAGTCATTATGGAAATCTCACCATTTTGTTTTGTCTTTCTTATCACTGTCTTTATCGCTTTTCTTTGGCCATCGAATGTTTTGCTGGAGCTGTTTCAGGGACGCGGCGACGTCCTTGGCTGATCCAGGGAAGCCATAAGATGATACCTTAGGATACTGGACAAATTTGGAAGTCGGCGGCCCTTTCTTTTCAAATCTGACATTTGAAATCTGTCTGATAGGCTCTGATCGACCGGTCGGTTTCGGTTTGAAGTCTGGCTTTTTAACACCTAATCCTTTCCTGTCGATCGAGTGTTTATTTCTGAAAGCGAAGTCATCCTCGACCCTTATATGACCGAGCGTCCTTGCTCGTACATCTTCAAAGGTTTCTGGAGGATATTTCGTAAGGTCGAGATACAACCCTGAACTATCGTCCAAACCCCGTTTGTATGCTTCAATGGCTGTTTTTACGTCGCAATTTCTGATACCGATCATCTCCGCGTTAAATCGGTTAAAATAGTCCCGAATGGACTCTCCATTTTTCTGTAAGACATAGTAAAGGTCGCTCGTTTGTTTTTCCATTTTCCGGCTGCTGGCGAATTGTTGGGAAAATTGGTTCACTAACTCTGCAAAAGACCCAATGGCTTTGGGTTTGAGATTGATTAACCATTGTAACGCTGCTCCAGTCAAGGTTGCTCCAAAACTCTTGCACATGCAGACTTCTTGAAACTGATGCGGTATCGAGATAGTCCACATAAGCTGTTTGTATTGGGCGACGTGTTCTGTCGTATCAGTGACACCTGAATATTTTGGGGTGAAGGTCGGGATGCTATACTTCTTTGGGACGTATACCAACGTGATCTCATCGACGAACGACGATGCCTGAAATCCTGTACGTGGCTCGACATCAACTGGGACTGCTGCCCCCGGCAATTTGGCCAACATCGACAAGACACGCTCATTCTGCTCTTCCAGAAGCTTCAATCGTTGCGCAACGGGATCTATCGGGATACCTCCTGGGACACCCAATGGAACATAACCTGATCTGTTGAAGCTAGTCTGCTGCGAGGAATTAGAGGCATATCCGTTGAATGGCATAGAGGCCATAGGCATGGTTGGGATTACGAAGGTCGTAGGATTAATTGGTGGTGGACGAGGATAATTAGGCAATGGAGGGGGCACGTTCCAAGCACCGGCATAAGCATTCGTAGTCCCCGTCACATTGTTTCCACTCTGGTTTCTTAGATGTTCGATGGTTTCAGCCGCTTGTCGCGCCTGGGCTGTTAGGGCGTCAATACGGGCAAGGGCAGCAGTCAGTTCCATGTTCATTTGGGCCACAACATGATCTTGAGTTCCTTGGAATGCCATTGTCCTGAATGAATACAAAAGAGAAACACTCGAAGGAAAACGTTAGTATGTCGTAAAATTATCGAAGATTTTCTTTGGATGGGGCCCCACGGTGGGCGCCAAAAATCTCCCAGGGAAGATTTAAGGCAGACGTGAAGCTTGATCCAACCAAAGAAAGTAACACCGATAATCATACGATTGTAATAAAAATAAAGTAAATGAGACGAAAGATTGGTGACGCGGAAAAACCCCTGAAATGGGTAAAAACCGCGGACGAGTGTGAGTCGTCGTGCACTATGGACGTCAATCAGGGACGTCGTCCTTGATAACAAGTGTAATACAATATAAAACAATACAATAAAATAAAGTCGGTCGTGCGTTTTGTGTAATTAAACTTCGGTCGTGCGTCGAAACAAATGGCAGTAGGCTTGATGAACTTCGAGAGAGACTGAACGAGCTCGAGAACGTAATTCGTGAGCTTGTAAAGTCTGAGAATCAGATGTCCCGAATATGAGGCTTTATTTTCATATTTATAATCTATCTTTCTGTTGGCACGTCTTGAATGCGTATCTTGCTCATTAATTGAATGACCGTTTAATATTGATGATAGCGACCGTTATGTCCGTTGTTATTGATGATGACTTCCGTTATAATCTTTGGTCATAAATGTCTTTGAATCCTGCATTAAACATGATATAACGTATGTCGTAGGTTAGTAACTGAAATCAGGTCGTACGACAGAATTTGTCAGATGAGTTATTAGTCATTTAGTCTAGGTCGTCCAAAGGAAGGGCGTCGATTATCGCTGGTCGTACGACGATGTATTGTTGGAATTTCTACCCAAACAATATTATTTATATTTTAGACATGTAGTGATCAATAGGGTTTTTACATGGGTTGGATTGATCGAGTAGAAGATACTTAAATAACTTAACCCATTGTTCATGGTTTGAAAAAACTCAACTCAACCAAATTAAAACAGAAGTACAACCTAACCCAACCCAAACCGTTCAAGTTAGGTTGGATTGATCTGGTTGAAGACATTTAAACAACCTAACACAATGCTTGCAGTTTGAAATTTTCAATCCAATCAACCCCAAAATGAAATACAACCCAAACCAAACCATGCAAGTTGGGTTAATCGGGTTGGTCGAATTGAAACTTTGATATATTTTTTTATTCTCGTATATTCAATACCTTGAATATTGTTTTTTTCTACTTATAATTCATTATTCATCATCAATTATTTGGTACATTTTTTTAGTCTCGCTGTTCATTACCTTGAATATTGTATTTTCTCTACTCATAATTTGTTCATCATCAATTAATTGGTACAACTTATCCTATCCATACTCTTTTTCAAGTAGATCACATTTAACTATTTTTTTAATTTGCACATTTACTGAACATATATACGAAAACAAATATATGAGTTACATAGAGATGGTGAAAAGATTTAAAGTGTATCTATATGAAGAGGGTGATGGTCTAACGATTTATTGTACATATTAATAAGTGACTTAATAACTATATTAAATACAAGGAAAAGAAGGGTGTCGGGTTCATCGGGTTAGGTTGTGTTCAAATTACCAGAATCCAAATCTAATATAATACCTACGGTTTGAAAATTTTACAACTCGATTAGACATCTGGTGGCTTCGGATTTTTTGGATTGTTTCGGTTTGGGTTTGGTTGGGTTGACCTGATTGTTCGCGTTTTTGTGTACCCCAAGTGATCGATTAAGTATATTTTTTTACAATATATATCAAATCAAACATTGTATCTTTTTCCATATAAATTGTATATATGTTATAGTGGTTGTTAATAAACAAAAAAAGTAACTTTAGATTATGAACTTGCACAAGAGAAATTGTTAAATTTATGATGACACAAATAAATACTTTTGAACTTAACGCTTACATGTTTGTTTGTGCAAATGATTTGGCCCATTGAGTGCATGACCATCGACATATTAGAAAGAAAATAAACGATCAAAATACTTGAATGAAAGTCATCACGACTTTCTTTCATTGAGTACCATTTTGCTCATACAACCCCTTTTGTCGATGACCCTCGAACTAACATACACCAGCATGTCTCGAAAGTATCATTTTTTTTTTGTTGGAAGGATGTCATATGTTATGCCTAGACTAATCACTTGACAAATTATGACTGTAAGACATCAGTCCTGATTAAACCTCAGTGGCCACAATTGTTGTGTACGCCTGAATTCGAACCCTGGACAGATAGGATATTACACCACATCCCCAAGGGATTAACCAGTACGCCACAACCATTGTGGTTCCGAAAGTACCATGTTAGAAGCAAATCAGATACATATTGACCCGCAAAGTAGCTAGCTTAAGAGTCTAGTGCCACAATAAGTTCAATCCCCAAAAGAACTGTAACTTTCACACTATGACTGTCACTTACTTTCACACTTGGATAATATGTTGACAAGTTAATGGTGATTCTTTTGAACTTAAAATTGTATATTTTTGCCTGAAACAATGGACTCGTTGAACGTCACACTAGTAACATGTATCCTAACTCCCAGGAGCACATCCTAACTCTTAAAAATACATCAGGTTGAATGCAGTAAAGGCAAATGTATAATATGATAATTTATGTAGAGGTCATTGTGGCATAGACTTTGCTATGTTATGTTATTTATTCAAGTAGAATGGTGTACTTAGGGGTTGTTTGGCAATTGCTGAATGGTTTAGTGTAGAATGATTAAGTGGTCTGAATGATTAAGAGGTTTTTATGATATAATGTAAAATGAAATATGGTTGTTTGCTAATTGTTCATAATGAAATCAGGGCTCTTAATGATTAAGGGAGGGTCAGGATACAAAATCATTAAGAGGATTTTGGAACCATTAAGAGACAACACTTTTTTTTGTCAAACAAGATTTACCTCTTAGCGATTCAGATGTTGCCTTTTAATGGAACCATTAAGAGGTAAATAAACAGCCCCTTAGTAAGCTTGCCAAGTTTGATATTGATACTATAATCAGAGATATTTAAGTTTTCCATTTAGGGACAAACCTATTAAGGTTTAAACGAGGTTCTATACACCTGTTCAACCAATTTTATCATGTAGAATTCCTTTTGGGGTATGAAAGAAACATTAACCAAAAACCTAAAAATTCTTAGAAATCAACCAAAAACCCTAAAACAATCTCTCGAGGTCAACTAAAAAACTTAAAAAATCACTCAAAACGGTGAAATTCGGATTAAAACACATCGGACGACTTTACGAACCTTTGATCTACCTTAGAGGTACACCAACTCAGTCAAAATCCTAGGTTCGCCACTACTTCCGTTGCATTGTGATGAATGATTTGTACATCTTTAGGTCATGATATACGACATTTCATGAAAAGTGACGAATGACGATGTACGTATATATTCTTTAAAAAAATATTACATAATAATGTTTTAAACAAGAGAAGTATAGAGGTAAGAAGAATTGAAAGTGGTACATTTGGGTTCATGAATTTTAGGATGAGTGGATTGATGTACTCGTTTATTACAACACCAAACGGTGAGTATATATTATCAACGTTAAAAGGAGGAGAGAGATAAATGTTGAAGTACACTTATTTTTTTAGCCGCCAAGTTTTGATGAAACCATTATGAACCATTTAAAACATGATTTAATCAAATAAGACTTTTTGGCAAAAAAAAATGGGAGTAAGTGATTAGAGCATTTTTAATGAAGGTTTTTAAGGCTATGTTTGACAAACTAGCTGATAAGTTAGTTGGTAGTTGGTAAGCTAGTTGGTAACTGATAAACTAACTGGTAGCTGGTAGCTGATAAACTAGTTAATGAAAAAGTCACGTTTGACAAAAACTAGTTTATAAGCATGTAAAATTATCAAAAATGACATAGAAAAAAAAATCAATTACAATATTTAATAATATAATTAAAATGAATTTATAGTAATGTAATATATTAATTAATACAAATAAGGTAGTAAATAATATAATATGTTAATTAAAGGAATTTGAAATTTATTATTAACTATATTATAAATTTTGAATTTTAAACCGAATTAAAAAAAAAATCTATATTAACTTATGATTTTAAATAACCGTTACATATAATATGGAAAAAATAATCAAATAATAATTACAAAAATATTAATAATTGATAACTAAAATATATTGATCAATATTTAAAAAAATTGATATAATTATCAATAATTCTAAATAATTAAAAATTAATATCAATGTATAATTAAAATTTATGTTATAACTTTCAGATAAATAATTATAATTTTAATAATTAATATTTATTTATAATTAATAGTTAATATATAATAATGAATATTATTGAGGGCATAATTGGAATAATCACAAAAAGCTCCTTATAAGCTAATCCAAGTAGCTTATCAAAAAGCTAGCTTATGTCCATCCAAACATGTACTCAAAAAATAAACTAGCTTATTTTTGCCAAACAATACCTAAAAGATCATTTTTAATGCAACGTTTTATAAGTAAAAATTGTAGTGTTTTTTATTTATAAGAATTAGTATTGAAGAGAGTTTTTATAAGAACTTCATGCCCTATTAGTTCTCGTACAAAAATCTTAGTTCTTATTTTAAAGTTGATAAGAAATGACAATTTGCTATAATTATTAATATTGTGTATATATATACAAGGGTATATCTAATGCAAGGTTCTTATAAGAAAAAAAATAAAGTGACTTGTAGAAACTTACATAGTTGAGAGTTCTTATAAGAAACTCAATTGGAGATGCTCTAAATATATAATAGTGGCGAAAAAGGCCACTTGAACCCTATCTTAAAGGGATACTCGTATATAACGAAATATCCCTCTGGACACATATCAGGACGAACCTGACCTGGAGAATTTATGGCGTCACTAGCGGGGATCTGCGCTAAGCGCCTAAGATCGTCAAGATCGTCTTGACTTTGGATTGTGCTTGCCAGTTCGCTCGACATAGCTAAACCAGTCAAGTTGATTTTTAGCTCACTCAAACCTAAGATATCCAGTCTTTCCTAGGTTTCCTAGCTAAAGTCTTGAATCACATAAAAGAGTAATAGAGATCGTAACTTATATAGTCGTTCTAAACCTCGAACTAATGGTAAAGATTTTGCAGGTTTTTGGAAAAGATTCGTGAAGATGATCAGGGAAATCTCTCTCTAAAAGTGTTTGAAAGCGTAAAAGGAAACAATTCCCTGGATACCCCTATTTATACGCTCAAACATATCAAGTCGAGTAGCTCGATGATCAACACGTGTCGATCGACTTTTCGTGTGTATCGTTGGATTATCGACACCTGTCCTGACAACTGTCACGCACGCGGATACACGCCACCATGACGTCACGTGTGTCAGTTAGGCCATTATGGGGGTAATTGGAAACCAACCGATTCAGTACCACCGCGATGAGAGCCTTTCCTAGAGTGACAGTGGCGACCGCCAAAATTTTCGATGAACTTAAAATTTAAAATTCAAAATTGCCTCTTAAATTTAAATTTTGGGGGAAAACTGTTTGGGTCAAAAATCCACGACCACGACGAATGACATTTAATGCACATTTCACACGACTAATCTTGTATTAAGATAAGGTCCTGTCGACCAGACACATATGCAACACCTGTCGACACTTCCGTAGAAGTCGGTCGAGCGTCGCACGACCGTCGTAATATTACTCTCGACCATGACTATACTAACGTATGACCCGACGTTCTTTTCTTGCTCCTTTAATACAAGTTTAATGCTCATAAAATCCAACGACTATAACCTACTACAACCATTAAAACCATGATGAAGGTTCGATCGTTTCACCAAGAATCAATGACCCATTTATGAAGATTAAAGACTATAAATACCGAAGATACACATTTCATTTGGACAACTGCTACTACGGGTTTATAGGCTATACAAAGAACAATAAAACTCTCTCTCTCTCTCTCTCTCTCTCTCTCTCTCGCATTACACGATTGAAGCTCTATACGCACGACATAAGTGTTTTATACACGACTAACTCTTGTAACTAGTTTCTACGCTTATATTTCGTATTTATCGTGTGCAACATTGTAATACATAAGGACATCGCCCCTGTTTGGCGATCATAATGCTCAACGACTTCTCTTAGTCGTCCGCGGTTTTTTCCTCGTTGAGGTTTTTCCGAGTCACCAAATCTCTTGTCTCTTTATTTATGTTATTATCGCACGTCTTGTCGCTCAGTTACTTTCTTTAGTTGGATAAAGCTCCACGCCGACGTTAAATCTTCCGTAGGAAGATTTTTGGCATTAACAATCTGTATTGATTCAAAGTGTAAAAATCCTTCAACGAAATCAAAGACTAGTTAAAGAAGGTCGAGATAGTCACCAAAGCGGATTGGTTTGTCATCTAGCCGAAAGAAGATCAAACTAGTAGTTTGACGAATGCTACAACTGGCAAGCCGGATTTCAGAGTGCAAACTTGTCTAGCAATTTTGGTTCACCAACTCTTCTTAACTCTCATCCTCGTATGGGAACATACAAAAGCATGTCAGCCAAAATAAGTTCTAAAGCACTATTTTATTAGTGTCATATACTTCCTTTACTGTTCCCTCTGCATACGAAAGGATGAGATGGGTTAACAAGTGTATACAGCAACTAAAAAGATTGAAGTAAAAATTACAAGCATGCATGAATCATCAAATCAGATGAAGACACATGTTAAAGTCGAAAGTTTGCATTTAATGCAATGGAGGCTATAAAAGGTAACTATTGACATTGTTTTCAAATCACCCGTTTTGAAAGTACTTCTCTATGAAAGCTTCCTAGTAATTCGACGTCATAATCTGAAGACTCTTAGTTCTTCATATTTGAAAGAGAACCTTCTTTCTTCTCTCTCATTCACTGTTAGTATATTTGTCACTAGACAGATTGTTTAAGATCACATGTCTTACCTTCTGCAACAAGTCTGTAATTTTATGTTTTAATAAAATATAAAATTAAAAGTGAAAATTTACAATGTTTGTATTCAACCTCCCCTTCTACAAACACTTTTTGTGTAAGTCATTGTATTCCAGGACCAACTAGTGGTATTAGAGTCGTATGTTTAACCTCGTAAACAAGATCCAATATGACTTCCACAATCAAGGAAAATGGCTCTCTATCCAAACATATATATTTCTTAAAAAATGGAAATATGTTTGGAAATTTAATAACCTCATCGAATCCAAAAAGAATATCTATCTTCTTTAAGAAAATATAGTAATGATGTTTTTCCAATATCCCTTGACATCAAATCTTTCAAACTCTCTTTGTTATAAAGTCTTCAACTTAGTGACTTGAAAATTGAAGGACATGTTGGAATTGACTCAAAAGGGTGTTCTGAAGATAAAAAGACAAATATGTGTTTTATGAGCCTTCTCTTTGAATCATTTGCTTCAGACAAAAGACACTCTGAGAACCCCTCATCTGTTCTCAGTACAAATAAAAGTTCAGATTCCCATGCAAAGGTACATTGCTTTTAATCCCTCTTTAAAAAATGTCTTCTATACTTTATTTTGTCTATATCCTATTTTCTGTCTTTCAAAAGAAAACTTAATCACAAATTTTCTCTTAAAACACTTATAAGATCTATGTTTAGGTGGAAATTTAGGTATTAACTCCATGACTAAATTGCAGGAACCGAATATGGTACTTGGACAGTGGTTGTTCAAGATATATGACTGGTTAAGTTTCTTTTCTTAAGGACTTTGTGTTAGTAAAAGAACCATCTGTCACTTTCGGTGATAACTCTAAGGGTTCTACTCTTGGGTATGATATTTTGTCCAACGGATCTATAACTTTCAATAAAGCTGCATATGTTAAAGGACTCAAACATAATCTTTTAAGCATAAGTCAACTTTGTGTTAAAGGGTTTTCAGCTAAATTTCTTGAAAATAAATGCTCCATCTTTTCATTAGAAAATTAAAAATTCTCTCAAGATTAATAATGTCTATGTGATTGATGTCTTATGCAAAATCTTCCTCTTCTCAAAATACTTGTTTTTTTTCTCAAAAGCTTCTTTTGAACAAAATTGGTTATGGCATAAACGTTTTTCTCGTCTAAACTTCAAGACCATTAACAATCTCCCTCAAAAGGGACTTGTTAAAGGTTTTCCTTCCTTGTTTTACTTAAAAAAAAGTTATGTGGAACTTGTGAAAAAGGGAAACATTCAAAATCCAACTTTAAATCCAAAACTTATTCTTCGGTTACTTATCCTCCCCATCTTCTACACATAGATTTGTGTGGTCCAGTGAATGTTTTAAGTTTAGGAGGAAAGAAGTGCACACTTGTTATCGTAGATGAATTTTGAAGGTACATATGGATGTTTTTCTTACAATCAAAAAGTGAAGCAACTGAAGAAATTATTCACTTCATTAAAAGGATTTAAGTACTCAATAACATCAATGTTCAATACTTAAGAAGTGACAACGGAACTGAGTTTAAGAATTCTATTTCCTGAATATTTCTGTTCAACCAAAGGTCTCTCATAATTTTTCAGCTGTCAGAACTCCACAACAAAATGATATTGTTGAAAGAAGAAACAAAACTCTATGTGAGGCTGTCAGATCAATGATTAGTGATACATGTCTTCTTAACTACTTTTGGGAAAAAAACTGTAAATACTGCATGCTTTACTCAGAATATGTCTATCATTGTAAAGATTCATCAGAAGACTCCGTATGAACTCTTTCATGAATGGAAACCAATTATTGACTTCTTTCACACTTTCAGATGTATATGTTACATCCTAAATGATAGAGATCTCCTTGGAAAATTTGATCCCAAATCCGATGAAGGAATATTTGTGGGATATTATGTTGTCTCAAAGGCTTTTAGAGTCTACATCAAAGAATACATGTTCACATTGATGAAAAAGGAACTGCACCATCATCGTCTTGCGACACTTATAATGAAGAAGAACTCAATGAATGGATCTTTTTGCAACTGCTGATATCTAACCATCATTCACTGTCAGACACTCCTTCTAATCCTTCTCCAGATTCTTCATCTTCTTTTGATCCGATTAATGATCATAATGCAATACCCATCTCATCAGAACCTTATTTTCAGTTATATATTTTGACTTAGTTTTGTTGGTTAGATCTAACCATCATTTGCTGTCAGACACAAGGACCAAAAATGCATTTTACTCTTATTCTTATTACCTGATTTAATTTAATTTTTAACTTTGATTTTGGGTTATATATTTTGACTATTTTTTCTATAAGCAATCCAAATTTTTAACAATAGTTGAACATTTTTATTACTACATATTCTATCTTCAAAAATATATTTTCGCGTTGCTAGGTATTCTCTACCTACCCACTTGTGTCGGTTTTCTTTTGTAACAATCTAGTCTCGTAAGTAGGCATGGGAACGGGGCGGGGATGGGGGGGGGGTTCACATTCCCCGGCCCCGGTTTATAATAGAGACCCCCGGCCCCGGGCGGGTGCGGGGATTAATCCCCCGTCCCCGGTCAAGACCCGTCCCCAGTCCCCGACCCGGACCATTTTTCTGCAGTTTTTAAAATACCATTTTTCTGCACTTTCTAAAATACCATTTTATGCATTTTTTTATACCAATTTTCTGCAGTTTTTTTATAACATTTTCTGCAGTTTTTACTTAAAAACAACTAAAAAACTCAAACTAAAAAAACATAAAACTACTAAACATTCTTAAAACTACATGAAAGATCAAACATAATCCTATTTAATAATACTTAAAGTAATTATATTATATATATATATATATATATACCGGGTACGGGGCGGGGCGGGGGGTGTGATACCCGGCCCCGGGACCCGGTTTAGTGGGGAATCCCCGGCCCTGGTCGGGTCGGGTGAACCGGGTTTCTCACCGGGTCGGGTCAAATTCCCATGCCTACTCGTAAGTCCCTCAATCCATACAGTTGTCCATATACTAGTAGAAGATTCATCAGTTAATGTGGCCCTTGCTTCTTCAGACGAAACTCTAGAGTGAGGAGTTACTTGGAATGTTGTCAATGGTGAGCACAAAGACCACTAGATGGCTTGGGACATCAATTGTAAATCTATGAGGGAGGGTGGATTTTATATCAACTGATTCGTTCCTCATAGCTAGTTTGTCTCATGTTAAATCAACCATTTATATCGAAATTCATACTTAAATATGCACACAAAAATTTGTTTTTTTCAACAATTTAAGCCTTTATTACTTGCTTTTTGTTTACGAGTCAAAGTTTTTCCAACCAATTATGTTGCTAGATGATGTGTTGATAACCATATATAAGAAAGGAAAAATCAACTTGAAACAAGACAATAACACAGGCAACTTAATAGAACATCAAAACATACTGAAATTGGACAAATACATAAGAAGAGAAAATCCAAAAATATCTAAAACGTACTTTCAGATTTGTACAAGTCACTGATTTTTTTTTGAAGAAATATATGCTTAAAATTACTTAAATGGGACAAATAAATTATTGAGGCTATGTTTGTCAAACTAGCTGATAAGCTAGTTGATTAACATATTATGTTTGACAAAAACTAGCTGATAGACATGTAAAATGACATCTTGAAAAAAAATTAATTACAATATTTCATAAATATAATTAAAACAAATTTCTAATAATATAATATATTAATTAATACAAACAAAATAGTAAAGAAAAATTAAATAATATAGTATGTTAATTAAAAGAATTTAAAACTGATTATTACATATATATTATAAATTTTGAACAAATTTTAGAAAAAAAACTATATTAATTGATAATTTTAAAAAACCAATACATATAATATGAATAAAAAAAATGGTCATCCTCACATATCCTAATTAATTAATAACTTTTCAAAAAAATGATAGATAATTAAATTAAATTAAATTAAATTAAATATTTTATTAAAATCATTTAACAAGATTTCATTATCAATGAAACAAAATAAGTATAACTTTAATTTTTATATAACTTATATGAACATATTTAGAATTATTATATTTGGTTTTTGGTAACTAAATATATTGAATGATAATTAAAAAGATAATATAAAAATAATTGATATGATTAACAATAATTCTAAGTAATTAATAATTTTCAATTAATATAAAATTCTATCAATTTATATCAATTAATGAATTAATATCTATTAATAACTAGAAGTGTACTCGCGTAATACAGCGAGATACATTACGATTTTAATATTTCATTTTATTTTTTGTTTTTTTGTCGATTTACAGTACGATTTTGGATAGTTTTGAGAAAGTGATAACGTTTTTTTTTAATTTGTTAAATTTAGGATTAATAATATAATGTTTTTTATATAAAAAATAAAATATTTTGTTAGAATTCAATGATTATCTTATATATTTTAATGACATCTAGAAAAAATAACCAATTACATATTTAATAATATAATTAAAACAAATTTATAGTAATATAATATATTAATTAATAGTGATAAATTTTTTTTGAAGAGCAATTTTATAACAACCACCCAACAGGTACAAGGAAGCAATTGGAGGATTGCAAGGGGCAATCCAACCCACAGCCAAAGCCAAACACAACATCCTACACAACACCAATTAATTACAGCAATAAACAAGGAACAAAATAGATCAAAAAGCCAAACAAACAGCAGCAAAAACAGATCTCACGCCCTGTCGAAATCAAACCGAACCACCTCTAAGTCTACTTCGAACAGGCCAACGGTCAACTATTGAACTCTGGCTCGAATAACAGTCCTAAAATTGTCCCTTGTCAAAGTCGTCGATGATCGTTTATTGCCACAATCATATTATTCCACCCCACAACTGTCTCCTAATTATGCTTCCGCTGCGGGATCCATCAGCCACCTAGACCACTCTAAATTCTTGCCCTGTAACCTTCTGCCGATCCACTCGAAACTTCTCCTTTGAAATTCGAATAGAAGATCAATTATTTTCCTCTTTTCGTCCTTAAACACCACCCGATTACGATGGTTCAAGATTAGATACATGAAACTCCACACCATTTCTTCCCACATTGCCAGCTTACGGTCCCCCCCGATTAAATCCTCAATTGTTTCAATTCGATCCTTATCTACCTTCCACCATCGACAGACACCTTCCCAAACTTTGCTAACCTCTTCACACCTCACAAGCGCATGTGTAACCGATTCGAACTCTTTCCCGCACCTTGGACAAGTGATACATGGAAATGTTTGCATAAAAAGGAAGGTTCTACACATACCAAATTGATGGGTGTTAGAAACCTGCAGAAGTAATATGTATCTTGTTCTTTGATACTTGTAAATTAAGAGATTTTTAAAATTTTGCATAAAATGATGGTATCTTATGCCTAATAATTTGTATTTAAGAGATTTTTATCCGTGATTTATAATATAGTATAGATAGATAATATTTATTTATAGTTAATAATAATTAATATTAATGAGTGTTATAATTGGAAAAAGTGAAAGAAAAACTCCTAACAAGCTAGTTTATATGTCCATCTAAACGTGTATTCAAAAGCTAAACTAGCTTATAAGTTAGCTTATGTTTGCCAAAGAATGTCTGAACTTATTGAAATTGAACAAGTAAATCCCTAAACTTTCTAAAACCTAAAAAACCGTAACGGACTTTATAAGCCATTGAATATTATTTTGGACAAATAAATCCTTGAACGTATAAAACGAAAGTAATATGTCATTTTTCTCTTGATATAACAATAAATCAATAGCAAAGTATAACGAACCAATATAACAAAATTAATATACTATTTTTTTATATTCAAATGATGATTATGGATGTTTGTTATGATCCCATAATTTTCATTTGAATCTGAAATCTAGATAATTAGTAGCTTCTTTTATTACTGTCATTTGAATATGAATAATAATAATAATAATAATAATAATGTCAAATGAAAATGGTACATAATCATTTTGTTTTATTAGTTTATTGTATATATGATACTGATCTATTGATACGTAAAGAAATAAATTCTATATTTTTTTTTATTTTAAAAATTATGTAAGCAAATATTCATTAAATAAATGTTCAAAGACTTAATTAGTCAAAATCTGAAAGTTAATGGATTTTTTCAGTTTTATTAAATTCCAATATTTATTTATTCATTACAGTAAATCAAGAACTTATTTAATCTAAAACATTAAAAAACTTAGAGGTCCATTACCTAAACGCTTACTAGTAAGGTTTGACACTCTCACAATATCACTTACCTTACCGTGTAAGATTATAGTTCATCGAAAAGACATCATATACAACAAGTTTCCCGTTAAGCGCTAACCGGGTAAGCGTCGTCACCCTCAGTTACCGCATAAGACTCAAGTCCATGTTCATCTGCAGGGACGGACCCAGGAAGTTTTTGTGGTGGCACATGCCACCTTTTCGTTCCTCCGTCGTAATGTAAAAGGTTATAAACTCGTGAAAAGTGTCACCATATCAATTTGTTGTGTGCCACCATATATATTTTTAAACTGCAATGAGGACACAAGTCTTCCTCCCCAGACTCGAGTTTGAATCTTGTTAATGTCATTTTCTTAGTTAACTTTTAATTTCAGATTTACTATGTTTCTAGAAAAAAAAATGGCAATACGAGACTTGAAGTCTTGAACACATGACCTCACATATGCAAAGAAATGAACTAACCAACATATCAATGATGATTTTGTAAAAAATATCCATACATTTGTTTTTTATAGTCAAATGGTGCCACCGTTTGAAACAATTTATGAGTACATCCCTATAATCATCTCATAAGGTAAATGTCTCAATAAGCACTTACCGAATAAACGTTAAGCAAACAGCCCCTTAATCACTCAAAATCTAACTTTTATAAGTTTTATAAACAAAATGAAAGGATCAGGAAATATGAAACATGTTTCCTAGGAAACAACAAGGATTGCATAAGTAATCACAACGTAAATTTGGATATTTACTGCTGTGCTGGACAAAGCGGGCCCAAGCTTATTGGGTCGTTTAATCCGGATGCTCCAACTGATTATTAACAACGGATCAAACAAAATATTGCCGTCCCAATTGTTTTTTTAATTTACTAATCTTTATTTTAATTCTTATTTTATACCTGTCATATTTCTATTTTTATAAACTAATTATTATTCTTTTTAAAATTAGAAATTAACATTGATATATATATATATATATATATATATTTCTCGAAAGACAAGACATTATTTAAAATATAACAGTCCTACAAAGGAAATCTATAAGGAACAAATACTAAAGAAAGAATCAAGCCAATCCCCACAATTGCATTGGCCTTCTTACCTCTATGATGACTTGCAAATTTCCACATATGGAATTTTCAATACTAACTGTATTTTAAAAAATAAAAATATTAATAAAAATCGTGTTTTCTTAAAGAACAAAAGATTGTATAATAAGACGGTAAAGGTTTATGTCGATGCTTCCTAAGTAGGGAAGTTACTAAATCTATAGAGACAGGGTATCTACCTTCAAAATTCACTAAGGGTCCATTTACTGGATGTTTTACCGGATAAGTGTTTACTGGCAAAAGTCACCACTATCGCTTACCTTATCGGGTAATATTCTCAGCTATCAAAATAGATTATTGGTAAATGATTTATACCTAGTACACGCTAATCAGTAAGAGTCTACTCTATCACTTTTCAGGTAAGATTCTCTATCATTGTCATGTATGTTACCAATTAAGATTCTCAGTTATTGTGATCATGTTCATCCGGTAAACATTTAGTAAATAACCCATAATTTTTTTCATTAAAAATAATTGTTTTTACATGTATGGATTTAACACAAATAACAAAAACAGTATACACAATGCTCTGACCATCTTTTTATTAACATTGACCAACAACATATTCAATTTTTTGGCGGACTGCTCACTGAGATTCGATATTCTTTCAAAGGGCCTTTGGCCTAGTGGTAATCTGGACCCTTTGTTCTTGTAGAAGGTAAGAGATTCAAACCTCATGAAAGGTGAGGAAGTGTGTGAGTCTATTTGTTGTATAAAGATAAGATTTAATATACTTAAAAAAATTCGATCAAACTATGTTTTCCAAACAGTAGCAGAGGCCCCTAAGGGCTTCCGCGTGTAACACCCCAAAAATTGGGATAAACAAAAATTTCCGAAAAGAGGAAATATGGTAATCAAATTAAAGCCAAAACATGAACTCACCCAAAAAGGGAACAATATTGCCTGTATAATTACAAGTTTGTAATAATAAGCAATGATAGATGACAACCTCCTAATCTAAAATCTAATTAGAAATAAGATTACAATCAGTTGTCATCTATTTCCAAAAATGACCGTCTTCTAAAGTGGCATCCCAAAAATGCTCCCAAGCTCTCATCTAAAGGCCGGCTAAACCTCCTTGGCGGTCGCGCCCCTAGAACCTGAGATACACATCAAAACAATCAAGTGTTGGGCCAAACGACCCTAGTGAGTTGTACGAAAGCATGGTAAAATCAGTTAATTCATTTATATACATAAAGACCACGCGGGAATCAATGGGGGAGACCCATCACACTATTGAGTTCAACCTCAAGTCAATGCACCTTGATGTTCATTCGCTTGAGCAACATCCCGAAGGCCCGACACATTTATACACTACCTCCCAGGCATTACTTCAAATGGCGGAGGTCTAGGCGCATACCATTCTGGTGGCACCCTCGACTACATCCTCCTAGCGTTTACTCATAGTTCCTCCACATACATGTAATTTCCATCATCAACATATCCCATGGTAGTATAATACATGTATACAACTTCTCATAGTCCCAAGCATATTTGTAGGTAGAAAACTCTAAAATGTGCAAGTTCAAGAGTAATACTCATAATTCACAAAACATCACATATCCATGATTAAAAATTAACATTAGCAATATTATCAAAGTCTACATGCATAGCCACAACTAAAATCCCGATATTCTCAAAAGAAGTAGTTAGGTCAAACTTATCAGGTGATCAGATTTATACATGAATATGAAGTGATAACAAGTAGCATATAAGAAGATATGTATCTCAGTTGAAAAAGGTAAGAGAAACTCACTATCTAGGTTTTATATAAAAACTCTAGAAAATGTAGAAACCCTAGCTTGAATGTTGTGGAAAATGGGGACTTGAATGATGTTGGTAACCTCCCTTAATGCTTCCTTTAATGACTTGAACTTCAATGAATCTCCTACACCAAACCCTAGCTTGCAATAAATGAGGAAGGGTCCCCTTAGAGAGAAAAATCGCCTGGAAGCTCTCAAAACTCGCACTCTTAAGTTGAAAAATCAGATAAGTGAGTCAAAACCCGCTAGAGGCTGTTTTTTATACCCTCAGCATACGCCAGCGATAGTGCCCGACGACAATGCCCATGGAACTGTCGCAGGGGCAAGATCGCGAGCCCCTAGCCACTCTCGGTACAGGCCCAACGATAGTGACCGGCGACAATGCCCATGTCACTATCGCGAGGGCAATGTCGCGCCAGTACCATTAGTCTCGGTACGTGCCCCACAATTATGACCAGCGACTGTGCCCAAGGGCACTGTCGTGTGGCATTCTCGTGCCACTCCTACGAGGCCCGAAAATTCGCTCGAAACTTCACACATGCGCGTACGAATAAGCATTTCCAGATGGCATAGTATTGACGTATTATAAGAGTAAATTCTACACTCCAAGGTTCTTATACACAAGAAAAATAAATGCGATAACTGACCATACGAGATGAGAATATTTACTCTAAATTTTTGGGTGTTACAATCCTCCCCACCTAATGAGGATTTCATCCCCGAAATCTTATTCTCTAAATAAATGAGGATATCTCTTCATCATGTCTTCCTCGGACTCCCACGTTATATTGGCACCCCGATGATGTTTCCATTGTACTTTGACCATAGTCACCTCTTTGTGTCGTAGCCGCTTCGTATTTGATTCCAATATATCTTCCGGTTCTTCCACACATCGGTTGCCGTTGTCCACCCGGATTTCCGTCAAAGGGATGACACCTCCTTCTTCGACTAGGCACTTGCGAAGGTAACACACGTGAAAGGTAGGGTGGATTCTGTCCATCTCCGGTGGCAAGTCCAATCTATAAGCTTGGAGTCCAACCTTCTCTAATATAGTGAAGGGTCCAAGAAAACGAAGACTAAGTTTTCCGTGCTTCCCGAAGCAGATGATCCCCTTCCAAGGCGACACTTTCAACATAACTTGATTTCCCACTTGGAACTCAACCGCTCTCGAATACCTTTCACCTTTTCCGCCGTTGCTTGTATAATTTCCGGTCCCGCAAATAGTTTTTCCCCTGCCTCGAGCCAACACACCGGTGTCCTACATTTTCGTCCGTAAAGTGCCTCGAACGGTGTCATCCCGATACTCGAATGGTAGCTATTATTGTAGGCGAATTCTATTAGCGGTAAGTGTGAATCCCAATTTCCCCCAAAGTCTATTACACACGACCGTAGCATGTCTTCGAGCGTTTGGATCGTCCTCTCACTTTGTCCGTCGGTTTGTGGATGATAAGTCGTGCTTAATTTGACTTTCGTGCCTAACTCCCTTTGCAACCCATCCCAAAACTTGGAAGTGAATCGACTATCCCGATTCAAAATTATGGATAGCGGAACACCATGACGTGACACCACTTCGTCAATATAGAGCTTCGTAAGTTTGTCCATCGGTAACGTTTCTCGCATCACCAAGAAATGTGCGCTCTTGGTTAGTCTATCCACTACCACCCAAATAGTGTCGTGTCCTCTCAACGTCTTCGGTAGTTTGGTGACGAAGTCCATCGTGATGTGTTCCCACTTCCATTCCGGAATGGCCAACGATTGCAAGCTTCCATAAGGTCTCTGATGCTCCGTTTTGACTTGTAGACAAGTGACGCATCTCTCCACATAGTTAGCCACATCGATCTTCATAACCGGCCACCAGTAATGTACTTCCAAATCCCTATACATCTTAGTGCTACCAGGATGTATAGAGTACTTGGTCTTGTGGGCTTCCGCCAAAAGTAACTCTCGATTTCCTCCAAACTTCGGTACCCAAATCCTCCCTTGGAACAACTTGAGGCCACGACTATCTTCCGTTAGCGTTTCCCGTTGCTTCACCATGATTTCTTCTTTGAGGTTTTCTTCTTGAAGTGCCTCCGCTTGACTTCTCTTGATGTCCTCCACTAAGCTTGATATTACGTCAATCCTAGTTAGGGCCATTTTGATTTCGCTCCCATAATTCTTTCGGCTCAAAGCATCTGCCACTACATTGGCTTTACCCGGATGGTACAACAACTCACAATCGTAATCCTTCAAGAGCTCTAACCATCTTTGTTGCCGCATGTTGAGATCCTTTTGGTCAAAGATTTACTTCAAACTTTTATGATCGGTGAATAAAGTACACTTTGTCACGTAAAGGTAATGTCGCCATAGTTTCAAGGCAAATTCCACCGCCGCTAGATCCAAGTCGTGCGTAGGGTAATTCTTCTCGTGATCCTTGAGTTGTCGTGATGCATACGCGATCACCTTTCCTCTTTGCATCAAAACGCACCCTTGCCCCAACTTAGAGGCATCGTTATAAACCATGAAATCTTCGGATCCTTCGGGTAAGGATAGGATCGGTGCTTCGCATAACTTCCTTTGAAGCGTCCTAAAAGCTTTCTCTTGCGTGTCGGTCCATAAGAACTTAACGTTCTTCCTTGTTAACGACGTGAGTGGAGAGGCGAACTTTGAAAAATCTTGAATAAACCGCCGGTAGTAACCGGCTAAGCCCAAGAAACTCCTTATCTCCGTTGGACTCGTCGGTGGCTCCCAATTCATCATCGCTTCAGGTGATCAGATTTATACATGAATATGAAGTGATAACAAGTAGCATATAAGAAGATATGTATCTCAGTTGAAAAAGGTAAGAGAAACTCACTATCTAGGTTTTATATAAAAACTCTAGAAAATGTAGAAACCCTAGCTTGAATGTTGTGGAAAATGGGGACTTGAATGATGTTGGTAACCTCCCTTAATGCTTCCTTTAATGACTTGAACTTCAATGAATCTCCTACACCAAACCCTAGCTTGCAATAAATGAGGAAGGGTCCCCTTGGAGAGAAAAATCGCCTGGAAGCTCTCAAAATTCGCACTCTTAAGTTGAAAAATCAGATAAGTGAGTCAAAACCCGCTAGAGGCTGTTTTTTATACCCTCGGCATACGTCAGCGACAATACCCATGACACTGTCCCAGGGGCAAGGTTGCGAGCCCCTATCCACTCTCGGTACAGGCCCAACGATAGTGACCGGCGACAATGCCCATGTCACTATCGCGAGGGCAATGTCGCGCCAGTACCATTAGTTTCGGTACGTGCCCCACGATTGTGACCAGCGACTGTTCCCAAGGGCACTGTCGCGTGGCACTCTCGCGCCACTCCTACGAGGCCCGAAAATTCGCTCGAAACTCCACACATGCGCGTACGATTAAGCATTTTCAGATGGCATAGTATTGACGTATTATAAGAGTAAATTCTACACACCAAGGTTCCCATACACAAGAAAAATAAATGTGATAACTGACCATACGAGATGAGAATATTTACTCTAAATTTTCAGATGTTACACCGCGCACACATAGTAAAAGTATGTGATTGATTAACGCTAAAAACAAAATAAAATTACTTGGCTCCTACAGTTTCATTTTTCAATCGGGTGATCTCATTTCACTTCCACTTTTTATATGTATTTTTTATTTATTTGGTCCACTCCACTTTCTAATCAAGAATAAAATCGTGCGCTAAATAACTTCAATATCAAGCTAGAGTCATTTAGATTTTAATTAGAGTAATGAAGTCGGATGGTGAATTTGATTTTAGATTTCAAAATTTAATGCTATTATGCTATAACTAGTTTAAATTGTTTATTTGACTACTTGACTGGTTAATGGAATATGTTAATGAATTATAAATTTATAATGAATCTGTTATATGTGCTTGATTCTCTTAATTAACGGACTTAGTCATTTAGAGTTGATTTTATTTCTTGAATTTCAATATCATATTCATTTTAGGGTTGATTTATTTGACTGTTTGGACTACTCTCCATCGATAATATTTGTTAATTTTAGTTGATATGTAGATTAAGATAAGAAATCAAGCTATTAAACACAAATCGAATAAAAATTTGCTCATACGAGTAAGAAAATAAGAGTTTATATACAAAAGCATCAGGGCACAACCCTCTGGGATGTTTGGATTTTCCGTACACAACAAAAACCATTTTTTCGTGGTTAAAGCAAAAAAAAAACAATTAATCATCCAAAATAGGAATTATTTTTTGTCTTAAAAGATAATTCCAACACCAACTTGCTAATTATGTTTTTCTACAGCTTATTCTTAGATCAATAATTTTTTTAAAGGCATTATTAGATAATTAAGTATTTTAATGTTGTCATGTTTGATAATAAAAAATGTTTTCTTTTACTGTATAATAAGAATAATAATATTAATTATTTATTTCTTCAATATAGTAACTACAAATTATCAAAAAAAAAGTTGGTAAGACATTATATATGTCGAATACATAGTCATTTATTTCATATATGATTAAACTGAATGTGATATGATTGAAAACTTGTAGAATAACTTAAGATAATTAAATAGATATAAAACTAAGGGGTTGTTTGTTTTTTTAAAAAACCCTCTTAACGACTCTTAAGTCTGAATCGTTCAGACCTTTTTACACACCACCTCTTATTAATCATTACTAAAATAAGACTTCAGACTTCAGACCTCTTATAAAACAAACGGCACCTAAATGAAATTAAATAAGGTAAAAAGTTGTTTACCAACGTCTGTTTTGTTTTGTATTATTGTTTTTCACGTTAATTTGGTCCCACTTATTTTTTAGAACATATTCTTATTAACGCTAAATAATTGATAATTTATTCATTCACTTGAACATATTCTTATCACACACATTTGAACATATAATCTAGAATTGGAAATTTGATTTTTTATTTTATATGAAAATAAAATCAAATATCATGAGCCATAATAATCATCATAACCGGCTATAAATAGATATGATGTATTTTTGTAAAATAACATTGAGAAAGAACTGACAGACAATTTATGTCAAGGGTCTAAAATAGAAGCATAATCATTTAAATACGATCATTCCAACACCAAGTGTAACATCTCAGGCAAACTATGTCAGATATTGTTCGTTTATCAAAACACCTGAACTCACGGTTTTAAAACGTATATGATAGATGAGGTATGATGTCCCTTATAAGGCAACTTTCGTTCCTCTTTCCCAACCAATGTGGGATTTTACAATCCTCCCCCCTTGGGAGCCTAGCGTCCTTGTTGGCACACCAGTCCGGTTCCCGACTCTGATACCATTTGTAGCATCTCATACCAAACATACCAGATATTGTCCGCTTTATCCACACCTGGACTCGCGCTTTTAAAACGCGTCTGATAGATGAGGTATCTTTTAAAACGCGTCCCTTAATTATAAGGCAATCTTAGTTCCCTTCCCCAACCGATGTGGGATCTTACAATCCCCCCCCCCCCCACCAGTAACTGCAGGTTCATGTATAGCTAAATCCAGAGATATACACCAAACCCCCTAGTCTAGAGACGCCCACTAGAGGCTCTGTAGAGACGCCCACTAGAGGCTCCGCAGAAGGACGCCAGAGGCTCTGCCGAAAGCCACCAAAGGCTCTGACGTGAGCCATCAGAGGCTCGGTCGTGGGCCACCAAAGGCTCTGCGAAATAGGCATCAGAGCCTCTGATCAAGTTTTCCACTTCATTCCGAGTCCAAAATTCTGATCAAGTTTTTCCGCCAGGGGCTCTGCCCCTTGGACCCGCAAGGGGGCGCGACCCCCCTAACCCCCCGCCATTTCATCGTGTCTGGGATCAAACTCGTCTTATAACAAACGTGCTGTAACACCTCAAATTCTGAAATAGCAACTAATTTAAAATTTTCTAAATACATAGATAAATAATTCATCTACAAACACAATTCAGGATTTAACCTCAATACACACATTCATTCTACACATACAATCTATAATAAGGACGGGTGCTACTAAAACCCAATAATAGTCACTATCTCCAACTGCGGAAGACTTCATCAATCTACTTACTCTCGTGTAAGTCTAATGCTCAACTCCTCAAAGCACTGCTAGAACCAAACCCCAACTGGAACCTGATGCACATGCCGACAAATAAAAAGGTTAGACTTAACGCCTAGTGAGCTCAAGAGTTTTCATTAGAGATAAATAAAGCATTAACTTTAAGAATGTTATTTAAAGTCATGATTTCCAAAATGCAATACATTTGATTTGAAAGCAACCAAAAATGAAATACATTAAATCTCAAAACAATCTCCTTTCCTTATTCACCCTTTTCGTGATCAAAATCATAAGACACACGCCTCTTTAAATAAAGCCAAAACTCAAAGCGCACGTAAAACATAATTGACATTATAATGATCAAACGTTGATAACATGGATAACTCAAACTTCCAAAATATCCCAATAACTCGAATGAGTTTCAATAACCAAAACCTTAAAACGTAGATAAAAACCCATACTCAAACGTCTCCGAAAATATGGATTATAAAACTCCATAACCAAAACCACACCTATTGGTGACGGGGAAGGTCCGATTACATTGTACGTGACGGAACACAAAGTAGGTCACATAATTATGTAGTAAATCAAAACACATAGGTTACACATAAAACACCCACCGAGCTCAACTCCTCTGAGTCTATCACTCGAAAACATGAAATCAAAACATGTGGGTTACATAAATAAAAACCCACCGAGCTCAACTCCTCTGAGTCTATCACTCGAAAGCATCAAGTCAACCCCTCTAGATCTATTCTTGAGAGTTCCAAAGCGGGGAACTCTAGCACAAGGGAATTACACCTTACTGCCCATGAGACGCTGCCCGACCGTATAGGTCCACACCTTACTTATCATGGTGACCCGATGCCTATTCCGTGCCAAGTGGCGAACCTAATTTCCAAAGCGGGGACATAGGAATACCGTGCCTATGGATCCATTGCACTAACTAAACCATTACATGACTCACAACGAATGAACTAATGCATTCAAAACATGTAATTCTCAACTAAGATGCAGTAAATGCAAATAATAACCAACCGCTCATCATTGATCTATTAAAAGCGGACAAGTGTCCTCAAAACCTAACAAAATCCAAACCGAGCCATAAGCTCAACAAATCCAAAGACCCAACGTTGAAATTCATAAAAATGAAATCAAACATAAACAACCCGTACTTATGTTCACCCATGCTCCAAAACATATAATAAATTCCAACGTAGTTTCGATTTGGGACAAATCGTTTTCCAAGTGTGTTTATAACATATATCCTTTCAAAACGTCCATAACACAAAACCATGCATTACTCCAAAACACAAAATGGAATACGTTTATACTCAAAATCTACTTCCATAAAATGAATCATTAAAATATCAAAACATATGATTTATTTATCATAATGCCCAAAATCCCAAGGATGTGTGCTATATAAGTTTATAAAGTTAAACATTTTCAAAATGACCAAACTTATCAGCAGTTAACAATTTTATGTAAGACACAAAACACCTTAAAATAAACACTTTGGCATGTACACCGTTTTCGCAAATCAACTTGAACTCACCTTGCTAGATTTAGGCTAAATCTAGATTTTACCCCCCCTGCTCTTCGAACTCCTTTGAAGGGCACTTGAATCTTCAAGCCGAAAACTTCCAAATCCTAGATCCAGACATTTCAAACCATAAATACCCATATTAATCATTTAGAAACATTCCCCAAAACTTATTTATTAAAAATCCCCAACAAGATCAAAACCCTAGTTTCTCCAAAACTATCAAATCCGAGATTTGGTAAACCAACCACTAGGGAAACATCATTGGAGCATTTATAACATTAAATCAAGGAAGCTTACCATTTTAGGTGATGAGACTTTCCGAGGACACCCATTCCAACTCTTCAACCCGAGCTCCCACACGTTGAACTTGATGAGGAAGATGAAGATGGAGGTTTTGTGGTTCAAGAGGGAAAACCCCTCAAAATGGGTTAGGGTTCATGAGGGAAGGAGAGGAAACGATTTGGGAGAGAAAGGAACTGAATTGAGGAAGTAACAAATGAGAAATGGGGTTAAAATTTGATTTTAAATCGACCAGGGGCCGACCGCGAGTATGCCCCGCGAAAGTGACATATGTCACTTTCGCTTGGCACTCTCGCTGAGAGTGTACCGCAGGCAATGATGCCCTCCGCGAGAGTGACACGCGATTGTGACACATGCCACTTTCGCAGTCACTTTCGCCCAGACTCCCCAAAGCCCGAAAATTCGATCTTTTTCGACATTAAGGCCCTCGACACTCTTTGGGACTTTTAGAAGTGTTTTCCCAACCTGAAACCCACCACACACGAGGTACAGAAACGCCTGGCGGCTCTATACTTACCGAAAATTACGGGTGTTACACGTGCACTCCGCACCACCGATCTTGTATTAGATCACATTTTGAAAACCATTAGTACTCGTGTTATATCCAATTACACTTAAATGCCCCGTGACACTAAAATCACAAACAGTTTGTAGCATCTCAGGCCAACCACACCAGATATCCTCGTTTTGTCCACACCTTGACTCACAGTTTTAAAACACATATGACAAATGAGGTATTCGGTCCCTTAATTATAAGGCAACCTTAGTTCCCCTCCTTAACCGATGTGGGATATTACACCAAGATTATTACTCTTGTAGAGTTAGCTTAACTGACAATAAGACTTGGGCCTTTAGGTATCCTCCTCAGAGTCGCCGGTTCGAGTCCAGCAAAGGCCACTGGAATTTTCCTGGTCGTTCTCTAGATCCCCTGGGATTAGTCGAGTTGTGTGCAAGCTGACGTGGACACCCACGGTTAAAAAAAATACCAAGATTATTATATGTAATAAAAGTTTAAAGTAATATCATGAGCAAGTTTAATAATATAAAAAAGTAACACATTTTGCTCAAATTCCTAGTTTTACATACTCTTAGAACTTTTATTTTGGGTTTTAAGATGTGGCATCTCATATGTTTCATTACCTCTTTTATCCAATGATTTATAAATGTTAAATCAGATTCGACTTTGTTAACGTGACATCGATATGTTTATTTTTATAATTGTCAACTAAGCGAAAAAATTGCTCTTCATCGTAAAAGAATAGTTTGAAATGATGTTTTTCCAATGAGTTGTTTGTGCTATTATAAATTTTACAATCATTTAAAAAAATATGGCGTGAAGTGTTTTGCTTAGAGTATTTTTAACAAATTCTTTAAAATGAAGATTTTAGGAATTTTAGATATGTTTTTTGCTCCAAGAGATGTTTCAAAATATTCCTTCAAAACGGAGAAAGTACGAGATAGTGTAAATTTTCTAAAATTTGGAGAGTTCTTCAGAAATGATTACAATAAGAGAGAAATATTTTTTAATATATTCTCATGAATAGGAAACTTTAAAATTAAACTTTTAAGAAGAGAAATAATATTTTATTATATGAATAAAATATTTTAATAATATAATTAATGTTGTAATCTTTAAAATGAAAAATTTATTTGAGTTGAATATATTTTGTTTTAGAGATTTTAAAGTTTCATTTTTCATTTTGAATAAATTTTAAAGAATTTGTTGAAGATGCTCTTAGATATCAGATTAATCAAAATTTACAAGTATAAAAACCATATTTAAATACTTCAAATTTTATATTTAAAGTATCAAAATAGAATTCAGAACAAAATATGCTCGACTAATTAAGTATGATTTAATAATTGATTAATGATGAAGCTCTCTTAATCAAGGAAAGCGACTTGTAATACTTCGAAATTTGTCTTTTGAGAATAATAAATTTAATATTAATCACTTCACATGCCGTTTTGTCTCCTATACAATCCTGGATTATACATCATCATTTTGTGTTTATAATTATTCCTATATATATTATTTTCCTCTTGTCATATTAATTTAAATATACATTTTATTTTATCTACTTAAATTACATGTAGTAATTTTGATTATATATTAGTAATAAGTATTTCATTTCAAAGGATCGAAATTACAATATATATAGTTATATATTTTCATTAAATTGTTTATCAAATTAAATTTTACAGTTAAACATGAAATAATAAATAAAAAATTGTATGATTGTTGAATTGGAAAGAATTCCTAAAAGCACCATGAAACAAATATACTAATATTGATGATGAGTCTTGAACAAATAACAAGTTCATTTAATAGATTAAAACAATTTGGAATCATTACCATTGATGATTAAATTGTTACTAAATTATTAATTATTTATTAAGTTAGAATTTTAATTTTAGAAAAATAAGTAAGACCAAAAAGACAAGTAAACACTACACTAGACGAGACAAAATACAAGAGATGACTTCTTTGAATATTATAAAAAATCACTTTGATCTTTATTTTGTTTTTCTTCCTAAAATTTAAATTTTATTTGTTTTGCAACTTATTTTAATTGCAATTTGCATGGAGGGTTTGCTTAAACATTGTGTAATAGAAAGCCAAAATTCGCATTAAGCCAAGAGTTTGCTTTTTGAGTTCGAATATATGATGGTATAAAATTTTGAAACTATATTGATACTGTAATGTTTCATAGCTCAAAACAAAAGGTTGACCTAATAATTCTGATTCAACTTAAAACCATGGTGAAAATTATTGGTATCCTACAACTTTGAGTTTATAAAGAGTTACAAATCTAATTTTCTATCCATGTAGAATCGGTTGTTACAGATGTTG
The DNA here is from genome assembly GCA_954870635.1 of Arctium minus. Classification (NCBI taxonomy): domain Eukaryota; kingdom Viridiplantae; phylum Streptophyta; class Magnoliopsida; order Asterales; family Asteraceae; genus Arctium; species Arctium minus. Next base: position 38,610,636 of record OX941085.1, on the reverse strand, counting down.
TTTATATTAATTTAATCAAACCTCTAGGTATTAGACGAATAAAACTAATAACAATTGAAATAGATATTGCAAATGCAAATAAAGTTGATCTTGAAACCGGAAACCGACATATTTTAGATAAGAAATATTTGAAATAAAATGGTGATTCTATAGCGAAAATCCCTCTCTATATAAAGATGTTTTAACCATTTTGTTCAAGACCGAACATATTTTTGAAACAACCAAAGCTCATGGAAAAGCAAGAGCAAATAGTGAAAAACAAGATGCATAAATGAACAAAACCTAGGATGGATACAAGATTGAGCAAATTAGAAGAACTGCCTTTGAAGGCAATAAAAGAAACTTGATCCTTTCAACATTGGATGAAGAAAACACCGATTGATAACACAAAAACACAATAATGACATATGAAAACAAAATAAAGGGTGCAAACAACGACAACACATCCAAAAATTTGAATTACATTAGTTTGAAACATATTAACACTTTGATTTTATCCAATACAGTTGACAAATAAATTCTAATTTTCTTTTTTTCCTGATTGAACAAAAGTACAAAACTAACAATAACATCATAACATCGGTTTACCAATTTCATAACTCAAGTTATAATTGACTAAAAAAATAAAGAGTTGAATGCAAATTTGATTCATGTGGTTTACATAAATTAACGAGTAATTAAGGTTCTGAAAATATTTTTAATGAGGAACGTCCCTATAGTTTTATTTTTACAATGGTTATGGTCCCTCCTACTAACGTTGTCAATTAAATTTCTGTTAGTAATGGGCGATTTTGTCCATTAACTTTAACCCTCCTATCCCTCGACTTTAATTTTTTATAACGGATTTGGTCCATCCAAAGCTCCAACAACTTTTCATTTTTATAAGAAATTTGATCTCTCCAACTTGTAACACCCCAAAATTTTTCCTCGTCATGTTTCCATGCCTTAGCAAACGTTCTCTAGTTTATGTGACTTTTGGAAGGTTATATCGTATGCATGGGAGTGTAAATGTTAAAATTTTAATGGATATTCGTTACTTAAATCGGATGGGAATCGTAGCAAATTAATTTAGAAGTTCGAGGCTCGGGGGGGAGGGGGTGCCTGGCGAGAATACCCGACAACAATGCCCTTGGGCATTGCCGCGTGTCACAGTCACGCCATAATACATGGCCACGGTACATTTGGTGCGAGTATGCCACAACGAGAATGCCATGGTCATACTCGCCGGACACAATCGCGAGCAGCCAGGGGGCCGCGGTACACTCTCAGCGAGAGTGCCTGGAGAGAATGCCAAGGGCACTCTCGCATGGCATAGTCTCCAGCGGGCCCTGTTGCTTTTTTAAAGACTTGTTCGATTTTTAGAACTCATTTGTGACATTTTGGCATTTTGGAAGGGGAAGATTCTCTCTCAAGCCTAAGGTAAAATTCTCACCCTTTCTACCTCATTTCTCCTCATTAAATGCTACACTAACCTTAACCTAGCAACGTTGTTCAAGGATTCTAGGTCCAAGTGAATTACCCACCTCTCTTTGAAGTTTCAAGTCATTCACTCCTAAACTAGGGTTTCTTCTAGTTAGGTTTTCTTCACAAAACCTTCTAGGTGAGTTATCTTTATGCAACAACTTCATTAAATCTTCTTTATTTGTTATTTAGAGTACTATAATGTGATGGTGGTTTATGACCCAAACTAGGGTTTTATGAGTTATAAGATAACTAAGAGTTCTTCTTGATATTATTCTATTTAATGGGGTTTTAGATGAATAAAAATGTGTCCTCTCATGTGATGTTCATTTCGATCCAAAATATCAAGGGTTCATAAATCCTAACCTAATTTAGGGGAAGATGGATTTTGGGTGGCTTTGAGGGTTTATTATGTGACTATGTGATTTTATTATTTCCATGGGATGAAGATGACTCATAAATGGAGAAAATATCTCTCTCTCTCTATATATATATATATGTGTGTGTGTGTGTCTCTCTCTCTCTATCTCTCTCTCTATGTGTGTGTGTCTTTGACACTTGAAATTGTTGAAATATTTTATGTGTGGAATATGGGATCGAACATTTTGCTAAGTTGGCATTGGTTTCTATAAATTACTTATGTACATATGTGATTATATTGGGAGTTGGTATCTATCTCCTTGTGCACAAGGATATAGACTTTTGGTGGTTTACATGTTCATATTTGTTAGGCCGTATGGGGCTACTAGCGAGTATACAATAAAGGATATCGATGTCCTTCAGGTGCAACTCGTCTAGATTGGGTAGGCAATAAAGTTCCAAAGTCCTTGAGGTGTAACTCTACGGAGTAAGCAATAAAGGCATGAATATGGTTTGAGGATGTGATGTCTTGATGGCATGTGCACTAAAATCGGGACTTGAGGTGTAACCCAATAACATCACGGGTGACTCCATTCATCTGTTCTTGCCACATTGATGGAAACGGGTCTCCCCCGTATCTTTGAAAGATGGCTCTCGTGTGTGAATTGTTCAGGTGCGGGACATCCCTACTATGTTGAAGTGGGTATTAATGAAATCAAGTGGACGCGGTAACATTGTTATATGTATTCTTTACTTACTTGTATTTGTTATTATCTTATCAGATCTCACTAGGCTATAGCCTAACACTTGTGGTTTACAGGTTCCCTTACCGATGCGTCTAGGACGTGAAAGAGCTATCGATCGTGTGGTTAGGATCACATGAGGAGTTGGGCTTTTGGGGAAACTTTTGTGAAGAGTGATTTTTGGAGATATAGTGACACCCACGTTAATCTAGTTCAATCGTATCTAAATTAAGTAGGTTAAGGTTATATCTCATTATTCAATACTTTGGAATTATTCTTCGTATCCCGAACTTCAAGGATTTTGGTTAATAGTTTGGAAATTTTATTTACCCATTTTCCAGAAAATTGTCCCTATATTTATTGCTAATTTTTAAGGTGTTACACAACTACATTTCATTTTTATAACATATTTGGTCTGTCCCTCAACTTTTATTTTTAGGATTTGGTCCCTCCCTTTTACAATAACCCTCAACTTCAAACGATAAAACATAAACATATATATATCAAAACTTCGTGCCAAAACGACCCCAAATTAACATTTAGATTCGAGGTTTGCGATAATGCAACCTATTACACCACTGAGAGTAAACTGAAAATTCTATAAGGAAGTCTTCTATGGACGGTGCTGCTTAAACCTTCTCTTTGCCTCTACCCGATCCACCAACTTCGCGCCCACCTGAAAAGGGTTTTTAATTTTGAAAGAGTGAGGGTTAGACCAACGGTCTAGTGAGTCCCCTCTAACAACGCTTCAAACTCAAATAACCAGGTAAAAGATTTGTGATGTAATAAATCAGTTCAACTTTACAAAAACTTCACACTTCCGATATACGTTTTTGGCTCACACTACCGTCACCCGAGGGTAACGGCGTGTCTGGATCACACTGCCTTGCTTGGGACACACCCCCAATGGCATAAACGGAACACACAACCCGACTTCGAGCAAAACGCAAATAAAACAATGTATGCATACATTTCTACTAATTTCACAAGAAAAAATATCATATGCATTTAAACAAATCTCACATACCATATGTATACAACATAAACATTCATAAAGCCTTTAGTTAAAACTTGCATGCAGAAATAGTATTGATCTCATATAAGGTTTTGGTTTAGAGAAACTCACCTGACCCTTGCGAGACTTCCTCCCTAGACTTCTTAATACCGAACCTATCATAAACAAGAAGGAAAGATACTTAAAAAAATGAACCTCAAAGACCCTGGGCCAATCCCCCTGCTACGACCAGGGTTCTCTCCGCCCGGCCCCTCCCGGTATCCCCTTGCCCGACTCCACCCGGATTCATGCCGACTCCCGGCTTCCCCGGGGTCATGCCGTGTCCCGGATTCCCCCGGGTATGCTACCCCCGGACTCCCCCGACTCCCGGGGTCACGACCCGGGTCCTTACTCCTCCATTCCCCGGGGTCTCAACTCCTCGGTTCCATACAAACCAGAACTTCCCCCCCGGTGCGAACCTGTTGCCTAGGTTCTTGGTTGATACCGGGCCACTCATCTCCTGAGTTCGCCCGGTGGTTAAACCACCCCGACACTCTCCAAAATCTCCACAAAATACCCAAAGGTTACGATTAAAATTTAACTGTACTAATGGATTAAGGTCGCTAATCCTCTTAAGCTATCCAAACTCACCTAATTCCATTAAAATGATCATGAAGAAGGGAGAAAGGGATTTTCCCCAACATTTTAGACTTGAATCCCAAACAAAGAACATCATAGATTAATAAATCTACCACCCCTATTAACAGAGTGAAACAAAAATGGGAATCTTACCTTGGAGATGATGAATAGCCACCTAGAATCCCACAATTAGCTCATTCCCTGTTGCTTTCTCCCCAAAATCGCCTTGATATCTTTCTCTCTATGCACAAAGAAACTAGCCGCCAAGGAAATGTTAGAGACCTAGGGTTAAAACCCCTTTTTACCAAAGTTTCACTTTGACCCCTCTAACTTACATTAAATGTTATACCTCCACCTAACTTCCATATTTAAAATTTTAGTGCGGTTATTACAATATCCCTTCCCCCTCAACAGGATTCCGTCCCCGAAATCCCATTGCTGAATAAACTGGGGTATTGGGATTTTATATCCTCTTTTACCTCCCAAGTTGCCTCTTGACCTTTGTTAAGCTGCCACTGCACCTTTACAAGTTGGATTTCCTTATTCCTCAGCTTTTTCACTTTTCGGTCCAAAATGGCCATCGGTTCCTCCACATAGCTTAGTTTCTCATCTACTCGAATATCTCCCACTGGTACCACTACATCTGCTTCAGCTAAACACTTTTTCAAATTAGACACAAGAAATGTAGGGTGTATCCCTCGCAGGTCTTCGGGTAGATCCAATTTGTATGCCACCTCCCCAATACACTCAACAATAGCAAATGGTCTAACGAATCTTGATCTTAATTTACCATTCTTCCCGAAACGAACCACTCCCTTCCAAGGCGAAACTTTCAACATAACCATGTCTCCCACTTGGAATTCAATTGGCTTCCTTCGTTTATTAACGTACATTTTCTGATGGTCTTGAGCTTTCTTCAACCTTTCTCGGATCTGGCTGATTTTGTCGGTCGTCGCTTGCACAATTTCAGGGTCGACTAGCTTCCTTTCTTCCACTTCAGTCCAGCATAATGGCGTTCTACACTTGCGTCCGTACAAAGCTTCGAACAGGGCTGCTTGAATACTCTCATGGTAACTATTATTGTAGGAGAATTCGATCAATGGCAAGTGAACCTCCCACGAGCCTTTGAAATCAATTACACACGCCCGAAGCATGTCTTCCAACGTTTGAATGGTTCTTTCTCTTTGCCCATCCGTTTGAGGGTGATACGCTATACTCAGTTTGATTTGCGATCCCAACTCTCTTTGCAGACTCCTCCAAAACGATGAGGTGAAACGTCCATCTCGATTTGATACAATAAATGACGGCACCCCATGCCGAGATACGATTTCGTCTATGTAAATCTTTGCCAGCTTCTCCAAAGAATACGTTTCCTTGATTGGTAGAAAATGAGCTGACTTTGTCAATCGATCCACTATCACCCAAATGGTGTCATGCTCTTTAGGTGATCGTGGAAGTCCCGTGACAAAGTCCATCGTGATTTCATCCCAATTCCATACTAGAATCTGCAACGGCTGCAGCTCCCCGTACGGTCTTTGATGCTCCGCTTTCACCTTTAAACACGCCAGGCATCGTTCGACAAAATAAGCGATGTCTTTCTTCAAACCCGGCCACCAATAACTTTGCCTCAAGTCTCGATACATTTTGTTGGTTCCTGGATGAACAGAATAACGAGACTTATGCGCTTCCTCTAACACTTTCTTCTGAAGGTCACCTAGTTTTGGGATCCACACTTTATCTCTAAAGCATTTCACTCCCCTACTGTCTATCGTTAACGAGTTAACATTCCCATCTATTCGCTCGCTTTTCAGGTTGTCTTCTAAAAGTGCTTCCTTTTGTAGATTCTTGACTTATTCCAAGAAGGTGGAAGTTGCCTCAACTCGAAATGCCACAACCCTAGTTGCTTCGCCACGCTCTTTCCGACTCAAAGCATCGGCCAATACTTTGCCTCATATTCAGTTCTTTCTAGTTGAACAGGTGTTGGAGGCTCTTGTGATCAGTATAAATCTGACACTTAACTCCATACAGGTAATGCCTCCATATCTTAAGCACGAAAACTACCGCAGCCAGTTCTAGATCATGCGTCGGGTAATTCCTCTCGTGCTCTTTCAACTGGAGAGACACATAAGCAATCCCTTTTCCTTCTTGCATTAACACACCCTACAGACCCAACTTTGAAGCATCGCTGTAGATCACAAATCCTTCGGTCCCGTTGGGTAGGGATAAGATAGGTGCACTACTCAGACTTTCCTTCAATTTACGGAACGCGTTCTCTTGAGTCTTCGCCCACACAAATTTGACGTTCTTCATTGTTAGAGCCTTTAACGGCGTGGATATCTTCGAGAAGTCCTGGATGAACTTCCAATAATAGCCCGCCAATCCTAGAAAACTTCTTACTTCTGATGGCGATTTTGGCACTTCCCACCCTTTGATGGCCTTAATTTTAGCCGGATCGACTTTAATCCCATCTTCCGATACCACGTGCCCTAGAAATTGTACATCTCTAAACCAAAATTCGCATTTCGAGAACTTGGCGTACAATTCCTCGCGTTTAAGCAATTCCAATATTGCTCGCAAGTGTAACTCGTGCTCACTTACGGACCGTGAGTAAATAAATATGTCGTCAATAAAGACAATGACACACTTGTCTAAGAGTGGGCTACACACTCTATTCATCAAGTCCATGAACGTTGTTGGCGCGTTTGTCAACCCAAAGTGCATGACTAAATACTCGTAGTGCCCGTATCTTGTACGAAAGGCAGTCTTAGGCATATCCTCCTCTCTCACCTTCAACTGATGGTAGCCCAATCGCAGGTCTATCTTCGAGAAGTAGCTCGCTCCTTGCAGCTGATCAAAAAGGTCGTCAATTATGGGAAGCAGGTACTTATTCTTGACATTAACTTTATTAAGCTCAAAGTAGTCTATGCACATCCGCATAGATCCGTCCTTCTTCTTGACGAACAACACTAGCGCTCCCCACGGTAAGGAACTAGGGTGAATAAACCCCTTGTCAAGCAACTCTTGCAGTTAAGTCATCATCTCCTTCATTTGTGCCGGTGCCAAACGGTAGGGCGCTCTTGCAATAGGTGCCGCTCCAAGCATCAGGTCTATTTGAAACTCCACTTGCTGATCTGGAGGTAGAGTGGTCAAGTCTTCCGGAAACACTTCCGGGTATTCACTTTCTACCGGGACAGAATCCATCCCCTTCTTCTCTTTCTTAGTGTCCACTACATACGCTAAGAACCCCACACACCCTTTCCCTAAGCACCGCCTAGCCTTGATCATAGAGATCAAACACGATTTCCTATCCCGACGATCCCCATACACTATGACCTCTTCCATACCAAGCAACGCTATACGAATCTTCTTATTGCACACTATATGTGCGTCATTAGACGCCAACCAATCCATTCCCACAATGACGTCAAATTCCTCCATACCCATCGGGTACAATCTCAATGGGAATGAATGACCGTCGATATCAATAGTACACCCTTCATATACTTCCCTCACCAAGACTCGACTATCAGCTGCTACTTCTACCTCAAACCTAAGACTAAGTTTCTTGGGTTTCACACGCAATTTATGGAAAAAGTTCGGCGACACAAACGACCGATTTGCGTCCGAATCAAACAACACCTTAGCAAAAGTCAAGTCGATATGGAAAGTACCTGTCACCACATCCGGTTTTTCCACCGCCTCCTCCGCTGTCATGTTAAACAGCCTGGCTCTTCCTCGAGCGGGTTCCACCTTCCTTTCTCCTCCTCTTCCCCCAAAATTCCCGACAGATCCCTTCTTCAAGTGTGGACAATCCGTTTTGATGCCGTCTTGTTCCCTAGAAATCCCGAGCCATGTGACCCGCCTTCCCGCACTTGAAACACCATCCTTTTCCATCAAACACTCCCCCTTATGCATCCGGTTGCATTTGTTGCACGACTTAAACTCAACTCTTGGCGTTGCTCGCTGATAAGACTTAATAGCTTTAAATAACTTCGACTCACGGACTGGCCCTTCCTATTTCCTCTTCTCACTGTCCCTCTACGTCATCTGTCGCGCCTTATCTTTCTCAGTCATTTCCGTCGCGGTGACGGACGCTTGAAAGGTAGTGGGTTCTCGTGTTGCCGCCAATTCTCGGATATTGCTCCTCAGCCCAAACAAATACCTATCCACTCGGCGTTCCTCGTTTGGCACATAGATTTCAGCAAAATGGGTCTTTTAGAGAAATTTCGTTGTATACTCTCGAACTGTCATCTCCCCTTTCTCTAAGTTCAAATATTCTTCCTCCAATCTCTTGACTGCTGCCAACGGACATAATTACCGTTTGAATTTCGCAACAGAAGTCACCCAATCCATCTCTCTTGCCGCCCTCGAACCCTTACCCCCAGTTTCCGCCTCCTACCAGAAAACATCATCATCCTTTAGCATGGACAACGCAAACACGACTTTATCCTCTTCAGCACACTTGCAGGTGTCAAACGTCAGCTCCATATTTCTGATCCATTTGACCACCACTATTGGATCACATTCACCTTTGAAGGTAGGGGGTTGAAAGTGGTAAATGCATTGTAGCTACATCCTTTTTCCGAAGCTGTCTTTGCTTCCAGCCCTGGAGTCGACTGTGAGTGGCTACCGACCACAGTAATTGGCAAGTTGGTCAACTCAGTCGTCTCTTTCTCCCCGCTCCTTTCCCGACTTGTCGATGCTTCCCTGGTCTGATGAGCTAACACGACTTGCAAAGTCTCTTGAAGTTTTCCCATCTCCGTGGCGAAAGTCTCTTGCATCACAAAATCCTGAGCCCGACCTCCACCACGGTTCCTTGCTTGTCCCCTTCCTCTCACAATAGTTGAACTCCCTTGACGAGAGGATTCTTGCTCAGCCACTACTTTCCACACTTTTGGCTTGACGGGCAACACGCACCGATCTCTTCCTTTGAACCCTTGCCTCTGGTTCCTCCACTTGAGTGGCCGCCTTTTGGGTTGTCTTTCCCTTCCCTTTAGGTCGACCACGGCCCTTTCCACGAGTGGCACCCGGCCGAGGAGGAACTACTGGCCCGTCCTCAACAGCTTCGATCACCGGTGCTGCCTCAGCTACTGGTACCTATATGCTCTTTGTTACCCGCTCCGACATGCTTACTGACAAGACATAAACATACAATATCCAATACGGTAGGTTCAACGCAATATGGCGAGTTAAGCACACACACGTAACTGTAAATTCACAATTACATTGGCCAGATGTAATCCCAAATTTACCTTACAAGTTAGTCCTCACTACCCTATCACTTGTCTTCCTATGGCCATCCTATTTCTCAGTTGTGTTCTACTTTCTAAGTTTAAGTCTAGTCTCATCCGGTCACCTAGATCCCTTAAACTATGGCTCTGATACCAATTATAACAACCCTCAGTTTCAAACGATAAAACATAAACAGATATATATCAAAACTTCATGCCAAAACTGCCCCAAATTAACATTTAGATTCGAGGTTTGCGATAATGCAACCTATTACACAACTGAGAGTAAACTGGAAATTCTATAAGGAAGTCTTCTATGGACGGTGCTGCTTAAACCTTCTCTTTGCCTCTACCCGATCCACCAACTTCGCGCTCACCTGAAAAGGGTTTTTAATTTTGAAAGAGCGATGGTTAGACCAACGGTTTAGTGAGTCCCCTATAACAACGCTTCAAACTCAAATAATCAGGTAAAAGATTTGTGATATAATAAATTAGTTCAACTTTACAAAAACTTCACACTTTCGATATGCGTTTTTGGCTCACACTATCGTCACCAGAGGGTAAAGGCGTGTCTGGCTCACACTGCCTTGCTTGGGACACAACCCCAATTGGATAAACGGAACACACCCCCTGGTATAACCACAGGCGGAACACCCCCCCCCCCCCCCGACTTTGAGCACAACGCAAATAAAACAATGTATGCATACATTTATACTAATTTCACAAGATAAAATATCATTTGCATTTAAACAAATCTCACATACCATATGTATACAGCATAAACATTCATACAGCCTTTAGTTAAAACTTGCATGCATAAATAGTATTGATCTAATATAAGGTTTTGGTTTAGAGAAACTCACCTGACCTTTGCGAGACTTCCTCCCTAGACTTCTTAATATAGAACCTATCATAAACAAGAAGGAAAGATGCTTAAAAAAAATGAACCATAAAGACCCTGGGCCAATCCCCCTGCTACGACCGGGGTTCTCTCCGCCCGGCCCCTCCCGGTATCCCCTTGCCTGGATCCACCCGGGGTCATGCCGACTCCTGGCTTCCCCTAGGTCATGCCGACTCCTGGCTTCCCCTGGGTCATGCCGTCTCCCGGCTTCCCCCGGGTATGCTACCCCCGGACTCCCCCGACTCCCGGGGTCACGGCCCGGGTCCCTACCCCTCCATTCCATGGGGTCTCAACTCCCCGGTTCCATACAAACCGAAACTTCCCCCCCCCCCCCGGTGCGAACCTGTCGCCCAGGTTCTTGGTTGATATCGGGTGGTTAAACCACCCCGACACTCTCCAAAATCTCCACAAAATACCCAAAGGTTACGATTAAGCTATCCAAACTCACCTAATTCCATTAAAATGATCATGAAGAAGGGAGAAGGGGATTTTTCCCAACATTTCACACTTGAATCCCAAACAAAGAACATCATAGATTAATAAATCTACCTCCCCTATTAATAGAGTGAAACAAAAATGGGAATCTTACCTTGGAGTTGATGAATAGCCACCTAGAATCCCACAATTAGCTCCTTTCCTGTTGCTTTCTCCCCAAAATCGCCTTGATATCTTTCTCTCTTTGCACAAAGAAACTAACCGCCAAGGAAATGATGGTGACCTAGGGTTAAAACCCCTTTTTACCAAAGTTTCACTTTGACCCATCCAACTTACATTAAATGTTATACCTCCACCTAACTTCCAATTGAAACAACCCATACAGAGTCTAAAAAGCAGTCTAATAATATAAGGATAACTTCGCCAAAAACGACCCAAGACAACAATCTAGATTTTTAAATGTATATCAGTTTGCAATAAGGCAACCTATTACAACTGAGATTTAAACAAAAACATGCTAAATGGTAGTCTTCTATTTTGGTACCCGGTCAAATCTTCTCCTTACCTTTGGAAGAGTTTCCTATATCACGACGACCTGAAAGGTTTTTAGTTTTGAAAGAGCGAGGGTTAAACCGAAGGTCTAGTGAGTTCCCTTAAAACAGTTCTAAATCCAAAGCAAAACGAGTTTATATAAATAAACAAAATCACTTAACCCATTCATCTAGGCAAACAAAATACTTTAAGAAACAACTCGCTTCCGGCACACACTACCGTTGCCCGCAGGGAACGGCGTGTCTGGCTCACACTGCCTTATCTGGGTCACACCTCCCAATTGGCATAAACGGAACACCCCCCCCGGTATGAGCACAGACGGGCCACACCCCCGACTTTGGCCATATAACTCCCAACAATGTATGCATACAGTTGCTCAACATTTAAATATAAAAACATATAATGTAATAAGAAATGTTTGCAGATATAAAGCTCGCATAAAGGAAGACATGCTTTAACATAACTCATAAACATTTAGTTAGAAATTTCACATACATCAATAACTTTCATAAACAATTGAGAGTTTAGTTTGAAAAGACTCACCTTAGATCCTTGCTCCCAATCCGCGTTCTAACAATTCACGACCTACGACAATGCCAATAAACCGATAAGACACATACTAACGAGACTATAATTCTTCAAACATTAACCCCAAGCATCCTGCTTACAGCTATTGAACAACACCCTCCCCGGATAACCCCGACTCCCAGACTAATCCGCGCCCGGAACTCCTTTACCCCCGGGCTCCCCCGACTCCCAGGGTCATGGCCCGGGTTCCCCACCCCCGGTCTCCCACCTCCCGGGGTCGACCACTCTCGGGGTTTCTTCGACCGGGACTCCCCCTGTTTCCCACGTCGCCCGGGGTCGAAACTCCCGGGGTCTCAATGTCATCCTTCGCCCGGGGGAGACCAACTCCTGGGTCGCCCAGTTTCGTCCGGAAGCGATTCTGGGTTATCGAACAACCCCAAAACTCCGAACTCAGAGGCTTCAATACACAACCAAATTATTTCTACTCCCAATAATAATAAAATAATAACTTCCCTTTATCAACCCATTGCTTAAACAAGATTATTTTCAACCATCTAGATGAAGCATAAGAAAATCATTCTCCCCAACCCAGATTCAACTATCAGAGTTTGCAAACTTCAAGAATGAAAATATAGAGAGTTTGGATGATACCTTAATCTACCATGAAAAGTTCTTCTCTAATGCTTAGATTTCCTTCGTCCTTCCCTTCAAGCTTGAAATTTCTCTTCTTCTCTCCGTACTCTGACCTTCAGCCGCCAAGAACCCAAATGGGAGGATCCCTAGGCTAAAACCCTTATTATTGCCAATTTACACTTAACCCCCCCCCCCCCAACTTTTGGACTTTGACACTTTTCTCCTAAACTTTTAAGTTAACCGCTTTGAACCCAGTTATTACATTCCTTCATTAAGATCTAAACGAACGAACATAAATGATCGAGTACAAATGAACAAAAAACAACCACCGTTACTCATCATTTTATTCGTAAAAAAATATAATAAAATGAAAAACCGAGTAAACTTAAGGTATCCAAAGGAATTCTAAAAAAAATAATTTAATTAATAATTTTACATATTAATGTCATATAAATATGTGTGTGTGTATGTATATATATATATATATATATAGGGTTAGGTTTCGGTCAGAAGTTGAGTTAATGGTGAAAAGCGTAAAAAGTGGTTATCAACCGTTGGATGAGAAATTGGACGCACGTTAGGATGAGATGCAGCGAGATGCACCGGATCAATTCCCTTCTAAGCCGTAATTCATGGGAGGACTTGAGATTAAAAGAGATCAATGGTTCATATCTACTTCTCACGCTTCTCACCATTAACTCAACTTCTCACACGATCCTATACACATATATATATATATAAACAACCGTAAAAGAACATAAATGAATGAGCATTCACGAATGTAAATGAACGAACTAGACCATTGTTCATGTTCGTGTATTTAACTAAACGAACAAAAAATGTGTTAATGTTCGTTCATTTATTAAATAAACGAACTTCCCACCGAACGATTCACTGAACGTTCGATTCATTTATAACCCTAAGTAGGAGAGACCAAATTTGTTATAAAAATAAAACTATAAAGACGTCCCTCATCCAAAATTTCTTTCAAAAATTTTACTCCTTTAATTTATACTAGCTACATACCCGTGCGCGATGCGGCGCGAAACATCTTGATCCCTATTGTCTTATCTCCAACCATGATAGCCTCAATGATGCAAATATGAACGGGGTCAATTATCTAGTGACTTCCTTAGCTAAGATAACATAAAAGGTATAGGTTTTTTTTATGTAGAACACATACCAAAAGAGCACAATACAATATAAATTAAAATTCTAAAAAACTTCAGAACCCAATGGTCGAGTCTGAAAAAGATGTCCAAAATATCTTGAAAAAATAACAAACACTCTGGTCGAAAATAAGATTGATGATTCACTACCTAACATACTTAATTGTCGCCCTCTTTTAAAATGGAATAAGCTATAATCACAATCAGCCATTTCATGAAGAATATAATTTTCCTAATAATACCCGAATCCTCATCTATTTCATAATCCTCATCTATTTCATATGTTCCTGTATCATGAAAAACACGTGAAGGACACCAGCAGCCTTCCCTTTAAACAATACTTTTTCTATCTCTCCCAGTAACGAGAGTAGATCACTGACAACAAACATCAATTTTTTAGAAATAGGAACACGTCATTACCTTGAAAACACAATGGTAGAGAGTAGAATCAAGGAGAAAATTAAATTTGGACAAAATGCTGAATATTAGTGTTACCAGTGAGGTAGTGATATACATTCTCTACCTAGACATAAAATTTCACCAAGGATGATCTTTTTACCTATGGTATCAGAAATGTCTGGCTCCTTATTCTCATTTATGACACTAAGGAATATGGATACCTGATGTATGGCTCCACATTTTAGAATAACACGAGCATTGAGACGTAATAGATGTTATATATTTATATTATCATTTGTAAGTTAGTGATACAATTTGACTTCAATGGTTAAACAAGTTAATTTTGAATCTGAAACAACATAAATTTATTTATAGTTTAAAGATAAGAAAACATTGGTATCAATAGTAAATTTCATAATCTCCTCCATCCCAAAATAAATACAACATTTTTTTTTTCTCTTTGGCAAAGCTCCAATCCAAAAATTGTAAATTTTCCTGCTATTAATCTTGGAGACCAATAACATTGATTTTGGTCCAGAAAATTTAGATGTTTTGTCATCATTGAGGGGTATATTGAAAATATGACCAATCGTCAAACAATTTTCTTAAACCGTGGAACTGATAAAACATTGTATGTATTTAGGGAGAGGGTGTATCATTTCCACCCTAGTTATCATCTAAACTATTGGCTTGGAAATGTTGGTTTCAGAATGGCAACAACAATTTAATATATATATATATATATATATATAACTAATGTAAGCTTGAATTAACATTTTGCAGTTATTGACTTACTCTGCAGCATTAGCACCAGGAGTTTGTACTGATCATGTAGAGGCAAAATAAATGCAATCATGGAAATCATCATTTTCCTGCCATATGAAGTGGGAATATGATTCTCATCTGCATTCCCTATACAATTTGGAAATTTAGAAAGAAAAAGAGCAGCAAGAAATATCGTTCATCTATAGTTAGGTCTAATTGTTATGCTACATCCAAAAGGTAGTACTTTAACAATGGATTTATCTTTCACCAATCACATAATAATTTCAATATACAAAACACAAATGATTAGGCGCACAATATCAAACATAAATTAAGTAAAATATTATAGCACAAAACCTTGGTGCAACATATCAAATTCCCAATTTTACAAAACTTTGGGAAGAGAAAACTAAAGAAACTCGAAACGAAATTTATTCCGAACTTCACAAGTTTTTTTTTCAAATCACAAAAGCTAAATCTTATACGGAAATACGCCCTAATAGGATAGAGATAATAACTTAATAAGTTGACATCATCCAAAATCGTGAAATCGAAAAAACAATTGACAAAGATATGTATCCGCTCGTGAAACATCTCGAAATCAAAATGACAACTATGTTTCATGTTAAGTTTGTAATATTCGTCATTATCGATACTTAGTCTATGAAGGCATGATGCTTAAGTCGTTTGGTGCACATATATGTGAATCATGCATTGACTTTGAATTATTTTGGTATGCATTTTCATCTATTATGTGTACATCATCCAGAAGATACTCTATAATACTAATAAATCAAGAAATATTAAAAAAATAAATTTACTAAAAAAATATTGACGAACAAATAATAATGGTGTAATTTATAATAAGAATGAAAAGTGTTTTTAATATATTTTAGTTGGTCTACGATTATGTATTTAAAAATATTCAATATTAGGCTCGTTTTGAAGGTATTGATGAGGCGATTATAATGGTATAATTTGTAAAAAAGAAACGTATTTTTTCATTGCATTTTTGTTCATATACAATTATTTGTGTTAACATGATAAATGTGTAAAATGAAAAATGAAAAAATAAGGGATATAAAATAAATTAAATAACTAATTATAAAGATATTATATGTAACATTAAATCTTGAAAATAACTGTTTTACAATTTTAATATAATAGTATATATATATATATATATATATATATATTATATAATGCTACACATTTATGCTATTTTAAAATATCATAAAACTTATAAAAATATTCAATAATTAGTTTATATTAAAATTATCGACGAAACAATTATAATGATATAATTTATAATAAGAATGAAACGTATTTTTAATATATTTTAGTTAATGTACGATTATGTATTTTTAATATGCTAACGACGAAAAAAAAGTAAAACGTATGGATATAAAACAAATTAATTCGTAGATATTCATGATATTTAATAATACGGTTAAATTAAAAAATATTCTAAATTGGACTCGTTTTGAAGGTATTAACGAGACGATTATAATGGTATAATTTTTAAACAAAAAAACGTATTTTTTGTTGTATTTTTGTTCATATACAATTATTTTTTTTAACATGATAAGAGTTTAAATTGAAAAATGAAAAAAAACAAAGGATATAAACTAAATTAAGTAATTAATTGTAAAAATGGTAAATATGACATTGTAAATGGAACGTGAGAGGAAAAAATGGCTTTTCAAAAAACTGAAAAATGGTATTAAAATTTTAATATTATAATAGAGATAAACTGTAAGGACTAAATTTACATGCAAACTTAAAAATGAAATTTGAAAGCTTTTCGTTTGAATATATTTTGTACCAAGTTGGGAAACGGACTCATGGTGGGCCCGACAGCAAATAAAACGGTGGTTAACCGATTTGTGTTTGACGGCAGATTTTAGGATAAGGCGGCATGGAAATTCCACCGTTTGGGAGGTGATTTTCATAATATCATATTTGAAGTGGAGTTTGGGATGACATTATCCGCTTTTAAGGCCATTCTCAATTTAACACGAAAAATCTTAAACATATAAAAATAAAGGTGTTTTTATCTCTAATCCAATATTAAAACACTAAAATGTTGGAGATAAAAATGTTGGTCGTTATAATCAAATATTAAAATAAGATTAGATTTTTTTATAATTATATATATAAGGTTGGGTTCCGGTAAAAAGTTGAGTTTTACGTGAGAATTAGTTATCAACCATTGGATGAGAAATTGACGCACATTAGGATAAGATGCACCAAATCAATTCTCTTCTAAGTCGCAATTCATGGGAGAGCATGAACTTAAAAGTGATCAACGGTTCAGATCCACTTCTCACGCATATCACGTTAACCTCAATTTCTCACATGATCATTCGTCGTTATATATATATATATATATATATATATATATA
The DNA here is from genome assembly GCA_954870635.1 of Arctium minus. Classification (NCBI taxonomy): domain Eukaryota; kingdom Viridiplantae; phylum Streptophyta; class Magnoliopsida; order Asterales; family Asteraceae; genus Arctium; species Arctium minus. Next base: position 38,593,421 of record OX941085.1, on the reverse strand, counting down.
TATATATATATATATATATATATATATATATATATATATATATATATATATATAGCCTTAGGTTCATTTGAGAAATGGTCTATATATGAGAATAGAAAAGTAATTCTAGCCATTCATACGGTCAAGATCGGATTTGACTGGTCAAGAATTGCGGTTTTCACTTGTCAAAAGTTGCGGCTATTCCAAAAAAATAGAAGGACAGTTTCGTAATTTCTACAATATACACGAGCTGAGTTCATATATGAATCTGTATGATTCACAAGTTCATATGTGAACCAATGTAATTCACATATGAACTCTTTTAAGTTTTAACTAATTCATATATGAACCTTTGTGATACATATATGAACTAATAAACTGATTCACATATGGACTAATTAACTGTAGGTTCATATATGAATCAGTTGAACTAATTAAGAGATTAATATATGAATCATTGTGATTCACATATGAACTAATTAACTGATTCATATATAAACGTATAGTTCATATGTGAACTATACATGTTCATATATGAACTCATTATGCGTATTTTACGAAACTACCCCTCTATCTTCTATAGACCACGCAAGGAATTATCCGGTGCTTCACGGTTAAAACCGCAAATGTTGACCAGATGAATGGTTAAGATTACTTATCTATTTTTCATACATTTACCATTTTTCAAATGAACCTCTCCATATATATATATATATATGGGCAGGTTCAAATGAGAAGGTAATCAATTTGCGAGAAGGCGAGAAGGAATATGAGCCACATAATTTAGTAATTAAAAAATAGCATAAATAAAAAAATTAATTTTAATAATTAGGATAATTACAATTCGAATTGGATAAAGTCTTAAATATCTCATAATATCTTTTAAATTTATTTATTTTTTTAATTTTCATAAATTCATAATTTTTTTTATCAAATTTATATTATTATTTTGTAGATAAAATCATAATTTTCATCAAAAATCACATGTGATATCCATAACTAATTCATTATTTATTTCACCATTTTTTTCTCTATTTTTTGGATTTACGTTTTGAATCACTTGTGATTAATTTAACATGTGATCAATTATTATGTATCACATATAATCCCACAAGATGATTTTTTGTAAATATCACATATGATAATATATGTCTGAATATAAGTGACGCATAATCACATGTGATAATATTTACATCACAAAAAGATCTATAAATATAAATATATATAATCACATATGATTAGCTAAAATATATACAATTATCACATGTGATAATATTTACATCACAAAAAGATCTATAAATATAAGTATCAATAATCACATACGATTAACTAAAATATATACACTTATCACATGTGATAATATGATATGTGGTATACATAAATATTCATATAATTATATCACATGTGATATTTGGTTAAAATTGTGATTTTTTTTTATTAAAAGTATATTTAGAAAAAAAAATTAGTAAAATAATAATTGAAATTAAAAAAAATAAATCTAAAAGATATAATGAGAATTTTAAGGATTTATTCGATTTAAAATGATAATTATCCTAATTTTTAAAATTATTTTTTATTTTTCATTTATGGTATTTTTAATTAATAAATTATGTGGTTCACATTCCTTCTCACAAATTAGTTTGCTTCTCGCATGATCCTCCCTCTCTCTCTCTCTCTATATATATATATATATGTATATGTATATATATAGGGGTAAGTTATTATGCAACCTTTTACATGGTGCAACCCATGCAACCCCTCTATCCACCACTCATTTTATTTTCACATTTTTTAATTAAAAAAGTGAAAATAAAATGAGTGGTGGATAGAGGGGTTGCATGGGGTTGCATCATGTAAAGGGGTTGCATTTGAACACCCCTATATATATATATATATATATATATATATATATATATATATATATATATATATATATATATATATATATATATGGTTGCATCATTATATGGTCGGGTTCATTTGTTAACCCTATATTTTGTACTAACTTTGTGAACTCAAATCTTATCTCTTGATATTGAAATCGAGGGTTGAGATTAAAAACAAATCAACATTAATTACAATTTATGAGCCTTCTAATAATTAATGATATTGAACATATGTGATAGGGACATTTAAGGAAATTCATAACATTTTCCTAGATAACTATATTAATTATGTTCATGCCTAGTTGTTCATATATTATGAACAAGGATGAACATGCAATATGAATAAATACAGTGAACACATATAACGATCACTCACTATTGAATGTTATTCCTAGATAAATATATGAACAATTATGAACTATGGTACTAAAATTTGAACATTTATGAACATTGTTTATCCTTCAATCTTCTATGTTCATAGAAGTTCATGTATAGTTGGGTTCATCCATGTTCATGATCGAGCTGTGTTTCAACATTTATGTCTACTCTCTCCTCAACATCGTTAAAAACACTGTGATTCATGATGTTGTTGTCTATGTTCATGATGCAACAATATGAATTACAAACACTTATTGATACTAAAAGTTACAAAATATTTAAGAATTAAAAATATGGCTATAATCAAGGAAAAGTTGATATTTGTAACTCCCTCAATAAATGAATGTTACAAAAAAAAATACATGAATTTCCATCCATACACCTATTTAATTGTTGGATACACACTTGAAACCAAAATAGAAAATGACTTCCTATTGGTTGAAAAAGGTTAACATAGTTAATACAAAATCTTGGGTTAACAAATGAACCTTATATATATATATATATATATATATATATATATATATATAGGCAAAGGATCATGTGACAAGTTGAGGTTAACGTGATAAATGTGAGAAGCGAATCTAAATCGTTAATTACTTTTAATCAAATGGCCTCCCATGATTTGCGACTTAGAAAGGAATTGATCTGGTGCATCTCGGTGCATCCTATCTCGATGTATCTCATCCTAATGTGCATCCACTTATCATCTAACGGTTGTGTAACACCCTCAAATCTGGAAATAACAACTAATTTAAAATTTTCTAAATACATCAATGAATGATTCATCTATAATCACAAATTAAGATTTAACCTCAATACACACATTCATTCTACACATACGGTCTATAATACGGACGGATGTTACTAAAACCCAATAATAGTCACTATTTCCAACTGCGGAAGACTTCACCAAAATACTTACTCTCGTGTAAGTCTAATGCTCAACTCTTCAAGTCACTGCAAGACCAAACCCCAACTGGAACCTGATGCACATGCCGACAAATAAAAAGGTTAGGCTTAACGCCTAGTGAGCTCAAGAGTTTCCATTAAAGATATATTCAGCAATAACTTTAGGAATGTTATTTAAAATCATGATTTCCAAAATACAATACATTTGATTTGAAAGCAACCAAAAACGAATTACATTAAATCTTAAAACAATCTCCTTTCATTATTCACCCTTTTCGTGATTAAAATCATAAAACAAACGCCTTTTTAAATAAAGCCAAAACCCAAAGCGCACGTAAAACATAACTGACATTATAATGATCAAACACTGAAAACATAGATAATTCCAACTTCTAGAACATCCCAATAACTCGAATGAGTTTCAATAACCAAAACCTTAAAACATAGATAAATACCCATATTCAAACGTCTCCGAAAACATGGATTATAAAACTCCATAACCAAAACCACACCTATTGGTGACGGGGAAGACCCGATTACATTGTACGTGACGGAACACAAAGTAGGTCACATAATTATGTAAGAAATCAAAACATGTGGGTTACACATAAAACACCCACCGAGCTCAACTCCTCTGAGTCTATCACTCGAAAACATCAAATCAACTCCTCTGAGTTTATTCCTGAAAGTTCCAAAACAGGGGAACTTATGCACAAGGGAATTACACCTTACTGCCCATGAGACGTTGCCCAACCGTATAGGTCTACACCTTATTTATCATGGTGATATGATGTCTATTCCGTGCCAAATGGTGAACCAAATGTCCAAAATGGGGACATAGGAACACCGTGCCTATGGATCCATTGCACTAACTAAACTATTACATGACTCACAACGAATGAATTAAAACATTCAAAACATGTAATTCTCAACTAAGATGCAGTAAATGAAAATCATAACCAACCGCTCAACATTGAGCTATTAAAAGCGGACAAGTGTCCTCAAAACCCAACAAAATCCAAACCGAGCTATAAGCTCAACAAATCCAAAGACCCAACGTTGAAATTCATAAAAATTAAATCAAACATAAACAACTCGTATTTATATAAACCCATGCTCCAAAACCTATAATAAATTCCAACGTAGTTTAGATTTGGGACAAATCGTTTTCCAAGTGAGTTTATAACATATATCCTTTCAAAACGTCCCATAACACAAAACCATGCATTACTCCAAAACACAAAATGAAATACGTCTATACTCAAAATCTACTTTCATAAAATAAATCATTAAAATACCAAAATATATGATTTATTTATCATAATGCCCAAAATCCCAAGGATGTGTGCTATATAAGTTTATATAGATAAACATTTCCAAAATGACCAAACTTATCAGCAGTTAACAATTTCATGTAAGACACAATACACTTTAAAATAAACACTTTGGCATGTACACCGTTTTCGCAAATTAACTTGAACTCACGTCGCTAGATTTAGGCTAAATCTAGATTTTACCCACTTAGAGCTCCTTTGAAGAAACTTGAATCCTCCAAGCCAAAAGTCTCCAAACACATATATCCATACATTTCCAACCGTAAATAACCACATTCAACCATATAGAAACATTCCCCAAACATTACACATCAAAATCTCCATTTTGGTCCAAACCCAAATTTCGACCAAGATTTCTCCAAAACTATCAAACCCGAAATTGATAAACCACACACTAGGATAATCATCAATGGAGCATTTATAACTTATGTTAAGGTTTAGAAATGGAAGGGATACACTTACCACTTAGGTTTTGATGAAAACCTAGAAAACCCAAAAATAAACTTGAGGTTGAAGATGAAGATGAAGATGATGAATCCTTGACCATAGCTTTCAATCCTACCACTTGATGATATTGATGTTACACCTCCACAAAATCCAAGGATTTGAGCTAAAATAAGTTAGGGTTTGAAGGGGGAAGAAGGAAAACGGTTTGGGAAAGAGTGGAAGAAGTTTGGGTGAGAAGAAATGAGGAAAATGGCTGAAATTCGCGACTTAACAGCAGCCTGCCCTCTTTGGGCGACATTTCCATGCGACAATGCCCAGGGCATTGTCGCTGGTTCTCCCAGCTTTCTTCTCGTTTACTGTTTTGGCCATAACTTCTTCGTTATAGCTCTGTTTTCGCTCCGGAAAGGACCGTTGGACTCGTAATTGAATCATTTATCCATCAAGACTATAAAATCTAGGATTCAATTCCAAAATCATATATCTTATTTTTCCCTTAAAATTAACGATTTTTGAACTATCTTGAAACGATACATTTTCGAAATCGGGGTGTTACAGGTTGATAACCATTTCTCGTATTTCTCACGCTAACCTCAACTTCTCATCGGAACCGAACCCTATATATATTGATTAAATATTATTATTATATTAAAGATGGGTTTTAGCATGTAATTGGATTTGTTTTTTTAGTGTTCAATACCACCGTTTTTATTGTTTTATTTTTAGTGGTTAGGTTGGAGATGGTCTAATTTGACCTCAATTAAATATTTTTTATTTTATTTAATATTTTCATAATGGGTTGGGGACGGAAATTTGTTTTCATATTTGAAGTGGAGTTCAGGATAACATTATACGCTTCTAAAGGCATCTTCAATCTAACACGAAAAAACCTTAAAACACAAAATGGAATGTTTTCATTTTCAATCCAACATTAAAACACTAAAAAAATTGGAGATAAAAATGGTGGCCTCTATTATAATATCCGTTCTAAAAATATCGTTATATATATTTTCTATAAATGGATAATTATATAATATTGGTGGGATTGTTTTTTTTTAAAGGGAATTAAAGATATGTTAGGATGTACGTGTGTTGGAAAAGAAATAAAGAGAAATTGAAGTTGGGTTAATATGGGAAAGTGGACCATTCATTAAGGACTTTTTTTTGCAAAACCCATATTAAGTTTCCAACTTAGAATTTGATTAGGATTGATCGTATTATGTTTTATCGCCTCTTGATCATTAAACCCTAACCCTCATCTCAACGTGATCGCTAGAGGAAGTCAGACTTGGGAGAGATCGATTGAGATCGTAGGAGAGTAATCGGTGGCAAAGGCAAGAAGGGTTCCGTCGAATCAACACCGTTTTGAGGTAAGTTCCTGTCTCGTATCAAAATCATGCGACTAAACTTGGTGGTGAGCTTTTGGGACTGTTTTCGGGTGGAAACCGATTCGTTTCGGTAGCTCGAAAGTCACCGATTCTGTTGAGATTTAATGGCAGCAGCCCCATGATCTGTAAAATCTGTATGAGAACCCCAAAAATCTGCTCTATTCCACCTTAAAATCGTCCTATATTATGCTTAATGTTAGTGCGTTTAATTGTTGTTAAGTATCGCCAAGAGAAGTGTGTAATTCGCCGGAAAAATGGACCAAAATGACTCGATTTTAGTCGATTTTGCTGTTGCATTTTGGGGCTGTTTTTTTGTAACACCCAGAAAATTCAGATAAGATTGTTTGGCGTGTTGCGTCCCATCTTCGGGATTAGTGGAGACTCGAACCTAAATTTCAGCCTAGAACCCCTCGATAACCCTTGACCCTTAAGTTTGGGCTCGTAAACGTCGAAACGAAGAGTTTTTGGGGCGAATCAGGGTTGGCGCGAGAGTGACTCGCGATTGTGCCACACAATCGCGTAGCCTGTACCGTGCGGGGGTGTGGTTCAGCGACAATGCCCCGACAACATTGCCACTGGGCACAGTCGCCGGGCAATGTCGCCCCCGACGTCTGTTCGTATAAAATATGAGCTTAACCTATTTTTCACCCCATTTCTGCTACCACTCGTTTTTGGAGGCGATTTTGGGAGACTAGGGACGATTTTGTAACATCCGTAAATTCATAAGGTAAGTATTTGTTCCCAAATACTTTAATTGTGTTTATCTGAAAATATGAGTTTTTATATAGGCATATGATATTTATTATGGGACTAAGATGCTATCTGATTAATATAATAAATTGCATGTGTTTAGACCTCGTTCTCATTTTCGAAATTTGCTACGTTTTCGGCCTGGGATGAGCTTGGCGCGATAGTGCCATCGCGATAGTGACATTGTCACTATCGCCGGGCACAATCGCCAGGATTGTACCGAGAGGGGGGGGGAGTCTCGCGATAGTGACACGCGATAGTGACAAATGTCACTATCGCCGGGCATACTCACGGAAGATGTACCGTAAGTGTGTGTGTGCTCGCGATTGTGACTCGCGATAGTGCCCTTGGCACTATCGCCGAGCACTATCGCCGTCGGGGTGCAGTGCCTTAAATGAACCCTTATCAGATTTTAACCTCATTTCTCTCAAAACCTATCTTTTGGTTGCGATTTTTGGAGCTCCCATTTCAGTCCCCATTCTTCACCTACCAAACCCTAGCTCTCATAAATACTACCTTTTGGTGGTTGGGTTTTGATTCAAGCATTAAACTCGTCTCAAGGAAGATTCTAGGGTTTCTCAAAGTGCATCTCCTCATCTCCAAGTCTCATCTCCTCAAATCTAGGGTTTTCATCTTTTCTAGGTTTTTTACCAAAACCTAGATTGTGAGTTTACTAAACCTTTGTTAAAACTAGATACACATCATAATCTTCTATTTGTTATTTCATTCTTTATGTGTTCAAGTATTTGGGATTTCTTGATAAAAATGGTTGGAAATATGGATGTTGGTGATATGCTATGTTTTAGGTTATGTGTACCATTATTTTGGGCTTTTCTCATGGATATATATGATGGGTACCTTGATATGTTAAATGTATGCATATATGTGTGTTGGGATGGTTTTAGTTGGAATATCACTTTGGTGACATATTTATATGCATGATGAATATAATTTTCATTTGGGACTTTTGTTGGACTTCATGAGGATAGGATGGTAATATTGTACCCGTAGTCGGTATGAAAATATGTTGGGTTGAAATACACCTAAAGGACCTCCTATATGCATTATGTTGGACGAACCAAGTCAATTCACAAGGAGGATGTAGTCTTGGGCGCCACTGTGATGGTATGTGCCTAGACCTCCGCCATTCGGGGAATTTTCCTTTGGAGTAGTCTCCGGGTGTGTCGGGCCTTGGTATGTTCCTTGTTAAGGGCATAAAGGTATATAGACTCTTGGGGTGGGCTTGATTTGTGCTTTGGGTCTCCCCTAATGACTCCACATATATTGAACACTGGTTAACTGCTGATAAGAATTGTAACTGTTCATGCATGCTTATTATTGTTCGACTCACTAGGCTTTTTGGCCTAACACTTGTTTGGTGTCGATGTGTATCTCAGGTATTAGCGACGCGGATCCTAGACAAGTTTAGATGCTTTGGGCAAGAGCTTGGGGATTTTGGCACTTGAACTATTTTTGGAAGATTTGGGTTTATAGATGACACCCCTTTTGTAATCTTTTTTCTAGATGTAGAAATTAGATTAGTTGGTTGTTGTTTATTTATCCGTTAAATTACAGATTTGTGATTAAACAGGTTATTTGTATATTTCCTATTTTGGGAGGCTCTTGCTATGGCAAACTTATTACCACTTCTCCATTTATGGAAAGTTTTTGTTATCCCTATTTTTAGGGTGTTATAAGTTGGTATCAGAGCTTTAGTTTAAGTGAACTAGGTATGATTTAGCGTATCTAGATTTAAGCTTTAGACTTTATGACTTCACTGTCCACTTGGCGTAGAAATCCTAGGTGGGGAGAGCGTTAGGATTACGGAATTACTGTAATTGAAAGTTGTGATGATGGTGACAAGAATTCCTGTGTATGGTTCGTTAATAATTTCACTTAGCTACTACTATTATGAATGCATTGTTACGTGAGCATACTTGGTCTACTATTATTATAATAATTGATGAAAGTATTAGTACGTACAATGAGTTAAACTCGCTTAGTCTTTTCTCAATCTCCTTCTCGTGCTTCTGTGGCAGTGATCAATGGTAAACACTCGAAGTAGATTACCGGATATGCCAGAGGGGCAACCAGAAGTGGAATCTGCAGCAGTACGACCCCCGGTGGGGGCAACCTCCGATGACATCCATATACCCAGAATCTTGGGAGGAGGGCCTGAGCATATTCCGCGCCGGAACCTCAACACAGGTAACGCCATCATGGAGGAAGTTACCATGGAAACCCGGCTTCGGGATAGTATGATGTTGGCTATGAATGCGGCCCTGGCTCAACAACAGTTGGCCATGACTTCGGCCATGACCCAACAACAAGAGTTTTTCATGAAACTCCTAGAGGATCGAGACGCTAGCCACCGGCAACCTGAGACGATGGCAGAAAACGTTATTGTGGGGTCGGATGGACCAAATGTGGTAACGGTTAAAGAACCATCCGCTGAAGGGATTCGGGCGAAGACTAAGGGGTGCACTTACAAGACGTTTATGGGGTGCCACCCTAAGGAGTTTGCGGGTTCAGATAACTCGGTTGCTTGTATGTATTGGCTCAAGGAGGTAGAGATGGACTTTGAGTCAAGTGAGTGCGATCCCTCTCAATGGGTCAAGTTTGCTTCTCAACTACTTCGGGGAGAGGCTTTGATTTGGTGGAACCTCACTCGATCAGTCCTCACTCCTGAAGTTCTGGCTAAGTTAACTTGGCCGGTGTTCAAAGAGAAGATCATTGACAAGTATTGTAGCGAGCGTTCAATGGACAAGTTGGAGCGGGAGTTCCGAGATCTGAAGAAAGGAAACCTGTCTATGGTTGGCTACTCCAAACTCTTTTTGGAGAAACTAAACTTGGTGGGACATCTAGTCCCCGATGAAAGGTCGAAGATGAAAGCATATCAGCAAGGTTTACCGGCCGGTATGCGAACGGACGTAAGAAATGCTAAGTGTTCGACTTTGCAAGAAGTTATCGAGGAGTCTTTGCTCGTTGAAGATGACATCAACGCAAAAAAGGAAGAGAAGAGGCATGTTGGTGAGAAACGGAAGTGGGAAGGGCCATCTGGGCCCGTGCGTCAATCAAGGTCGTTTGCTAATGGAAGAGCGAGTGATCAGCGCAGTGAGGATTGGTGGTGCCATAAGTGCGGGTCAAAACACTCGGGACCATGCACTACCAAAACTCACTCCGGGCCAGTCGGGTGTAACAAGTGTGGTAAGAAGAACCACACGACTCGAGAATGTTCCCTTCATGGGCCGGTATGTTATGAGTGCGGTGAATCGGGGCATATGAAGAGGGGTTGCCCAAAGCTACTGGGAGGAATCGGTGGAAATTCTGTAGGGTCGACGGCTAGAGTCGAGCAACCATTAAGGACCCCGAGTCGAGCATTCCGAATGACTACCGAGGAAGCCAAGGAGACCGCCGATGTCATTTCGGGTACGTTCCTAGTAAACTCCTTGCCAGCTCGTGTTTTGTTTGATTCGGGTGCTACATGATCTTTTGTGTCGGAAATCTTCTGTAAGCAATTCACTACTCCTATTAGTGTCCTTCCTGATGCATTAGTAGTAGAAATAGCGAATGGAGATCAAGTAATCATCCGGGACTGTTTTTGTAATTGCACTATAGAAATCGATGGGAATCCTTTTGGGGTAGATTTGCTACCTATGGCCATAGGGGGTTTTGACGTGGTCATAGGCATGGACTGGTTAGTAAGGCACAAGGTCGACATCTTTTGCTCTAAGAAGATGATTCAAGTGCCTTTGGAGGGAAGCAAGGCGGTCACCATCTATGGAGAGAAGGGAAAAGGTTGCAACCCTATAATCTCCTCTCTCAAGGCTCGGAAGTTCCTAGCGAAGGGTTACCCTTCGTATCTCGCATTCGTAGTGGACGCGAAGAAGGAAAAGAAGACGGTGGAAAAAGTGAAGGTCGTGCGGGATTTTCCGTATGTCTTTCCGGAAGACTTACCCGGATTACCACCGGAGCGACAAGTGGAATTTCAGATCGATCTCTCTCTGGGAGCGGTTCCGATAGCTCGAGCTCCATATCGTTTGGCACCGACAGAAATGAAAGAGATGATGACGCAACTTCAAGAGTTGTTGGAGAAGGGCTTCATTTGACCAAGCTCGTCACCTTGGGGAGCACCGGTTTTGTTCGTGAAGAAGAAGGATGGATCCATGCGGATGAGCATAGATTATCGGGAGTTAAACAAAGTCACGGTGAAGAACAAGTATCCTCTACCCCGAATCGACGACCTTTTCGATCAACTTCAAGGCGCGGGATGTTTCTCGAAGATTGACCTTCGATCCGGATATCATCAAGTGAGAGTGAAGAAAGAGGACATTCCAAAGACGGCTTTCTGGACGCGATACGACCATTACGAGTTTTTGGTGATGCCTTTCGGTCTAACCAACGCTCCGGCCGTATTCATGGATCTAATGAACCGTGTGTGTCGCCCATTCTTGGGTAAATCCGTGATCGTCTTCATCGACGATATCTTAATATATTCAAAGGATGAGTCCGAACATGGAAAACACTTACGGGAAGTATTAGAAGTTCTAAGGAGGGAGAAACTGTTCGCGAAATTCTCGAAGTGCGAATTCTGGCTTCAAGAAGTGCAATTCTTGGGGCACGTGGTATCAAAGGACGGCGTAAAGGTGGATCCGGCAAAGATCGATGCAATGATGAGTTGGGAGCCTCCAACGAGTCCGACGGAGATTCGAAGCTTCTTAGGCTTGGCGGGTTACTACCGGCGTTTCATCCAAGACTTTTCCAAGATAGCTACACCACTCACTTCTCTTACAAGGAAGAACGTCAAGTTTCTTTGGACCGATGCACAAGAGCAAGCCTTTCAGACGCTCAAGAGGAAGTTGTGCGAAGCTCCGATCTTATCCCTACCCAAAGGATCGGAAGACTTTGTGGTGTTTAGTGACGCTTCCAAGATGGGGCTTGGATGTGTCCTAATGCAAAGGGGGAAAGTGATAGCTTACGCGTAGCGGCAATTAAAGGATCATGAGAAGGACTATCCGACTCATGATTTGGAGTTGGCGGCGGTAATTTTCGCGTTAAAGTTGTGGCGACACTACTTGTATGGGACCAAGTGTACTCTTTTCACGGATCACAAGAGTCTCAAGTACATCTTCGATCAAAAGGAACTCAACATGTGGCAAAGAAGATGGCTTGAACTCCTAAAGGATTATGATTGTGATCTACTCTATCATCCCGGTAAGGCCAATGTGGTGGCGGATGTTTTGAGTCGGAGGAGCCATGAGGGTGGCGTTAAATTGTCCATTACAAGAATCGACGTGGTATCAAGTTTGGTAGAAAGCATCAAGACATGGCAAGTGGAAGCACTCAAGGAGAAAAATCTCAAATCCGAGATAATGGTAAAGCAAAGTGGACTTTTGACGGAAGATAGTCGCGGGCTCAAACTCTTTCAAGGTCGAATTTGGGTGCCGAAGTTGGGTGGGAATCGGGAATTGCTTCTAGAAGACGCGCACAAGTCGAAGTATTCTATACATCCTGGTAGTACCAAGATGTATAGAGACTTAAAATTAAATTATTGGTGGCCGCTGATGAAGTTAGACGTGGCTAACTATGTGAAGAAATGTGTCACTTGCCTCCAAGTCAAGGAGGAACATCAAAGGCCGTATGGGAGTTTACAACCGTTGTCCATTCCCGAGTGGAAATGGGACAACATCACTATGGACTTCGTGACGAAGCTACCAAAGACCTTGCGAGGCCATGATACAATTTGGGTAGTCGTTGATCGGCTAACCTAGAGTGCCCATTTCCTTGCAATGCGGGAGACCTTGACAATGGAAAAATTGGCCAAGCTTTATATTGACGAGGTGGTGTTGAGGCATGGAGTTCCAAAATCTATTGTATCGGATCGGGACAGCCGATTCACTTCGAACTTTTGGGCTAGTTTACAAAAGGAGTTGGGTACACGACTAAATTTGAGCACGACGTATCATCCTCAAACGGATGGTCAAAGCGAGAGGACGATCCAGACATTGGAAGATATGTTGAGGTCGTGTGTAATAGACTTCGGGGGAAGTTGGGATTCACATCTACCTTTGGTAGAGTTCGCGTACAACAACAGTTACCATTCTAGTATCGGAATGGCACCTTTCGAGGCCTTGTATGGGCGAAAGTGTAGAACCCCAGTTTGTTGGCTAGAAGCGGGCGAAAAGCAATTCGTCGGGCCGGAATTAGTGCAAGAGACGGCGAACAAGGTGAAAGAGATTCGGGAGAGGCTAAAGGCGGCACAAGACCAACAAAAGAGTTATGCGGACAAGAAGAGAAGGTCGGTCGAGTTTCAAGTGGGCGACCGGGTCATGTTGAAGGTGTCTCCGTGGAAGGGGATCATACGTTTCGGGAAACGTGGGAAGCTTAGTCCTCGTTTCCTTGGACCTTTCGTCATCTTGGAGAAAATTGGTTTACAAGCCTACAATTGGAGTTACCACCGGAAATGGATGGAATACATCCTACATTTCATGTATGCTACCTTCGGAAGTGCCTAGCCGAGGAGGAAAGCGTTATCCCTTTGGCAGAAATTCGGGTGGACAATGGGAATCGTTGCGTTGAGGAACCGAAGGCGATCTTGGAGTCAAAGGTGAAGAAGTTACGACAGAAAGACGTAGTCATGGTTAAAGTCCAATGGAAGCACCACCGGGGTGCTAACATTACTTGGGAGTCCGAAGATGATATGAAGAAACGTTATCCTCACTTGTTTGTTTAGAGTAAGATTTCGGGGACGAAATCCCATTTAGGTGGGGAGGATTGTAACAGCCGTAAATTCATAAGGTAAGTATTTGTTCCCAAATACTTTAATTGTGTTTATCTGAAAATATGAGTTTTTATATAGGCATATAATATTTGTTATGGGACTAAGATGCTATCTAATTAATATAATAAATTGCATGTGTTTAGACCTCGTGCTCATTTTCGAAATTTGCTAAGTTTTTGGGGTTGGATGATCTTGGCGCGATAATGCCATCGCGATAGTGACATTGTCACTATCGCCGGGCACAATCGCCAGGATTGTACCGAGAGGGGGGGAGTCTCGCCATAGTGACAGGCGATAGTGACAAATGTCACTATCGCCGGGCATACTCGCGGAAGATGTACCGTAATTTGTGTGTGCTCGCGATTGTGACTCGCGATAGTGCCCTTGGCACTATCGACGGGCACTATCGCCGTCGGGGTGCAATGCCTTAAATGAACCCTTATCAGATTTTAACCTCATTTCTCTCAAAACCTATCTTTTGGTTGCGATTTTTGGAGCTCCCATTTCAGTCCCCATTCTTCACCTACCAAACCCTAGCTCTCATAAATACTACCTTTTGGTGGTTGGGTTTTGATTCAAGCATTAAACTCGTCTCAAGGAAGATTCTAGGGTTTCTCAAAGTGCATCTCCTCATCTCCAAGTCTCATCTCCTCAAATCTAGGGTTTTCATCTTTTCTAGGTTTTTTTACCAAAACCTAGATTGTGAGTTTACTAAACCTTTGTTAAAATTAGATACACATCATAATCTTCTATTTGTTATTTCATTCTTTATGTGTTCAAGTATTTGGGATTCTTGATAAAAATGGTTAGAAATATGGATGTTGGTGATATGCTATGTTTTAGGTTATGTGTACCATTATTTGGGGCTTTTCCCATGGATATATATGATGGGTACCTTGCTATGTTAAATGTATGCATATATGTGTGTTGGGATGGTTTTAGTTGGAATATCACTTTGGTGACATATTTATATGCATGATGAATATAATTGTCATTTGGGACTTTTGTTGGACTTCATGAGGATAGGATGGTAATATTGTACCCGTAGTCGGTATGGAAATATGTTGGGTTGAAATACACCTAAAGGACCTCCTATATGCATTATGTTGGACGAACCAAGTCAATTCACAAGGAGGATGTAGTCTTGGGAGCCACTGTGATGGTATGTGCCTAGACCTCCGCCATTCGGGGAATTTTCCTTTGGAGTAGTCTCCGGGTGTGTCGGGCCTTGGGATGTTCCTTGTTAAGGGCATAAAGGTATATCGACTCTTGGGGTGGGCTTGATTTGTGCTTTGGGTCTCCCCTAATGACTCCACATATATTGAACACTGGTTAACTGCTGATAAGAATTGTAACTGTTCATGCATGCTTATTATTGTTCGACTCACTAGGCTTTTTTTGGTGTCGATGTGTATCTCAGGTATTAGCGGCGCGGATCCTAGGCAAGTTTACATGCTTTGGGCAAGAGCTTGGGGATTTTGGTACTTGAACTATTTTTGGAAGATTTGGGTTTATAGATGACACCCCTTTTGTAATCTCTTTTCTAGATGTAGAAATTAGATTAGTTGGTTGTTGTTTATTTATCCGTTAAATTACAGATTTGTGATTAAACAGGTTATTTGTATATATCCCCTTTTGGGAGGCTCTTGCTATGGCAAACTTATTACCACTTCTCCATTTATGGAAAGTTTTTGTTATCCCTATTTTTAGGGTGTTACAGATTTCCTCTCTTCCTTACCTCTTCCTTCATCAAATCTTCACCCAAGGTTAGTTGCATCTTTTAGGTCTCAAGTTTGTGTTTGAGATGTTTATTGCAAGGTTTCAAGGGTGATCTAATGAGTCAAGTCTCTTCTTCAACCCCCTTGATTTCTAGGGTTTCACCAACCTATCTTCCATCCTTTGAAGAACTTGACTTGATGTCAAATTAGTAACCTTGAAGGTTTATTGTTGGTGGATGCAAGTGGTGGATAATGTAATCTCATTTTCTCTTCATTTATGAAAATTAGGGTTTTGGGTATAAGTTAAGGTTTTGGTGTAGACGTTTGGGGAATGTTTCTATATGGTTGTTTACGGTTGAAAATGCTTGGATCTAGGTTTTGGAGGTTTTGGCTTGGAGGATTCAAGTTTCGTCGAGGAAGCTCAAAGTGAGGCAAAATCTAGATTTAGCCTAAATCTAGCAAGGTGAGTTCAAGTTGATTTGCGAAAATGGTGTACATGCCAAAATGTTTATTTTAAGGTGTTATGTGTCATACATGAAATTGTCAACTGCTGATAAGTTTGGTTATTTTGAAAGTGTTTAACGTTATAAACTTATATAGCACACATATTTGGGATTTTGGGCATTATGATAAATGAATCATATATTTTGGTATCTTCATGATTTATTTCATGGAAGTAGATTTTGAATATCAATGTATTTCATTTTGTGTTTCGGAGAAATGCATGGTTTTGTGTTATGGGACGTTTTGAAAGGCAAATGTTATAAACTCACTTGGAAAACGATTTGTCCCAATCTAAACTACGTTGGAGTTAATTATATGTTTTAGAGTATAGGTTTACATACAAGTGGGTTGTGTATATTTGGTTACACTTTATGATTTTCAACGTTGGGTCTTTGGGTTTGTTGAGCTTATGGCTCGGTTTGGATTTTGTTGGGTTTTGAGGACACTTGTCTGTTTTAATAGCTCATTGTAGAGCGTTTGGTTATGATTTGCATTTATTGCATCTTATTTGAGAGTTACATGCTTTGAATGCGTTAGTTCATTCGTTTTGAGTCATGTAAGGTTTTTAGTTAGTGCAATGGATCCATAGGCACGATGTTCCTCTGTCCATGTTTTGGGAAGTTGGTTCACCATTTGGCACGGAATAGGCATCGGGTCACCATGATAAGTAAGGTGTGGACCTATACGGTCGAGCAGCGTCTCATGGGCAGTAAGGTGTAATTCCCTTGTGCATAAGTTCCCCTGTTTTGGAACTCTCAAGGATAGACCTGGAGTGGTTGACTTGATGTTTTCGGGCAATAGACTTGGAGTAGTTGAGCTCAGTGGGTGTTTTATGTGTAACCCTCATGTTTTGATTTCTTACCTAATTAAGTGACCTACTTTGTGTTTCCGTCACGTACAATGTAATCGGGTTTATCCCGTCACCAATAGGTGAGGTTTTGGTTATGGAGTTTTATAATCCATGTTTTCGGAGACGTTTGAGTATGGGTATTTATCTATGTTTTAAGGTTTTGGGTTATTGAAACTCATTCGAGTTATTGGGATGTTTTGGAAGTTGGAGTTATCTACGTTTTCGGTGTTTGATCATTTTACTGTCGGTTATGTTTTATGTGCGCTTCTGGTTTTGGCTTTATTTAAAGAAACGTTCGTTTTATGATTTTAATCACGAAAAGGGTGAATGATGAAAGGAGACTGTTTTGTGATTTAATGTATTCCATTTTTGGTTGCTTTCAAATCAAATGTATTGCATTTCGGAAATCTTGATTTTTAAATATCATTCTTGAAATTAATGCTTTATTTATCTCTAACGAAAACTCTTGAGCTCATTAGGCGTTAAGCGTAACCTTTTAATTGTCAGCATGTGCATCAGGTTCCAGTTGGGGTTTGGTTCTAGCACTGCTTTGAGGAGTTGAGCTATAGACTTACACGAGAGTAAGTAGATTGATGAAGTCTTCCGCAGTTGGAGATAGTGACTATTATTGGGTTTTAGTAGCACCCGTCCTTATTACAGACTGTATGTATAGAATGATTGTGTTTATTGAGGTTAAATCCTATATTGTGTTTGTAGATAAATTATTTATCGATGTATTTTAGAAAATTTTAAATTAGTTGTTATTTCCGAGTTTGAGGGTGTTACAAGTTGGTATCAGAGCTTAAGTTTGAGAGATTTAGGTATTGATTTTGGAATGCCTAGACTCAAACTAACGTAATTTAAGCGTTTGAATGTGAGATCACACCATTAGGCACTTTAAGATTTGATGATTCGAGGTGAGCGGATTCACTAGGAACGGGAATTCTGCCGAAAATGGCAAGGATGATCATGTACAACACGTTCATAATAGCACCTGGCCAGTATTATGGTGAACTTACGAGTTACATAAGGATGATCATGTACAACACGTTCAGATAAGATTGTTTGGCGTGTCGCGTCCCATCTTCGGGATTAGTGGAGACTCGAACCTAAATTTCAGCCTAGAACCCCTCGATAACCCTTGACCCTTAACCTTGGGCTCGTAAACGTCGAAACGAAGAGTTTTTGGGGCGAATCAGGGCTGGCGCGGGAGTGACTCGCGATTGTGCCTGTCACAATTGCCTGTCACAATCGCGTGGCCTGTACCGCGCAAGGGTGTGGTTCAGCGACAATGCCCCGGCGACATTGCCACTGGGCACAGTTGTCGGGCAATGTCGCCCCCGACGTCTGTTCGTATAAAATATGAGCTTAACCCATTTTCACCCTATTTCTGCTACCACTCATTTTTGGAGGCGATTTTGGGAGACTAGGGACGATTTCCTCTCTTCCTTACCTCTTCCTTCATCAAATCTTCACCCAAGGTTAGTTGTTGCATCTTTTAGGTCTCAAGTTTGTGTTTGAGATATTTATTGCAAGGTTTCAAGGGTGAGCTAATGATTCAAGTCTCTTCCTCAACCCCCTTGATTTATAGGGTTTCACCAACCTATCTTCCATCCTTTGAAGAACTTGACTTGATGTCAAATTAGTAACCTTGAAGGTTTATTGTTGGTGGATGCAAGTGGTGGATAAGGTAATCTCATTTTCTCTTCATTTATGGAAATTAGGGTTTTGGGTATAAGTTAAGGTTTTGGTGTAGATGTTTGGGGAATGTTTCTATATGGTTGAATATGGTTGTTTACGGTTGAAAATTCTTGGATCTAGGTTTTGGAGGTTTTGGCTTGGAGGATTCAAGTTTCGTCGAGGAAGCTCAAAGTGAGGCAAAATCTAGATTTAGCCTAAATCTAGCAAGGTGAGTTCAAGTTGATTTGCGAAAACGGTGTACATGCCAAAATGTTTATTTTAAGGTGTTATGTGTCATACATGAAATTGTCAACTGCTGATAAGTTTGGTTATTTTGAAAGTGTTTAACGTTATAAACTTATATAGCACACATCTTTGGGATTTTGGGCATTATGATAAATGAATCATATATTTTGGCATCTTCATGATTTATTTCATGGAAGTAGATTTTGAATATAAATGTATTTCATTTTGTGTTTCGGAGAAATGCATGGTTTTGTGTTATGGGACGTTTTGAAAGGTAAATGTTATAAAATCACTTGAAAAACGATTTGTCTCAATCTAAACTACGTTGGAGTTAATTATGTGTTTTAGAGTATGGGTTTACATACAAGTGGGTTGTGTACATTTGGTTACACTTTATGATTTTCAACATTGGGTCTTTGGGTTTGTTGAGCTTATGGCTCGGTTTGGATTTTGTTGGGTTTTGAGGACACTTGTCCGTTTTAATAGCTCATTGTAGAGCATTTGGTTATGAGTTGCATTTATTGCATCTTATTTGAGAGTTACATGCTTTGAATGCATTAGTTCATTCGTTTTGAGTCATGTAAGGTTTTTAGTTAGTGCAATGGATCCATAGGCACGGTGTTCCTCTGTCCATGTTTTGGGAAGTTGGTTCACCATTTGGCACGGAATAGGCATCGGGTCACCATGATAAGTAAGGTGTGGACCTATACGGTCGGGCAGCATCTCATGGGCAGTAAGGTGTAATTCCCTTGTGCATAAGTTCCCCTGTTTTGGAACTCTCAAGGATAGACCTGGAGTGGTTGACTTGATGTTTTCGGGCAATAGACTTGGAGTAGTTGAGCTTGGTGGGTGTTTTATGTGTAACCCACATGTTTTGATTTCATACATAATTATGTGACCTACTTTGTGTTTCCGTTACGTACAATGTAATCGGGTTTATCCCGTCACCAATAGGTGAGGTTTTGGTTATGGAGTTTTATAATCCATGTTTTCGGAGACATTTGAGTATGGGTATTTATCTATGTTTTAAGGTTTTGGGTTATTGAAACTCATTTGAGTTATTGGGATGTTTTGGAAGTTGGAGTTATCTACGTTTTCGGTGTTTGATCATTTTACTGTCGGTTATGTTTTACGTGCGCTTCTGGTTTTGGCTTTATTTAAAGAAACGTTCGTTTTATGATTTTAATCACGAAAAGGGTGAATGATGAAAGGAGATTGTTTTGTGATTTAATGTATTCCATTTTTGGTTGCTTTCAAATCAAATGTATTTCATTTCGGAAATCTTGATTTTCAAATAGCATTCTTGAAGTTAATGCTTTATTTATCTCTAACGAAAACTCTTGAGCTCACTAGGCGTTAAGCCTAACCTTTTATTTGTCGGCATGTGCATCAGGTTCCAGTTAGGGTTTGGTTCTAGCAGTGCTTTGAGGAGTTGAGTTATAGACTTACACGAGAGTAAATAGATTGATGAAGTCTTCCGCAGTTGGAGATAGTGACTATTATTAGGTTTTAGTAGCACCCGTCCTTATTATAGACTGTATGTATAGAATGAATGTGTTTATTGAGGTTAAATCCTATATTGTGTTTGTAGATAAATTATTTATCGATGTATTTTAGAAAATTTTAAATTAGTTGTTATTTCCAAGTTTGAGGGTGTTACATTTTTAGTCGATTTTAGCTGCTACGTTTTAGCCGTTTATAGTCGTTTGAGCCGTATTTTTGCTGTTGCGTTTTTAGTCGAAATCGCTGCTGCATTTTTAGCCATCTATTAGTCCTTTTTAGTCAAATTTATTATTGTGTTTTGGTCGTTTATTAGTCAATTTTACCCATGAATCTTTGTTGTATTTTGGCCATTTATTAGTCGATCATAGCATGTTTTGTTGCTGTTTTTTGAGGTCGTTAAGTAGGATTAATATCAAGTTTTTGGGTATTTTTAGGTCGGATTTGAAGGAGTAGGCGATCGGTGAATTTATAATTTTTGTGAAGTTTAAGGTTCGGATTCCTAATCTTTTCATTCCTTGAATTGTTTACATAAGCTTCCAAACTCTTAAGTTTCCGCTTAAATTCGAATTACTTGATTCATGGTTATTCGGTTTGTTCATCCCGTATCGTCTTTCACTCGTAATTGTTCAATATCTCATATCCTTGAAAAATTGTTTTGGCCTAAACATACATTTATGATGTCGAGATTTGTAAAATACTTTATGGATTTCTTACCTCTTTTGTTGGTATTTGTCGATTCGATTTCTATAGGTGTGTGTATATATATATGTGTGTGTGTGTGTGTGTAACCTTGACTCGATTGCGTTGTCTTTATTCATATTTAAAACATGAAACTCTTTAACGTCTTTCAAGTCGAAATTATTGATTCTTAACATTCTTGGAGGTTCATCCTCAATCGGTGCATAATTGTGATATCACCGCTATTAAAATGAGACTTTTTACACTTTCGTTAGCGAGCAATATTTGATATTTGGGTTGATTTTGACTGTGGCATTTTGTTGATCCTAGTCTTTTGAGACCATCTCTAAAAGTAGTGGATAATCTTATGTTTGGCATCGACACCGTTCGTATAAGATTATTATTACTTTGTTATGTCACATGTGTTGTGACAATTTAATTCTGGATACAAATCGAGCTACTAACCACCTATGGGGGTACCATAGGCACGTCATTGTGGCACCAATGGCGTGACACTAACCATGGCGGTGTGATCAGACCACGGCGTCTCCTCTTTTGCGCTCTTGTGAGAGCTATATTTGGTGTGACGGAGATTTGATTTAGGAGGTATATGGGTCGGCCCTAGCATATGTGATACGTTTGTAGGGTGGGTGTCGGCGTAGTGTCCAACGTCGTATCTCACATTTAGTATGTGTGGCTCTGCATTCCAACGTACGGGCCTGTGTGGCCATATGTCTGACACTTGTCACATCGGTGGATATGCAAGTGTATGCGTTTTTGTACTCGATATGTCCTTTCATATGTTTTCGTTTGATTATGTCGACTATTAATTTCACTATGAATTGGTAACTGTATTGTCCGGCCTCTTGAGATCGATTTGATTTTTGCTTATGGTACTGTTTCTATCATATGTTTATATATCCGTTCACTGGGCGTTTGGCTCAGCCGTATTATTTTTTCCCTCACGGCAGGTAAATGAAGGGGGTTGCTAAGGCTTCGTGAGATAAAGATTACTCATTTGATAAAAACCCGTAATCCCACTAATGTATGTCCTGCCCTGTGTAGTGTTCCATGTGTCGCATGATAAAGATTACACGGTCAACTTTGTTTTTAGTTGAGCACCACTTCATAATGTGTCTATTTGGATGTAGTGGGGCAACTACTTCTGCTTTTGGGTGCTCAACTGACCTCAAGTATGCTGTAAACAACTCATGTTGCATAATATTACAAGTCATATAAGTAATTTTGATAATATGTTTATTTATTAACTTTTTAAAAATGTAAACAGTTGTATGCTTACCAGCCTCTGTGGTATGATTCCATATTTGCTTTCTATGGAGACATTTGTAGACATGTTGTCTATCACCTGGACTTGTGGGTTCTTCAAGTCGTATACAAACAGAAAAAAGTGTTCTGATTGGATAATTGGGAAGAATATATGTTTCATTTTATAAATAGAAAATGATTAAAAATTGAAAAAAGTAATTAGTATTTTTTTTTGAAGATTTAGATATTTTAGATACATACCAAATCATAATCTTTCAAATTAATCAATTCTGCTTTCTCCCTCAATTCAGCTGTAATGTTTGATTTGAAGATTCTAAATCTTTCATCATGAGTAGTCTTGTTACCCAACATCCCATCCGGCTAAGTAAACAAAGTAATTAACATATTAGTTCATATATTAATCAAACCTGCTAGGAGATGTTAACTTAAAAATTATGCATATATGAACCACCAAAGAATGATTATATTAACTCATATATTTATTCATATATGTATTTGTTTATAACAATTTATATGTGAGGTATACAGTAATTTATTCATATATGTATTTGTATATAAGCATTCATATATGAATTCATATAT
The DNA here is from genome assembly GCA_954870635.1 of Arctium minus. Taxonomy (NCBI): domain Eukaryota; kingdom Viridiplantae; phylum Streptophyta; class Magnoliopsida; order Asterales; family Asteraceae; genus Arctium; species Arctium minus. Next base: position 38,570,521 of record OX941085.1, on the reverse strand, counting down.
TCACATATGAATTGGTATATGAAGTCATATATGAATATATATATATATATATATATATATATGAACATTCATATATGAATTCATATAAGCATTGATATATGAATATTTAGAATATGGTAAGTTAAACCATTCATATATGAATCAAAACAGTTAGAAAATATGAACATAAAACTCAAGTTAATATGAACTAGTTTTTAGTTAAAGTAGTTGGATAATCTTACCAATACCCTAGTGTTAAAGAATAGACGGTGAGGGGATTCCCTGCTCCTCAATTCCTCTTCATTATTCAATAATGTTGCCCATGTGTCGATAACATTTGCAACAACATAGGTGTTAGGCATTAGGCTCTCAACTGCCACCCGTATCATGTATACATCATCGCTTGTTGCATAAATGATATCACTATAAAGCAAATAGAATCATGATTAAATGATCAAGCAATTTAATATATATGCATATCATAAAATTGAAATAGTAAAGGTTATATTTACTGGGCTTCTCCTGTCAATGCAAATAACCATCTTCCAATCTTGTTTTCTGTTTGTGACAAACATTTTGTTATATGAACAAGTCTGTCAATGTATGGTGACTTTAGGCTCTCTGTCATTTTCACCTCTCTCTCTTCCCTAAATGTTTCTCCTCTTCCCTTTCCTTCATCTTTTTTTCATCTTCTTCCCTTTCCTTCATCATTTTTTCATCCTCTTCCTTTTCCTTCATTTTCTTTTCATTCTCTATCTCTTCATCTTCTTCTTTTTTCTGTAATTCATCTTCCTCTGATGATATTCCCAAACTGAAACTTGGTATATCAAGTAAGTATGAAGATGCAATTTTGGCCACATCTGGTGTTTTTTCATCAATCTTCTTCTGATCCTCTTTGTTAAGTTTGCCATATGTTACTTCTCTCTTTCTCAACACTATTTCATTCCCTCCTTTTTTAACTGTCTCAACCACCTCTTCTTTCTCAAAAAATTTCATCAAGAATTCCACTTCTCCACATGTTTTTGGGTCCTCCCAAAACTGTGATTCAGTAACCTTGTCTACATCTACATCTTTTTGCAACTCTAGATTCTCTGCCAACAAAAATTCTTCTTCTTCAGTCCCAATCTCAATTCCAGTAGTAATTTTGGGCTCCTTCATGCATGATGAAATTTCATCAGTCTCCTTCAAAAACAGCTTTTCAAACTCTTTTTTGTATTCATTGAATACAATATTATCTGGAAATTTCTTTAAAGCTTCATCCAAGCTTTCTTCTATCTTCAATCTGTCAGCTTTTAAGCAGTCCATTCTGCTTCTTATCATTGATTCATAAACCTAAAATTTATAAATTGTTTTCATAAAAATTGATGCATATATCAATTTATAATAGTTATTCAGATATGAATTTATAATAATTATTCAGACATGAATTCATATAAGCATTCATATATGAACTCATATAATCATTCATATACGAATTTATATATAAGATATATATGGATTCGTATATGAATGCATATATTCACATATGAACTGATATATGAAGTTATATATAATAAGGATTCATATATTAACTCATATAAACATTCATATATGAAGTCATATATTAATTCTTATTAGCATTCATATATGAATTCATTTGGGAACTCATATGAGCATTCGTATATGAGTTTATATATTCAGATATGAATTTATATAAGTATTCATATATTTGAAGGATTCATATATGAACTCATATATAATATTTCATATGTAAGTTATAGATTATTTTATGAAAAGGATTCATATATGAAATATTTATATGAATTCATATATGAATGAGCTCATATTTGAATTCATATATGAATTTATATAAATATATTATTATTCATATCAGTAAAATTCATAATATATTCATTTATGAAGTTTATGAAAATTTAAACAGTACTATGTTTATCAATATTACTGGTACATTTCCATATTTGTTTTGTATGGATACATCGGTAGACATGTTGTCTATAACAAGAAACCGTGGTTTCTTCAAGTTGTAAACAAACAGGTAGAAGTGGCTTGATTGTATGATTGGAAAGAATACCTGTTTTCATTATATAATTGAAAAATCAATTAGATTTCATCTAACTGTGTATGTTGTGTATATAATGTGTATATAATTTTTATACATACCAGATCATACTCCCTCAAGTTTGCCAGATTTTCATTGTTCTTTAACATATCCTTGATGTTTGAGCTGAAAATCTTAAAACTTTCTTCTGTTGTGGTCTCCTTCTTCACAACTCCATCCGGCTAAGTAAACAAAGTAATTACATTTGAATTTTTATTTTCACAAAAATTTTAAATATGAAGACCAATGTTGACATTCATATATGAACCCAAAGGTTCATATATGAACACCAACGTTTACATTCATCTATGAACCTTAATGTTCATATATGAATCTTTGTATTTATGTTTGAGAAAGAACATAAAATGTATATATGAATCAAGTCATACCATAATTGTCGTGTTCAGAAAAAGACGGTGTGGCGATTCTCTGCTTCTTAATGGCTCTTCCGAGTTCAGTAATGCAACCCAACTATCAATCACATTTGCCACTACATACGTATTTGGCATTAAACTTTCAGTTGCCACCTTAATCATTGATGCTCCATCATTTGTTTCATTGATCATATCACTATAAGGCAATAAAAGTAAATTAAGTTCATCATATATGCAGATCATAAATTTTTAAAGTAAGATATTTAAAATTATAATATTAACTTACCACCATTCATCGGTCAATGCAAACAACCATCTACCAATTTTCTTTTCATCTATTGATAGACCTTTTGAGATTAGGACCACTCTATCAAGGTATGGTGACCTTAGTGTTTCGGGCAGTCTTACTTCCCTTTTGCCCAATGTTTTCTCCTGTTTTCCTTCCTCTTCTTTTCCTTCTTCCTCACTTCCTTCCTTCTCTTTCACTTCCTTCCCTTTTCCTTTCTTTTTTTCTCTATCCTCTTCTTTCTTTTCATTGTCATCTTCATTGTTTCCATCCTCATCTTCTGATGTCGTTCCCAATATGAAACTTGTTTGATGCTTCAAATATGAAGATGCAATTTTTACAACATCTGGTGATTGATCTGTTTCAACTTCTTGTTCAACACTTTTCTCTACTTCTTCTACCTTCTCTCCTACCTCTGCATCATCTTTTTCAATTGTCTCTTCTTTGTCTTTCTCCTCTTCTCCCAATTCATCTACCTCTTTCATGACCTCTTTTTCTTGTTCATTTGGCTCATATACTTTCATTATCAATTCAACTTTCCCACAAGTTTTTGGATTTTGTGAGAATTCTGCATCCATCATAGTGGTAACAGGTGTCATTTCCAATCCTTCATCATCATTTCTCTCCAACTCTTGATTTTCTGATAACAAAAACTCTTCTTCTTCAACCACAACCATAAGTTCATCTTTCATCTCATCTTTTTTTTGAACAACTTTTCGAATTCTAATTTGTATTTCTTGAAAACCTCATTATTTTGAAATGTTTCCAAAGCTCGTTTTAGTCCTTCTTCTACAATCATTGTATCATACCTTATCTCATCCAATTTTTCTTTTATCATAAACTCTAGAGCCTACAATGTGCATAAAAATTATGATGAATTATTAAAAGATTCATATATGAATTTATGTGTTAAGATGAAATTGAATTCACAAGTATATATGATTCATTTATGAATTCATATATTAATTAAAATAAGATTTCAAATAATAATTCAATAAGTTTGAAAGATTCATATATGAATTCATTAACTATATATGATTCAAATATGAATTCATATGAGAATATGAGAATTGATATATATGAAGTATTCATATATGAATTAAAATAATAATTCATATATGAATTCTATAAGTATAAAGAATTCATATATGAATTTATATGTCAATTCATATATGATTCACATATGAATTCATATTAGAATATTAGAATTGTTATATATGAAGTATTCATATATGAATTAAAATAATAATTCTATAACTATAAAGAATTCATTTATGAATTCATATGAATTTATATGTCAGTTCATATATGAATTCATATATGAATTCTCATATATGACAATATAATAATTGATATGAATGTGAAGTATTCATACATGAATTAAAATAAGATTCATATTTGATTTCATATGATATTTCATATATGAATTAAAATTAGATTAATATATAATCTCATATATAAGATTCATATATGAATTCAATAAGTTTGAAGTATTCATATATGAGAATTCATTAAGTATATATGACTCACATATGAATTCATGTGAGAATATGAGAATTGATATATATGAAGTATTCATATATGAATTCATAAATGTTTATACTATACTTACTTCTTCTTTTTCAGCATCTGTTACAAACTCTTGAAGAAGCTTCCCCCTACCAAATCCACCGTTTTCTATCTCATAACCTTCTCTTCTTCTTAGTCTCTCAGCTGTCCACATTTGAATCAATGGTCTTTGTCTTTTTACACTGACAACTTCACATTCGATATTATCAGCATACATGAGCTGCATATAAGAATATATTAAAACAGTTAATACATTAATGTAAGATATATTTTTAATTCAAAAATATTATAGTATACTTACAATCAAGTATGTGATGCATCCAACGTAGAAACTCATGTCAGAGTCTCTAACCCAACCTTTCTTGCTTCTTTTTAAACAATCAAAAATGTAAGAACACCAGTTTATCTTTGCAATCTCTGTGTCTGGGTTGATGTAGTTTACCACAACCAGATTGCATGTACCGCTTTTGTTGCCTCCTGCCATCGTGTTGCAGAAGAGTGTAATGAAGTTCAATTTGAAATTGAAGTCAACTTCATTACTGTCAATGATCTTCTGTTTGATGTCAGTTGGTCGTATGTTTGCTTTGGTAAACTGTGATCTCCAATTGACAATGATATCATTGTCCTCATTCACATACTTGCCATCGAATATGTGTTTTCCTTCATTTGGAACTCCAAGCATGTCATGAATTGAATTTTCAGTTAACATGATTGAGTTTTCTCCCACTTTCATCTCCATGTTTTCATCATTGAAGTTATCAACAACATAAAAACCAAGCTTAGATGGAATTCCATCCATCTTCATCTCTAGTAATTGTTCGAAACCCATGTTTCTTACACACTGTTTCAGCTCTTTACTCAAAGCTTGTATGGCTTCAAATAGTGGCTTTGGAGAAGTTCTTACCTTTATTACTGGGTAGTTTACTTTTTCTTTCTCCTTTTTTCCCTGCTTCTTCACCCTTTTACTCTTTTGCACATATAAATCATCTTCTTCATCAACAAGTGTTATAGCTTTCCCTCTCTTTGTTCTGGGCTTTTTTTGTTCATCTGTTTATAGACATTGGTTAATATAGTTAATGAAACAACATTTTAATTTAAAATGTTATCATTATGTATTATGGTTTACATACATAAAACTATTTGTTTTCCTTCTTCAATCTTGTTTCCTTCAACAGAAGCTTCTTGTTCTTTTAAGTTTGAAGGTTCTACATCACCTGTTAATATGCAACATATTGATTTAAGTAAAAAAAATGAATAAACAAACATTCAACACATTCATATATGAATTATACAATATTCAACAGATTCATATATTAACATTCATATATGAACTTTGATTTATTTACATTCATATATGAACTATGCAATATTCAACAGATTCATATATGAATATGTTGAATGTATATGAACATTAATATACATTCAACATATTCATATATGAACTATACAATATTCAACAAATTCATAATGAACTTTTGCATTATTTAACATTCATATATGAACTATACGATATTCAACAGATTCATATATGAAATATACGATATTCAACAGATTCATATATGAACTATACGATATTCAACAGATTCATATATGAACATTCATATATGAATATGTTGAATGTATATGAACATATATGAACTATGCAATATTAAACAAATTTATATATGAACATCCATATACATTCAACAGATTCAAAATATATTCATTATTGAACATTCATATATGAACTATAAAATATTCAACAGATTCATATATGAATGTGTTTATCTTAAAACCCTATTTTGAATAAATAATCGAAGAAACATTCAAAAGATTCATATGTGAATTATTGAACATTCAACATTCATATATGAATGTTTGCATCGAAAAACCCTAGATCTATTAAAAAATACAGAAATTATAGAGAAAACATTTAAAAAATTCATATATGAACCATCGAATATTCAATATTTATATATGAATGTTGCCATCTAAAAACCCTATATTCAAAAAAAATACATAAATTATCGAGAAAACATTTAAAAACTTCATATATGAACCACCGAATATTCAACATTCATACATGAATGTTGCCATCTAAAAACCCTATATTCAACAAAAATCACGCATTCATTTATGAACGAATATACCTTCATTATTTCGAGCCGTCTTCTTTGTTCGTATCTTTAGTTTTGGTAACTCATGTGCACTTTTCGCTGTATGAATATTTTATATATGAACTCGTTGAACTCGTTAAACTCGTTAAAAACCCTAAATTAATTTTTCTAAATGATTTCAGCAACTCGTTAAACATAGAATCACAGTATATGATGTTATTTTGTGATAATCATTCAAACATTTTACAAAAAATATGTATAAGTACCGTCTCTTATGATAGTTATCAATGGTGCATCCTCGCTCATCTGATTTTGTTCCTTCTCTTGACTTTTTGATGGTTGTTTTTGAAGATTCGTAGTTTCCTTTCTCGTTTTCTCCATTACTTCTGGTTTAAGATGAATCAGATGTGAAGTTTTTGATGTTTTTGTTGAATAATCAGGGTTTTTGGAGAATAATCTGGAGGAATGTGAATGGTTTGTGATGAAAAAGATCGTGTTTCGTATTGTTATGATTAAGTTGTCGCCTATTTTGATTTAGTTGTGCATTTTACCAAATTGCCCTTATGTTGTCCTATTTTTGTTACTTTGCGACCAAATTTATCCTGTGTTACACATTTGACCCCTCAATTAATGATCATTGATCATTTAAAGCAAGGGCCATGATCACTTCTTTATTTCTCATATATTTAGTGTTTCTCAAATGAACCTCTCCCTATATATATATGTATATATATATATATATTATGAGATGATAAATATATTTGATTTTCAATATTGGTAATTATGTAGTGATGATTTGATAATTTTAATTCTAAAATACATTGTTTTTATTGTTTTTTACTAGACAGGTTTCCCGAAGCCGTCGGGATTCCATCCCTCGAACCTGTCAGAGATTAGTCGGGACAAGGTCAGGGATGGGGGATCTTAAACGGAGGTTGAGGATGCATACCCAATATTCACTCCATTTCCATCCCTACCGGCACTTGAAGACGAGCCGCATGGAAGTGTAGAAAGTAATCCAATTTAATTCTAATTAATCGATTGAAATAGATATTCAATTGTAATTAAATTAAATTGGATTTATATTGTTGAATTACCATTCAAAGTTTAATAAAGTTAAGCCGATTGGATTCAGTTATCATCCATTTATCATGAAAGTATTAAAAAGGGATGGTTTGTTTCATGTTATATATGTTTTCGATATTTTGGTATTTGAGACTTAGGGGCCGTTTACCGAATGCTTATCGGGTAAGCATTTATCGAGAGTCACTTACCTTCTGAATGAGCATGACAAGGACCTAGATTCTTACCCGGTAAGACGCATAACGAGGATTGAGAATTTTAGCTGGTAAGTGAACTAGAAGAGTCTTACCCGGTAGACGCGCTTATCGGGTAAAAGACACTTACCAACAATCCATTTTGATGGCCGTGAATGATACCCGATAAGGTAAGTAAGGGTGACGTTCTTGCGGGTAAGTGTTTACATGTTAAGTGTTTGGTAGACGACCCCATATTCTTTTAATGATTATAGTAAGTTATGTCGGTCGCTTGATTTATATAAACTAGTTGTGTATCCCTACAATTCACCAAGATGTAAAATTTTAACCTAAATCAAGAATGAAAGAATTAATTCAATCCCCTATTTAGATCCGAAATTTATGTAATATTAAATCGTATTTTTAGTAGAATTTAATGTTTATTCTATATTTAATACGTTTATCAATTGATTTTAAGTTTAAACAATGAAACTAAGGTGGCATTGGAACGGAATGTTAGTAAATGATAAAAATACACTTTTTAAAATAATTTGAGTTTTTCTCTTAAGCTAAAAATACTTTAATAAAATAATGCATATGATTTGACTAGATTTTCAATCCCATCACTTAATACAAACAAATATTTTCCATTAGTTTTTTTAGTTTTAATTGAATTATTTTTTGATATTTAAAAAAACCAACATGCTTTAAAAAATGGGAATTTAATTAAAATACCCATATTTCAAAAGTGTATTACCGAAATACCCAAAATCTCTCTTTTCTTGCCAAAATACCCATTAATGCCGGGATCTTGAGCCGGGATTTGATATATCCCGGGGTTAGCAAAAAAATTTGAAGATAGTGGGGTTACCCCGGGATTTAGAGTGATATCCCGGGGTTATGGATGAAAATTTAATTGAATTAGTGGATATCCCGGGGTAGAAGTTCGATTATAATTTTAATATATATATTTACATTTTATACCCCTATAATTATTTAGTTAGTTTACTTTATACCTTTTACTTTTCTATTTTTCATTTTACACTTTCATCATATTAATACATATAATCGTATATTAACTAAAATACGTTAAAAAAACAAGTTTTAATTTTAACAAGTTACACCATTATAATTGTTTTTTCGATACCTTCGAAATGAGCCCGATATTGAATATTTTTTTATTTAATTATATTATTATATGTCATATACACCATTATAATCGTTTTTCGATACCTTCGTTTTTTTATACTCATATTGCTACAACAATTGTTCCTCATTTCCATACTCAGAGTGATACACTAGTTGTCCCAAGATAAATGTTCACAATTAAAAAAAACATACAATTATATGAATGTACGACCATTGTCGAAAAACACATGTTTTGCAAAATGACTTGAAACCTGTTGAGTGAAAAATTAAATTGCAATGCAAATAACGTTGAACCTTGTCGAGTCGTTAGTGTTTCTAATTATGTTTAATGGGTCAATGGGGTAAAAAATATCAGGTAAAAACATAAGGTGAAATGATTGACCCAATTTAAGACATGTATGTTAGCAGCTTAATATGCTTAATGAGAGACACACTTTATTTGTTAGTTTTACATGATTTTTGTAGTGGTTTAATAATATTCAAAAATATTATTTATGTAGTATATATGACATATAATAATATAATTAAATCAAAAAATATTCAATATTGGGCTCATTTCGAAGGTATCGAAAAAACAATTATAATGGTGTAACTTGTTAAAATTAAAACTTATTTTTTTAACGCATTTTAGTTAATATACGATTATATGTGTTAATATGATGCAATTGTAAAATGGAAAATAGAAAATTAAAAGGTATAAAGTAAACTAACTAAATAATTATAGGGGTATAAAATGTAAATAGATATATTAAAATTACAATCGAACTTTTACCCCGGGATATCACTAATTCAATTAAAGTTTTCATCCATAACCCCGGGATATCACCCTAAATCCCGGGGTAACCCCACTATCTTCAATTTTTTTTGCTAACCCCGGGATATATCAAATCTCGGCTCAAGATCCCGGCATTAATGGGTATTTTGGCAAAAAAGGAGAGATTTTGGGCATTTCGGTAATACACTTTTGAAATATGGGTACTTTAATTAAATTCCCTTAAAAAATTGACACAAATATACGAGAAAAATTGAAATGGTTTATTAAATTGTATTTTTTTCTAAAAAAAAATATTGAAATTTAAATCGAGATAGAAGAAATCGAACATAAAGTAGATAATGAACATTCCAGTATATCAAAATATCACCTTATTGCCACGGAATGTCCAAATCCTTATACCACATTGGATTATGAAGATTTCTTCCTTAAAAAAGAATGAACCAAACGAGAGAATGAAATTTGGTCAAAAGAATTTAACATTCCAATTCCATCATATTCCTCTATAATATGCGAACCAAACGTCACCCAAGAGTTTATATATATTAAGTCATAAGTTGTAAACTTAAATTTTAAGAGCCTTATGGTATGAACGAGTTTTAGCTGAAAAAAGTGGCACCAGGAAAGAAACAGAAAATGCCGCTACTAAGTTGTGGAAAAAGTTGCGCAACTCTCTAATTAAGCAAAACGGGTTTTTGGAAGCGGGCGACTTGCCACGCGACTAAGGTCGCGAGAAAGGTTGTGGGAATTCCCAGATGGGGTTTTAAACCCATTTTTTAGCTAGGGTTTGTCCATTCTTCACCCACTCCAATCCTCTCTCATTTTGGGGTATTTTGGGAGCTTCAATATCAGATTTGGAACATCTTGGAGTGGATCTACCCTAAAGAGTTCAAAGAATTTGTGTTTAGAAGCTTGAATTTGGAAAGTAGGTAGATTCCATGGAAGAGATTTGGTTGAGAGATTAAAGACTTGGATGTGGTAAGTTTCTTGTATAATTCAAGCTCTTATATGAGGATCTTTGTAGATCTAAAGGTTCTTTCTTGTTGGTGGTCCATTTATAGATTTGAGAAAATGGGTTGTTTAGAAGCCCTAGATCTTTGTTGGAGATGACTTGATGATGATGAAAGCTTCATTTTTGGAGGCTAAGGATTTGGGTTTGAAACATAGGTTTAACTTAACGTAGCAAGGTGAATTCAAGATTCTTTGTGAAAACTTTGTACATATAAAAATTGTCCATTTTAAAGTATTAATGTGTCTTACTTGATATTTATCAAATGTGCGGGTTAATTAGTGAGTTTTGCATATTTGGTATATTTAATTTTATAAATCTCATGAGATACTTGTATTTCGGTTTTTTGGACAGTTTGATAAATAAATATTGAGAGTGCGGTATTTTGATGATCTATTTCATAAATAGAGATTATTGACAATGATTCACTTATGGTGCTTTTGGTTTTATAAACTATTTGGAAAATACACATTATCGTGTTATAAAGTAGTTTTGAGATATAAATAGTAAGATTTCATTTTGGAAAATGTCAATGATGAGTTTTTGGAGGTAATCATACTTTTGGAGTATGGGTTTGCATAAACATTGGTTAAATGTGTTTTTATCGCTTAAAATGACTTTTATTTAATAGTCACTTGAGTAGTTGAGATTTTGGCTCAGTTTTGACTTAGATGAGTCTTGGGGCCGTTTGTCCGGTTTATTTTGCTCTATCTCAAGCCTTGGAGTTATATGCAGTTACGACATATGTATTTGAAATGTTACATGTTTTGAGTGTGTTGTCATTCATTTGCAATCATGTAAATTTAAACTGTAATGCAATAGATCCATAAGCATAGGAGTCAGCCTTTATTGTTTTAAATGAGACGGTTGTTCCCATGTTGTCATCAGTAATAGGCATCAGGTCATCGGGGGCACTATGGTGCAGGCTATTGAAGTTGAACATCTACCATTGACCATATGGTGCAATTTCTGAGTCAGTTTTAATCGGAGGGTTATTCCCATCTTCTAACTAGAAATAGAGTTTGGGTCATCGGGGGCAACTTGGTACGGTCTTATAGGAGTCGGATACTAGCCATTGACCATCTTATATGATTACACACACCCAAAGAAGTGTAATCATATATGATATTAAGACTTTTTACCTTTTCGTAAAATGTTTAACTTCTCGCATGATCCTTCATCATAGATTATATATATATATATATATATATGTGTGTGTGTGTGTGTGTGTGTGTGTGTGTGTGTGTGTGCGCGTGCGTAGGCAAAAAATCATGTGAGAAGTTGAGGTTAACATGAGAAGCATGAGAAGTGGATTTGAACCGTTGATCACTTTTAATCTCATGTCGTCCCATTAATTGCGCCTTAGAAGGGAACTGAATTGGTGCATCTCGGTCCATCTTATCTCGGTGCATCTCATCCTAATGTGCACTCATTTCTCATCCAACGGTTGATAACCACGTCTCACGCTTCTCAAGTCAACTTTAACTTCTCACAGGAACCCAACCATATATATATATATATAGAGAGAGAGAGAGAGAGAAGGGGGGAGGATCAAACGAGAACGCTAACAATTTAAGAAAAATGAGAACGGCCAAATAACGCACAAAATCACATGTGATTTTACATTAATGGTCAAAAAAAGGTGTGTTGGCGACCTTGGCCGCGTCTTCAAGTCGCGGGGCAAAGTCGCGTAAATCATATGTGATTTTGTACGTGATGTTAGTGTAAAATCACATGTGATTCGACCGTTCTCATTTTTCTTAAATAGTTAGCGTTCTCGTTTGATCCTCCCCCCCTTCTCTCTCTCTCTCTCTCTCTCTCTCTCTCTCTCTCTCTCTCTCTATATATATATATATATATATATATATATATATATATATATATATGGGTGGTTTCAATTGGAAACCATATTAGATTGAAAACTTTGAAAACCGTCAATTTCATTGGTTAAATTAATGAAATTGGTTCATAAAATTGTTTAATATGATCAAGTTGTTCATATAATTCTTTTGTTAATGAAATTGTTTCATATATTTGTTTTTTTTATGTACTTTCATCTATTTTTCTCATTCTGATAAATTGTTTCATGCATTTTCGTTGTTTGATGAAACTTTTTCATTTTTACATAAAAAACACAAATATATACAACGATTTCATCAATAAAAGAATTATATAAAACAATTTCATCAAATTAAACAATTTCATGAAACAATTTCATTAACTTAACCAATGAAATCAACGGTTTCCACGGTTTTCAAAATTAGAGTGGTTTCCATTTGATCGTTCCCCTATATATATATATATGTATATATATATGTAGAGGGGTGTTCAAATGCAAACTTTTTAATGGTGCAAACCCATGCAACCCACTTATCTACCACATATTTTATTTTCCCATTTTTTTATTAAAAAGGTAAAAACAAAATATGTGGTAGAGAAGTGGGTTGCATGGTTTGCACCATTAAAAAATTTGTATTTGAAGGTGCTTCTATATATGTATATATATATATATATATATATGGGCGAATCGTGTGAAAAGTTAAGTTGACGTGAGAAGTGGATCTGAACCCTTGATCACTTTTAATCTCAATCCCACTCATGAATCGCGTTTGATATGGGATTGATCAGTGCATTTCGATGTATCTTATCTCGGTGCATCTCATCCTAACGTACATCTAACGATTGAAAACCACTTCTCACGCTTCTCATGTTAACTCAACTTATTACCAGAACTCAACCCTACATATATATATATATTGTTAAAATGGTTTAACAATGGTTTCATAATATTTGATTATTAACCAATAATAATATCATATTGATATAAATGATCCTTTTAAATCATCTACCAGATTGAATAATCATCCAATCGTTAATTGAATTGAATTAATTGTTAAATTTCAACAAATAGATTATTAGATTAGATTTCTCCTTACCAAATCTATTGAAATGAACAATTGAACATCCTTTAAGACGGCATATATGTGTCAAACATTTTTTTGTCAAATTAATACTTTAAAATTGTCAAAAAAAAATGACTTTGATATATTTAACCCGATGAAAGTTCAATGAGAACATGGTCATAAGAGAATACATATACCATATGTGATTTTTGATTATATATTATATTATATTCAGGTTGGGTCAGCGCTCTTTGGTTGTCGGGCCAAGCACACACGTATTCCCTTGCGTTAGATCGAATCTAAATCACATATGAGTTTTAGTTTAAGATCACATTTCACATAGGATCTATATGTTTGGTTGGTTTTTCATTAAGTGTTGTATGGATAAACTTGTTTGTGTGGATTAGTATGTTTGTATAGATTGGGAAGATTTTATTTGTGCGGGTTTTCATAGATGGCAGGATCGTGTTTTTTAATTGAGAGAGGCAGGTTTTGAAAAACTTAGCTATCTGCATAAAGCTCCCCTTAGAAGCTTATTGAATAAGTCATATTATATGTCATTAAACCACTTTAAAAAAAGTCATGCATAGCTGACTAAATAAACTATGAGTCCCATAATTAATTAAATTGCTAACAAACAAGACTAAGGGGGCGTTTGGTTTGCAGGATTCCGACGAAATTCGAATGAATTGGAATGATCAATTCCATTGACCAAATTCCATTCAGGCGTTTGGTTTAACTATGGAATGGAATTGAATTCCAAACATTGTACCATTCATAGATTTTGTCATTCCATCACAATTGAGAAGGAATTCAATTCCATTCCATCCCATCTTCTCAAAAAGACAAATTTATTCTCATCTTCCCTACTTGATTTACCCAAACTACCGTCACCAACCACCACCGATCTGAATCACCACCGACCGCCATCGATCTGAACCACCGTCGACCACCATCGATGGAACCATCAATGATCTAAACCATCGTCGACCACCACCAATTTGAAGCACCAGCGACCACCGACGATCTAAACCACTACCGACCACCGCCGACCACCACCGACCTGAACCACCACCAAACACCACCGATTTGAAACCACCGCCGAACACCACCAATCTGAAACCACCACCGGGAAGATGATGTGTATCGGTCGAACTGTAAAAAGTAATCAACCGGTAAAGTGTAAAGGAGACGTACTCACTAGAGAAATTGGCTCGATTGTATATCGACGAGATAGTAACTAGACATGGAGTACCGTCGTCTATTGTATCAGACAGGGATGCTCGTTTTACATCAGCTTTCTGGAGAAGTTTGCAAAGGGAGTTAGGCTCTCAACTTAAGCTGAGTACGGCCTATCATCCGCAAACTGATGGCCAGAGTGAGAGAACTATTCAGACATTGGAAGATATGTTTCGTGCATGTGTTATCGATTTCAAAGGTTAGTGGGAAATTCATTTGCCGTTGATTGAATTTTCCTACAACAATAGTTGTCATGCTAGCATACAAGCGGCCCCGTTCGAAGCTTTGTATGGTCGTAAATGTAGAACACCTTTATATTGGAATGAGGTAGGGGAAAGACAGCTAGCGGGACCAGAAATTGTACAGGTGACAGCTGATAAAGTCAACTAGATTAGAGCAAGATTAAAGAGTGCTCAAGATCGTCAGAAAATGTATGCTGATAAACGAAGGAAACCGATAGAGTTTCAGATAGGAGATAAGGTAATGTTGAAAGTTTCGCCATGGAAAGGGGTAATCAGATTTGGAAAGAAAGGAAAGTTGAGACCAAGGTTTGTTGGACCATTTATCATTAGGGACGTGTTGGTGAAGTGGCTTACGAACTTGATCTACCAGAAAGTTTGCGTGGGATTCATCCCACCTTTCATGTGTCAAACTTGAAGAAATGTTTGGCAGAAGCTGATATAGTTGTTCCTTTAGAAGATATTCAAGTAGATGAAAATTTAAGTTATATTGAGGATCCCGTAGCAATTACGGACCTCAAAATAAAGAAGTTGAGGAACAAGGAGATTCGTTTAGTGAAAGTTCAGTGAAAATTTCACCAAGGACAAGAGTTTACGTGGGAAGTAGAGGCAGATATGAAATTTCAGTATCACCATTTGTTTAGCAATAGAATTCCGGGGACGGAATTCTCTTAAGGGGGGAAGATTGTAATATCCGGATCCGAAATTTTTAGTAATTTTGGAAGTTGGGTGAAAAGTGAAGCGAGACCCAAAGTACAGGGGGGTTATTTGAAATTTTGGTTTATATAACCTAAATATCATATGTTTGATTTCATTCAGTCTGATATTTTGTGTGAGCCAACCTAGAGAGAAAGAGAGAACTCAGAGCAAGAAGCAGAGAGAAAGAGAAAGAGATCTTGAAGGATCGATCGTTTTTGGTCAAATAGAGGTATGATTTTAGCTGAATACTTCTATCTGCATGTTATAGTCGGTAAATAGTCTTGTTATTCAAGCTTTTAACCGTGTATTTGATCGATTTAATGATCAAAAAGTTTTCTGGGTTCGAACTGTTAGTCGCCGACTTAAAGTATGAACTCGACCAGGAAGATGATGTGTATCGGTCGAACTGTAAAAAGTAATCAACCGGTAAAGTGTAAAGGACCGGTATGTGATTTGACCGATAAAGTGTAAAGGACCGGTATGTGGTTTGATCGATAAAGTGTAAAGGACTGGTATGTTGTTTGACCGATAAAGTGTAAAGGACCGGTAGGTTGTAAAGGACCGGTATGTGGTTTGACCGGTAGGTTGTAAACGACCGGTAGTTTGTTGTGGACTGATATTAGTCTTTGCTCGACCGTTATAGAGGATCGACCGGTGTATTGATTTGACCGGTGTTATTCGGTGTATGTGTTCGGCCGGTATGTTGTTAATCTGTCCTAAGAGGTTTTGATCAGGATGGTTTTAACCGGGATAGTAGCAGTAGATTTCATTTGATGAGTCTTTAGAAAGAAAGAGTTTTAGTTGCAAGTTAGCTTACCTTTATTTTTAATACCATCGTAGGTGGTGCTAATCAGTAGAAGTCAGAGTTAATCAAGAAGAATCAGAGGTGAGTCTTTCCAACTAAATCTTTTATGATTTGAGCAGTTAATTGATAAATGTGAGTTTTATATACTGTGCATTTATAGTATTGAAAGTATGCAAAAATTATTGCAAAAGATTGATTTAATCAGTTTGGCATGTTTATGCTCAGTTTATATAAACTTGTTTTATATACAGTCAGGACTAGGTGTATGCATACATTTGAGTCAGAAGTCTGACTTAAGTCGGGAAGTGAGACCCGCCTGCTCGTACCGGGGAGTGTGGCCCGTTTATGCCATTAGGGTGTGTCCCTAAAATAAGGCAGTGCGAGACAGACATACCGTCTTTGACGGAAATGTTGGTCAGTAGCTTAAGGTACGCTTGCGAAGCGTAAAAAGTGGTCAGTGATGGCCAGTAAATTGAGTTATGCCTGCGAAGCATAACGTGTTTTAAAGTTTGATTAAAAGAGCATGTTATATTTTTTAGATATAAAGCTTTGTTTAAATGTTTTAATTAATATTTGAACTGTTGCAGTAGTGATGGGAGGGAACTCACTAGACCATTGGTCTAACCCTCGCTCTTTCAAAATTTTAATCCTGTTTCAGGTTATCGCAAAGTAGGAGGTACAGATAAGGGTAAAGAAAAGATGTGAACTATTTTCAGGAGATAGAAGACTTCCTGCAATAGTTTACTCTTTGAACTCAGTTGTGTAGTAAGAGATAGTTGTAAACATTGTACTCTGAAAATGTAAACCTGGGGCAGTATTTATTAAGAAATGTTATTTTTGAATGTATATATATGTTTAGGTTGTTACAATTGGTATTAGAGCATTAGTTTAAGGGATCTAGGTGACCAGATGGGCCTAGACTTAAACTGAGATAGTAGAAGCATAACTGAGTAGTAGGAAGACCGTAAGAAGATAACATTAAGGTAGTAAGGACTAGCATGTAAGGTAAATTTGGAATTCCATCTGGCCAGTGTAATTGTGAATTTACAAGTACATGCTTGTGCTTAAACTGCCGTAATATGTAGTATGTTAAATTGAATATCTTATGTTTATTCTTATCAGAAGTATGTCTGAGCGAGTGACCAGGAGTAGATCTATAGAGAATCCTGAAATGGAGCCAGATAATGAAGTCATTGCCGAAGAGCGAATGACTGGTGTCAACCCGACTGCTATCCAAGGAAAGAGTCGTGGTCGACCTAAAGGTAAAACAGTTCAGAAAGCAACTACTCAGGCAAGAGTTTCCAATGTAGGAACTCGAGGTGGGAAGACGAGTCGTGGTATTCGTCAGGATGAAAGTGTAGAGGTAAGAGTTGAGCAAGAAACTTCTAATCAAGAAAGTTCGGCTTCTGTGAGGGGTCGAAAACAAACAGGAAACCGTGGTAGAGGTAGAACGCAAGGTTTTGTTACACAAGAAACCTTTACTGCAGAAATGGGAAAGTTACAAGAAACGTTAAATGCTTTATTGGTTCAGCGTACTAATGAAGTTTCGGTAAGTAAAGAAAAGAGTGAAGATAAATTAGTGACTGAGGTAGCAGAATCACCAGTAACTGGAATGGGTAGTCACCCTCAGTCAAGTCCCTTTGTGTCAGTTAAAGCTGTAGCTGGAAAAGGATGTAGTTTTAAAGAGTTTGTTGCTTGCAAGCCTCCAACTTATAAAGGGGAATGTGATCCCGTGATAGCGTTAAGATGGGTAAAAGGTAGGGAGCTAGAGTTTGATACAAGTAAGTGTGCAGAAGAAGATAGAGTAGTCTATGCTTTGTCAATGCTGAAAGATGAAGCGATAATGTGGTGGGATGTGGAATCCGGAGGTCAAAGTTCGGCTGTAGCTAAAGAAATGACTTGGAGTGAGTTTGTGAAAAGATTTAAAGCACAGTTCTGCCCTCTAGCGGCAGTTAAAAAGTTGGAAGAAGAGTTTCTGGGTTTAGAGCAGAAAGGAATGTCAGTACGAGAATATGCCACAAAGTTTATTGAAAAGTCTCGATTTGCAGGAATTTATGTACCTAATGAAGAAAGACGAATAGAACGTTTCGTCTTTGGATTAAGAAGTGATATTCGGGAATTTGTCTCGAATAAGGAACCGTCTACTTTTCAAATGACAGTAAATGCAGCTGAAATGAGAGAGAAAGAAAAGAATAGGCAAGCTACAGAAAGAAGTGGAGATAAAAGAAAATGGGAAGGAACAGTTCGTGATTCCGAACCGTTTAAGTCTGCAAAGTTTGATCAGCGTTCTATTAATAAGTTTGAAAATAATCCCTATAGCAAGTGTAATCGAAGGCATAAAGGAGAATGTAAG
Source organism: Arctium minus (assembly GCA_954870635.1). Taxonomy (NCBI): domain Eukaryota; kingdom Viridiplantae; phylum Streptophyta; class Magnoliopsida; order Asterales; family Asteraceae; genus Arctium; species Arctium minus. Next base: position 38,551,695 of record OX941085.1, on the reverse strand, counting down.
ATTGATCAAGAGGGCTGTTATAAATGTGGGAAGGTTGGGCATTTGGCTCGGGATTGCCAGAATTTGAGGTCTTGTTATCAGTGTGGATCTCCTGATCATATCAGGACCAATTGTCCACAATTGAAAAAGGGATTGAGTAGAGGAAATGTAGATAAAGGAAGTGAGAAAAAGGTGGAGCCAGCTAAAGCGAGGGCTAGAGTTTTCAATATGTCAGCAGAAGAAGCGGCAGAGATACCTGATGTTGTGACAGGTACTTTCTTTATAGATTCGAATTATGTAAAAGTATTGTTTGATTCAGGCGCAAATCGTTCTTTTGTGTCTCCAAATTATGTGCATAAATTGAATGAGAAACCTAAGAAGCTTAAGCATGAATTGAAAGTAGAAGTGGCTGATAATAGTCAAATCTTAGTGGAGGAAGTGTATGATGGGAGTAGTATTGTCATTGATGGGCATTCATTTCCACTTCGACTGTACCCGATGGGTATGGGAGAATTTGATGTTATTGTGGGAATAGACTGGTTGGCGTCTAATGATGCTCATATAATATGCAATAAGAAATTGATTCGTATAGCGCAGGCAGGAAAAGAAGAGATAGTAGTGTTGGAGATCGAAGGGATAGAAAGTCATGTTTGATTTCTATGATTAAGGCTAAGAAATGTTTAGTAAAAGGGTGTGTGGGGTTCTTAGCTTATGTAATAGATGCTAAGAACGAAAAGAAAGGATTAGAGTCACTTCCGGTAGTCAGTGAATATCCAGAAGTATTTCCGGAAGACTTAACCACTTTGCCTCCTGATCGGCAAGTGGAATTTCGTATTGATTTAGTACCCGGAGCAGCGCCGATTGCAAGAGAACCGTATAGACTGGCACCGGCAGAGATGAAAGAAATGATGACTCAACTGCAGGAGTTGTTAGACAAAGGGTTTATTCGTCCTAGTACCTCACCATGGAGAGCGCCAGTATTGTTTGTTAAGAAGAAAGACGGGTCTATGAGAATGTGCATAGACTACCGTGAGCTCAATAAGTTGACTGTCAAAAATAAGTATTCGCTTCCCAGGATTGACGATCTTTTTGATCAACTACAAGGAGCGAGTTACTTTTCGAAAATATGTAACACCCCGAATTTCCGTTATGTAATTTTGGTATTCTTGTGGTTAAGCTTTTATCGTTAGCACCGTGTTTGGTTTGAAGTTGAGTTAGATTTTGAGAATTTTGGGGACAAGCAGTGAACTACGCGAGTTGCACCGCGACTAGAGGTCGCGGTACAACCCGCGTAACCCTCTGTTTGATATGAGATTTTTGGAACTACGCGAGTTGCACCGCGACTTAAGGTCGCGGCACAACCCGCGAAACCCACTGGATGATTTTGGGTTTTGGATACGGGCGAGTTATGCCGCGAGTTGAAGTCGCAGCATAACCCGCGAAGTTGCCTGGCCGACTTAAGGGTTTTTAACCCAAAATATCTTCATTTTTCTCAGAATCTTTCTCTCTCTCTTCAAATCTCTCTCTTTCTCTAAAGTTTCTTAGATCTTCAAGGGTTCGTTAATCGCTAGTATTAAGTGCATTGCTCGGGGTTTCGGTGTATAAAGCTTCACCTCTTCGTCGTGATCGATATCTGGTTTTCGGGTTTTCGTATAAACCTGTTTGGTGAGTTTCTACTATCATTTTAAACTGTATACATATCAAAAGATACCTTTTGTAACTCCTATATATCTCCATGGCTTCAGATCTAAGTTTTTCTACATATTTGATATAACTTGAGTTTTGGGAGATTTTAGGGTTCCCGATCATTTTTAACTAAAATGATGGAATCTATCTTATTTGAAGTAAAAGGATGTTTTATTTGCACATTACGTGGGATATGTGAAAGAATGTTTATGAACTCATTTTTATGATTTTCATACTTACCAGAAGTTGAACTTGAAAAGGCATTTTTGTTTATAAAATGTTTTTATACCATATGACTATTTACGGTTGGTCACACTGTTGTTGTGACAGGTCTGTACCATTACTAGTGGATCCCTAGGTTTTGAGTCGACTGATATTAATTGGAGATTACCAAGTAAAGTAAATATAGAACTACATGTGCATTAAATTGTGAGGTTTTGGCCGTTAACAAATATAAAACTACATGTGCATTAAATTGTGAGGTTCTGGCCGCTAATAAATTATGGAACTACATGTGCATTAAATTGTGAGGTTCTATAAGGTAATCAAAACGAAGAACTACATGTGCATTAAATTGTGAGGTTCTGGAAAGAAGGTTTATGACCTTATTTTAATGGATTTTATTCCTAAAATCAGTTAACTTGGAAATGCTTGTTGGAAAGGTTTCCTTTTTGGATGCAAATGTTATATCCCTTGAAATTTATAAACTGTATGTTCTCACTAGGCTTTTCAAGCCTAACACTTTTTCTCAAATGATATGTATATCAGGTTCTCGTTAGCGGCGGGTTGCCAAGGGCTTGAGTGTCGGGGTTTGACCTCGAGGGTTTTTGAGATGATTAGTATTGGATTGTTGGGCATTTGTTAAGTCCCATATTTTTGGATGATTTTGGATCAACAATTGATGTAATCTAGATAGTATATGTTTAGATTAGTTTGTTGTTGAGATCCTTATCCGTATTCAGATTTTTGTAAAGGTTAAGTACAGTCCCCCTTTTTGGGAGGTTTAAACCTTTGGTTGATGCTTAATTGTACGGTTTCCGCAGCTTTAAATTTACCCTGGTCGTAGGGTGTTACAAAATAGATCTTCGATCTGGATATCACTAGTTGAAGGTGAGGGAAGAGGATGTGCCTAAGACTGTATTTCGTATGAGGTACGAACATTATGAGTTTCTAGTTATGCCATTTGGTTTGACCAATGTGCCAGCAGCTTTCATGGATCTGATGAATAGAGTGTGTAATCCGTTTTTAGATAAGTATGTCATCGTCTTTATAGATGATATACTGATCTATTCACGTTCCAAAGAAGATCATGAAACTCATTTACGAGCGATTTTTGAATTGCTTAAGCGTGAGAAGTTGTACACCAAGTTTTCAAAATGTGAATTTTGGCTTAAAGAAGTTCAGTTTCTAGGACACTGGTGTCAAAAGAAGGGATTAAGGTTGATCCAGCTAAGATTGAAGCTATAAAAGGGTGGGAAGCACCGAAATCACCATCTGAAGTAAGAAGTTTTCTTGGATTGGATGGTTATTATAGAAAGTTCATCAAGGACTTTTCAAGGATAGCTACGCCATTAACAGCATTAACCAGAAATAATGTCAAGTTTGTCTGGGCAGAGGCTCAGAAAGAAGCGTTCGGTAAATTGAAAGAAAGTCTAAGTAGTGCTCCTGTTTTGTCTCTACCCAACGGAACGGAAGGATTCGTAATTTATAGCGATACTTAAAAGTTGGGTCTGGGATGTGTGTTAATGCAAGAAGGCAAGGTAATTGCTTATGCATCTCGACAGCTGAAAGAACATGAAAAGAATTACCCGACGCATGATTTAGAGTTGGCAGTTGTAGTCTTTGCTTTGAAAATTTGGAGGCATTACTTGTATGGGATCAAGTGTCAAATTTACACAGATCACAAGAGTCTTCAATATCTTTTCAATAAGAAGGAGCTTAATATGAGGCAGCGTAGGTGGATGGAGCTATTAAGCGATTATGACTGTGATATTCTGTACCATCCAGGCAAGGCTAATGTGGTAGCAGATGCTCTAAGTCATAAGGAACATGGAGAAATAACAGAAGTTGTAGCATTTCGAATTGATGTTGTTTCTAATTTCTTAGAAGAAGTTATAAAGTATCAAGAAGAAGCAGCGTCAAAAGAAAATTTGAAAAGTGAAAGAATAGTTGGAATTGTTAACTCGTTAGTAGTTGACAATCGCGGAGTAAAGTGCTTCAATAAGCGAGTATGGATCCCAAAAGCAGGAGATCTGAGGCAGAAAGTGTTAGAAGAAGCACATAGATCCCGTTACTCAGTACATCCAGGAACCAACAAGATGTATAGAGATCTGAAACAAAGTTATTGGTGGCAAGGTTTAAAGAAAGATATTGCTCACTTCGTTGAACGATGTTTAACATGTTTGAAAGTTAAAGTTGAGCATCAGAGACCTTATGGGGAGCTTCAGTCTTTAGAAATTCCAGTTTGGAAGTGGGACGAGATTACTATCGATCTTGTTACTGGGTTACCGCGATCACCTAAGGGGCATGATGCCATTTGGGTGACAGTGGATAGACTCACAAAGTCAGCTCATTTCCTACCGATCAAGGAGACGTACTCACTAGAGAAATTGGCTCGATTGTATATCGACGAGATAGTAACTAGACATGGAGTACCGTCGTCTATTGTATCAGACAAGGATGCTCGTTTTACATCAGCTTTCTGGAGAAGTTTGCAAAGAGAATTGGGCTCTCAACTTAAGCTGAGTACGGCCTATCATCCGCAAACTGATGGCCAGAGTGAGAGAACTATTCAGACATTGGAAGATATGCTTCGTGCATGTGCTATCGATTTCAAAGGTTAGTGGTAAATTCATTTGTCGTTAATTGAATTTTCCTACAACAATAGTTATCATGCTAGCATACAAGTGGCCCCGTTCGAAGCTTTGTATGGTCGTAAATGTAGAACACATTTATGTTGGAATGAGGTAGGGGAAAGACAGCTAGCGGGACCAGAAATTGTACAGGTGACAGCTGATAAAGTCGACTAGATTAGAGCAAGATTAAAGAGTGCTTAAGATCGTCAGAAAATGTATGCTGATAAACGAAGGAAACCGATAGAGTTTCAGATAGGAGATAAGGTAATGTTGAAAGTTTCGCCATGGAAAGGGGTAATCAGATTTGGAAAGAAAGGAAAGTTGAGACCAAGGTTTGTTGGACCATTTATCATCACGGGACGTGTTGGTGAAGTGGCTTACGAACTTGATCTACCAGAAAGTTTGCGTGGGATTCATCCCACCTTTCATGTGTCAAACTTGAAGAAATGTTTGGCAGAAGCCGATATAGTTGTTTCTTTAGAAGATATTCAAGTAGATGAAAAATTAAGTTATATTGAGGAGCCCGTAGCAATTACGGACCTCAAAATAAAGAAGTTGAGGAACAAGGAGATTCGTTTAGTGAAAGTTCAGTGGAAATTTCACCAAGGACAAGAGTTTACGTGGGAAGTAGAGGCAGATATGAAATCTCAGTATCACCATTTGTTTAGCAATAGAATTCTGGGGACGGAATTCTCTTAAGGGGGGAAGATTGTAATATCCGGATCCGAAATTTTTAGTAATTTTGGAAGTTGGGTGAAAAGTGAAGCGAGACCCAAAGTACAGGGGGGTTATTTGAAATTTTAGTTTATATAACCTAAATATCAGATGTTTGATTTCATTCAGTCTGATATTTTGTGTGAGCCGACCTAGAGAGAAAGAGAGAACTTAGAGCAAGAAGCAGAGAGAAAGAGAAAGAGAAAGAGATCTTGAAGGATCGATCGTTTTTGGTCAAATAGAGGTATGATTTTAGCTTAATACTTCTATCTGCATGTTATAGTCGGTAAATAGTCTTGTTATTCAAGCTTTTAACCGTGTATTTGATCGATTTAATGATTAAAAAGTTTTCTGGGTTCGAACTGTTAGTCGCCGACTTAAAGTATGAACTCGACCAGGAAGATGATGTGTATCGGTCGAACTGTAAAAAGTAATCAACCGGTAAAGTGTAAAGGACCGGTATGTGGTTTGACCGATAAAGTGTAAAGGACCGGTATGTGGTTTGACCGATAAAGTGTAAAGGACCGGTATGTTGTTTGACCGATAAAGTGTAAAAGACCGGTAGGTTGTAAAGGACCGGTATGTGGTTTGACCGGTAGGTTGTAAACGACCGTTAGTTTGTTGTGGCCGATATTAGTCTTTGCTCGACCGTTGTAGAGGCTCGACCGGTGTATTGATTTGACCGGTGTTATTCGGTGTATGTGTTCGGCCGGTATGTTGTTAATCTGTCCTAAGAGGTTTTGATCAGGATGGTTTTAACCGGGATAGTAGCAGTAGATTTCATTTGATGAGTCTTTAGAAAGAAAGAGTTTTAGTTGCAAGTTAGCTTACCTTTATTTTTAATACCATCGTAGGTGGTGTTAATCAGTAGAAGTCAGAGTTAATCAAGAAGAATCAGAGGTGAGTCTTTCCAACTAAATCTTTTATGATTTGAGCAGTTAATTGATAAATGTGAGTTTTATATACTGTGCATTTATAGTATTGAAAGTATGCAAAAATTATTGCAAAAGATTGATTTAATCAGTTTGGCATGTTTATGCTCAATTTATATAAACTTGTTTTATATACAGTCAGGACTAGGTGTATGCATACATTTGAGTCAGAAGTCTGACCTAAGTCGAGAAGTGTGACCTGCCTGCTCGTACCGGGGAGTGTGTCCCGTTTATGCCATTAGGGTGTGTCCCTAAAATAAGGCAGTGCGAGACAGACATACCGTCTTTGACGGAAATGTTGGTCAGTAGCTTAAGGTATGCTTGCGAAGCGTAAAAAGTGGTCAGTGATGGCCAGTAGATTGAGTTATGCCTGCGAAGCATAACGTGTTTTAAAGTTTGATTAAAAGAGCAGGTTATATTTTTGAGATATAAAGCTTTGTTTAAATGTTTTAATTAATATTTGAATTGTTGCCGTAGTGATGGGAGGGAACTCACTAGACCATTGGTCTAACCCTCGCTCTTTCAAAATTTTAATCCTGTTTCAGGTTATCGCAAAGTAGCAGGTACAGATAAGAGTAAAGAAAAGATGTGAGCTATTTTCAGGAGATAGAAGACTTCCTGCAATAGTTTACTTTTTGAACTCAGTTGTGTAGTAAGAGATAGTTGTAAACCTTGTACTCTAAAAATGTAAACCTGGGGCAGTATTTATTAAGAAATGTTATTTTTGAATGTATATATATGTTCAGGTTGTTACATAGTGGGCGACAATGCCCGGCGACATATGTCACTATCGCCATAGGCAAAGTCGCGTACTTGGATTAGCTCTCGGTACATCAACGGCGACAGTGTCCGACAACTATGCCAATGTCACTGTCACATGGGCAAACTCGCGAGGATGGTACCGTGGGGAGGGGATAGCGGGCGACTATGCCCCGCGACTATGCCAAGGGCATAGTCGCCATGTCAGTGTCGTCAATGGGCCTCATTTTTGCATTTAATCCCTTGTCTACCCACATTTCTCATTTATCACTTCACCTTTTCTCCCCATTTTCTCTCTCTCTCTCTCTCTCTCTAGACGATTTTTCTGCATTACTCCATTGTTGGTGAGCCTTTAAGGCTTTGGTCCTTAAGTTTGAAAGTAATCTTTCATCTTTTGGAAGCAACACCCTAAGGGTTCATCATCTCACCATCTACTCCATCAAGTCTAATGTTTTGGAAACAATTCTAGGTTTTCATCCAAAACCTAATTTGCAAGTTCATCCTACTCTCTTAAACTTTATACATGTCAAAACCTTGTATTTTGAACCCCTAATCTTCTCCTAGTTACAATTTCTTACTTGAAAGATTTTGACCTAACTTGAATTTTTTGGAGATTTTATGGTTTTTACCATTTTATGCAAAATGATGGGCTTTATTATATGTGTTATAACATGTAGGTTTATATGCATATTCATGGTTGAATACTTAGAAAACTCACTTTGAAAATATTTTATGACGCTGGAGACTGCAAATGATGGGAATCTTATAGATAAAGAAGAGGTATAAGCATCACTCCAAAAACTGCAAATCATCCTCAGACATTAAGGGGTTGTTCGGTTGTGGCTTAATGGGTTGTATAGCCTATATGGCTTATTCGCTCAGCCATATATAACTGTTCGGTTATGTCTTATTCGATCAGCTAATGGCCGAGTCGGTCAGCCACAAAAACAAAGTCCTTTGTATTCAGCCATTTATTTCCCTTTTTATTCCCTTTTTGCCCTTCACCCTCTATCATCTTCATCCCCATTCTACAAATCATAAAACCTATTGTCTTCGACATCCTAAACAGAAACCAATCAGAACAGGGACTTCATGTTGTAGCATTTTCTCAAGAATCAAACAAATCAAGCCCTAAATTCATGTGTGTGATCAGATTCCCAAATCGAGTAGAATCTGTTGTAGCATTTTCTCAAGAATCAAACAAAGTTCACAAATCGAGCCCCAAATCGGTGTTGCTGGGTGTGAACTAAGTTCACAAATCGAACCCACCTACCATTCTTCTTCCCCCTTATCTTACCTCTCTCTCTTCTATCCATATGACTTCCACCGTTGAATTTTTATGGGTTGGAGAGGATTTCATTTTGATGGTTTTTAGCCATTGTTGAGAATCGTTGGTGGCATCTACAAGGTTTTTAGCTTCGATTCATATGGTTTTTTGTTAGGTTGGATTTCAAGAAATCACAGGTTGTGAACTGTGAACAGGTATGGGATGGAGAATATGAGGTATTGATTAATGGTTTAAAGATATGGAAGATTTATTCATTGTTTATATGAATTTTTAATAGATGATTAATATAAACCTAAGGGGTTGTTCGTGTAAACAACTATTTTTGGGTTTTGGCAAGGGGAAAGGGAAGGGGATGGTAGGTTGGCAGGTGTGAGGTTGTGAGCTGATGGGAAATTCAAGAACAACCCTATAGATAATATATTTATACATTCAATTTTGATCTTATAGTATTATTTAAAATCAAGGTTTAATCTTATGATATTATCTAAATTCAAGGTTTATTTTTTATGATATTATCTAAATTCAAGGTTTAATCTTATAATATTCATTCAGTATTTTTATTTAAACAAAAATAGATACTGAGGGTAAATGGGTAATTTCTGACATTCAGACTGTTTATTCAGCACTAGGGGTGTACATAAAATTGTCAACCCGCGAAACCGCCAAACCGCTAAATAGAAGGGTTGAAATTGGGTTAGGAAAACTCAACCCAACCCAAACCGTTAACCCGCCGCTATTTTTTTATAAAATTATATTATATATATATATATATATATATATATATATATATATATATATATATATATATAGGGAGAGATTCATTTGAGAAATGGTAAATATATGAGAAATAGAGAAGTAATCTTAGCCATTCGTCTAGTCAACATTTGCGGCTTTGACCGTAAAGCACCGGATAATTCCTTGTGTGGTCTATAGAAGGTAGAGGGGTAATTTCGTAAAATACACAGGATAAGTTCATATATGAATCACAAAGATTCATATATGAATCTGTTAATTAGTTCAACTGATTCATATATGAATCTTTGTGATTCATACAGATTCATATATGAATCTTTGTGATTCACAAAGGTTCATATATGAATCTTTGTGATTCATACATACAGATTCATATATGAATCACAAAGGTTCATATATGAATCTGTTAGTTAGTTCAACTGATTCATATATGAATCACAAAGGTTCATATATGAATCAGTTAAAATAGTTAAGTTGTGAATTGCACTAGTTCATATATGAACATATAGTTCATATGTGAATTATACATGTTCATATATGAATACAGCCCGTGTGTTTTGTAAAATTTACGAAATCGTTCTTCTATTTTTGGGATAGCCGCAACTTTTGACCAGTGAAAGTCGCAACTTTTGACCGGTCAAAGCCGCAATATTTGACTAGTCAAATCCGATCTTGACCATATGAATGGCTAGGATTACTTCTCTATTTATCATATATTTACCATTTCTCAAATGAACCAAACACTATATATATATATATGCAGTTTATTCACAACCCAAATTAACTTGAAGACTTATGGATTATAATTTATAATTGGATGATTGTAATTAGAGCTGTAAACGAATTGAACGTTCAGTGAACCGTCTTTGGCGGGAAGTTCGTTTATGTTCGTTTATTTAATAAATGAACGAACATGAACACATTTTTTTGTTCGTTTAGTTAAATGAACGAAATGAACAATGGTCTCGTTCGTTCATTTATGTTCGTGAACGTCCGTTCATTTATGTTCGTTAATGTTCGTTCGTTTGCATTCGTTTATGTTCATTTACGTTTGTTTATTATATAAATATATTTATATATTGTGACATTAATATGTAAAATCATTAAGTAAATTGAATTTTTAGAATTCTTTTTTTATCGCTCATAAGTTTACACAGTTTTTCATTTTGTTATGTTAGTTTTTAGGAACGGAATGATGAGTAATGGTGGTTGTTTTTTGTTCATTTATGTTCGTTCGTTTATGTTCATTTAAATTTATTTATGTTCGTTCGTTTATGTTTGTTTAAGTATATTTGTGTTCGTTTGTTTATATCTGTTTAAGTCCATTTATGTTCGTTCGTTCGTTTATGTTCGTTTAGCATCTTAACGAACGAACATAAACGAACACGAACAAACACATTTTCTTAATGAATGAAGTCTAGGGGTGGCAAAAAGTGACCCAACCCGCCAACCCAACCCGAACCCAACCCAAAATTAGCAGGTTGGGTTAAGAATTTCAACCCATTTAAGTTAAATGGGTCAACCCGCCTAACCCATTTATTAATTGGGTTTGGGTTGGGTTGAAATTTTCAACCTGATTTCGACTCATTTACAACCTGATTTCGACTCATTTACAACATGTTTCCAACCCAATTACAACTTGTTTCTAACCCAATTACAACATGTTTCTAACCCATTTATTATATTACCTAATATTTTATTTCTAATTATTAATCAATATTTAATACAATTAATATTTTAATATAATTCTTAAAGATTAGAAAATAATTTCTATATTGAAATTTGAAAGTTGAACACCCTAATCGACTAAATCAGTAAATCTTATTCCTAATTTGAAACACCATACTCCTCCAGCCTCCTCTCCTCCCTCTTCCCTCATACGCCGATGGCGCATATCTTCCTCCCTCTTCACCGGCGACTCCTCTCCTCTCCCTCTGTTCCACGACGACTCATATCCCTCTGTTCCACGGCTTCACGACGAGCAGTCCACGAGGAGTTCAATTCCATTGTTCACGGTAAACTTGTAATCTTAACTTGATTGACTTCAGTTCCATTGTTCGACTTTAGTTCTTAACTTGATATATATATTTATAATCTTAACTTGATCGACTTCAGTTCTATTGTTCCATTGTTACTTATATATATTTATAATCTTAACTTGATCGACTTCAGTTCTATTATTCATGACGGAGAATATATAAGATCGAAAGGAAAGTAATACCGAGAGTGAAATTGGAGTCGATGAAAGTGCAAGTCGAGTTACTTAGAAACTTTTTTGGAACCATGATCTATTTAACTTTGTGGTTGTTGGAAACTTTGAACTATTTATTTTACTTTATGGTTGTGTTTTATTAAACTTCGAACAATTTATTTGACTTTGTCATTGTGTATTTGTCGTGGAATGAAGTAGTTTAAGCGTTTTTATTTCATTTACAATTTTAAAATTAAATGGGTCAACCCAAGTTCAACTCATTTATTTAACAGGTTGGGTTGAGATAATCATAAACAGGTCAACCCGCTACCAACCCATCAACTCAACAGGTTGGGTTGGGTTGAAATTTTTAACCCATTTAATTAAACAGGTTGGGTTGGGTTGAGATTTTCAACCCAATTAACAAATGGGTTGAACCCGAACCCATCCCAACCTGAGCTATTTACACCCCTAGAATGAACATGAACACAAAAAATTTTATTTTTTTTAAGTATATAATATTTATATACGACAAAATGCAACAAATAAACTCACACACCCTTCTCACCTTTGGTGAGGTTTGAACCTCTGACCTCCTAGGAAGTCAAAGGCTCTTTTATCGCTAAGGCCAAAGGCCCTTTGGTCTAAAAAACTTTCATTCATTTACCGTTCGTGTTCGTTCGTTTGTTCGGTTAAGTTAAACGAACGAACACGAACAAGCCCTAATTGTAATAACTAATAACTTTGTTGAGAATAATTTTAGTATTATTTATCGTATTTCAATCGGCAAATTTATGTATATTACTAATCCGCCAACCCAACCCAACCCCCATAACTCACAAGGGTTGGGTTGGGTTATATTTTTGAATGGGTTGGGTTGGGTTGAGATTTTCCAAACCGCCATAATTGGGTTGGGTTGTAAAAACGTCCCAACCCAACCCGCGTACACCCCTATTCAGCACAACAACCGAACACCAACTTATTTGTTAACATCCAGACAACCATATCCACTCAGACAGCTATATCCATACAGGTCTTAACAGAAAATGAACCGAACAACCCCTAAGTCTTCTGGAATGACTTTTAGTTCCCTTGCTTTAAGCAGTGTATGTAATAAAAACTCAAAAAAAAAAAGGAAAAAAAAAAGAGAGAAAGTCTTATGGAACCAGGCTTTGTAGTATTGGATGCATTTTTGGTAAAAGTAGGATTTTTAGAGGAAATGAATGGATTCTTCCATGTACAATTAAGGTTCATTTAGACCTTACATATATATATATATATATATATATATATATATATATATGTGTGTGTGTGTGTGTGTTTTGGAAGGGGGGGGGGGGGGACCAAGTTTAAATGGTTATTTGATTTGGATACTCCTATGGAGTTAATATCGATATGATGTCATTCATGGCAAGAAAAGCCTTACTTGGCCAGAAATGGTTATGTGAACTATATGTGTTATTATAGTTTTGTCACAAATGCAATTGTGATAAGCCTTAGGTTATTACTATTAGATCCATAGATATAGAGTCGACTTATTTGATGGATAACTCTCATTTGTAACTAGTTGAGACATTAGGTCCCCGATAGGCAACTTGGTACGATTTTGTGGGATCGAATACTAGCCATGGACTGTAAATATAATCCTAGTGAATGAGTATGATTAGGATCATTGGATGCCCTCCCCCACATCTGAGTATGAGTCGATGAGCTCGTGACCTTGATCCTAGTATTGAACTCACAACTTGGAGAGTAGCTTACTTTTATGTTCCGCTACAATCCTTGGAAATCGGTTCTCCCTCGTCATCGTAAGATACTTTTGGACCATATGGTTTGTATGTGGTATATTTGGAAAACAAAACTACTTCTCTCGTTTCAAAGTCATCTATTGTCAATTTTTATGCTTTATTGAATTATATAAAATGTTTATTCTCACTGGGTGTAAAGTCTAATATTTTTTCTTAAATAACATATATATCAGGTTCCTTTAGCAACGGGGCTCACAAAGTTTGAGGGACGAGCGTTTCGTCGAGTGTGGCAATCTTTGGAGAAAGTCTTTTGAGAATGTGGCGTACAGATTTGAATAGATACCTTTTGGGGGATTGTGTTAACAATTATTTTAATCTAGACGTACATAGTTTAGATTAGTGAGTTGTCATTTGTAATCTCTACTTATAGAATTGTAAATGCTATTACATTTTCCCCATTTTGGGTTATTTCCTTTATATTGGATGTTTCCGTTACGTCACTTTCAGGTTTAAGCTTACCTCTATTTTTAGGGATGTTACACACAAGATTTGAACCACCGCTGACCACCACACGATCTGAACCACCGCCAACCACCACTGATCTGAACCACCATTTTGAACCATCGTCGACCATCACCGATCTGAACCACAATTGTTGGATTCTGGTTTCAAATTTTTCAAAAAAATGGCATTTTAGTCATTTACCAATATTTCATTCCAATTTCAAAGCTACATGATGTGAACCAAACAGACAGATTACAATTTTTTTAACAGATTTCATTCTAATGTCTGTCACCCAAACAAATAGTAAAACCTGATAACATTTTATTCAAATTTCTTAAATGTCAAAATCCTTTAATATATTCCATTTTATCCAAAACCATTATGTGAACGAAACACTCTTAAATTTTTTTAGAAAGATAACTGTTCATTTGAGGTTGGCCACGACATATAAGTCACAGTCAACCAGATTTGTGTGCCATTCGGTCACCGGCGCCGATCATGGTTCTCACCCTCACGTGACTGACATGCGTGCAGTGGGCAACCACGTGACACTCAATGTGTCATCCCCATCTCTTTGGCTCTCGTGCTTGGAAATTGTTAAAAACAAAAACCATGTTAAATTAATTCCATATAATTATTACTGCAAAAATAACTTTTACCCTATGTTTTTTATCTTTTATTTTTCAAAAAAAAGAATTTTTTTTGTTTTTTTGTTTGAAAGGCTCGATTATAATTTCATTAAAAGATACCAGAATGTTTTTATTAATTAAAAAGTAATAAGTTAAACTAAAAAAGGACAAGAATCGCATTGCCCCATGAAGAAAGTATTAACTAGAGAAGATGCACTCCCATCCTCATGTCTTAATTAATTTACTTATACTTTTATATCTATATATAGACTCAAACTTCAATAACCCAATTCATATATATATATATATATATATATTTAAATTTGAAGTATAGACCATTTTTTGGCAATTTTCACTAACATTAAATTCTTTATAATCATTCGTTTTCGCTAATATTATATCTAAGTTTCGTATATATTCATGAGACGTGTCACATAGTTATACTATCAAGGAGTACGTAAATCTATATGGCCATACAAAGAATATGTATGCTTCGATTTGGTTATTGGATAATCAAAAACTTGCACAAAGAATACGTATGCTTCGATTTGGTTATTGGATAATTGGAAACCCAAATGATATTATGTTTATTATTAATAATTATTATAGCAGAATAATTAAAGTATGTGTTAAAAGTTTAATTATGATATTACAGGGTTTTATGTGTAAATGTATTTACAGATAATTTTATTATGGTTAATAAAAATAAATAAAACTTTGTTGGAGTTATAGGCATTGTTTGGCAAAAAAAATAGTTAGCTCTAGTTTTTTTTTTTGGTACAAGTTGTTTTTCACTAAACTATCTTATAAACTAGATTATTGAAAAGTTACTCATAGTAGCGTTTTGAAAAGCTAGTTTATCAGCTAGTTTGCCAAATATAGCCATAGTCTATATAACTCCACCACTTATAAACAAGGTGATAGGCCAAAACCTAAGGAAATTAATCTTTTTGGATTTTAGATATTATCAAATAAAAACAGAAAAGAAACTTTTATTCTTTTATGTTAAAAACACATACCAGGTTTCTAGGGTTTTAAGTTAACACTCTGTTGAAGCCAAACGAATTTGTGTGTGGATTGTCATAGAGGAAACCTACTTTGGTTTCTGGTGCTCAAATCAGAATATGCTTTGAATCCCAAAGATAACCTAAAATTATTTTTTCGCTATGTTTTAAAGGTTAATTTTTTAACAGAAACCTACAATATCCTTTGGTTATGTCCAACTATGTTTTTTGGTAAGAGGAACATTAAGCTTGTAACTAGGAATATATTCATTTTAAAAACAAGATCTACCATATTTGTAACATCCTAAAAATTCAGGTAATTTTGAAAATTTAAAAATTAGGCAATATAACGTCTATAAATAGAGCAAATCACCCATAAAGGGGTAAAAGCGTTAGCATTTACAAAATGCATGGGAAACGACAACAAACTAATCTAAACCACATCTAGCTAGATTACACAGGTTGTCAACCCAATACCAAAATGAATAATTGTTTAAATGCTAAAGCTTCCCAAAATATCTATCCTCCAAAAATGCCCTCAAGAGACCACGCACTTCTCTCAACCCCTTGACGACCTGCCGCTAAGGGAACCTGTTATACACATCATTTGAGAAAAAATGTTAGGCTTAAAGCTTAGTGAGAACATACAGTTTATACGAAAGACAGTAAGAATAATTTGTTGCAACATAAATGAACTGTTTTCGTCAACCACTTTTGTAAATGGTTTGATAAGCACATAGTGACCTTCCGGCCCAGACTTCATCTTGCGATGACGGGAAGAACCCGAATTCCAAGGATTGTGGCGAAACACAAAGTAAGCCACTTTTCAAGTTTTGAGCTCACCATACTAGGATCAAGGCCACGAACACGTCGGCTCGTACTAAGATGTGGGGGAGGGCACCCAATGATCCCTAGTCATGCTCATTCACTAGGATTTACATTTACGACCCACGGCTAGTATCCGGTCCCACATAACCGTACCAAGTTTCCCTCTAGGGTCCAATGTCTCAAGTAGCTACATACGGGAGTTATCCCCAAATAATAAGTCGACTCTATACCTATGGATCCACTAGTAATCGTCTAGACTTGTCACAATATCACTTGTGACCAACTATAATCAAACATATAGTTCATAACGCCATATTTTCCCAAATCACATTTTATGGCTAACTGCTGATAAGAAATAGAAAGCCCAACATAACACATAAGGTTATCTTCTCATTTCCAAATGTGTTTCTTTATCAAGTAAACACTACAAGTGTTAAAAACCATTTAATTGTAACATGGATTTCCTCAAGATTTAACCATTTATTTCCTTCTCATCAATTAGTCCCTTTCAACCAAAATACCCATAATATGTTTAAAACATAAACTTGACTAAAATCCATAAGTTGAACATTTACTCATCAAAATGTGAATCCAACCATATTTGTAGTTCCAAAACATAGGTTATTCTTTTATTTTACAAAATGGTAAGAAACCTTAGAAATCCCCAAAATACCAAGTTAGGTCAAAATCTCAACAAAATGGAAATGCAAACAAGGAGATATCTAGAAGTCAAAATATACGTTTTGATGTGTATAAAATTTGATAAAAATAAAGTATGAACTCACAATGGTTATAATGTCGAAACCCTAGAATCTCTAGTTGAAAGAGAGGATGAATGCTCTTGAGAGAGGATGATCTTCACCAAAGGCACCTTAGGTTTACCTAGACATACACCATTAATGAGGAGGGAGGTTGATGGTGTAATAAATGAGGAGGGAGACTTAGGGTTTGAAGCTTACCACAAACTGCAGAGAGAAAACGACTTAGCTCTTGAAGAAATCAGATAAAATGACTTATTTTCGAAGCTGGTCCAATTAAAGCCTCAGACCCCGCTCGCGATAGTGACATTGTCACTATCGCGGGGCACAATCGCGCCTTTTGTACCGAGAGTCGTATGGCTTCCGCGATAGTGCCCTGGCGATAGTGACACTGTCACTATCGCGTGGCACAATCGCGCCAGAGGTACCGAAACCCAAAAATCCAAGATTTCGAACCTGCGACATACGAAACGACAAAAAGGAATAGATACAACTAAAAGGAGTGAAACATTACGAATAAATGTTGAAATACAGACAAGTTAGGAATCTAGATTTACACAAATTTACGGGTGTTACAATATTTAATCATGCTTTTCACACATGAAAATGTGCATCTTAATGATTTATGTTTTGAAATGTTGATTTAAAAACTACTTAACATTTTATTTAATTACGTGTTAAATCAAGTATGGTTAAATATTCTTAAATAACTTGATGTCAAGACAATTAAATTTGAAGTTGAACATTCAACCAAACAACCAAACGAACTTGGATATGCCAATCTAAATATTCAAGTATCAGTTTTCGTAGGGCAAATTGCATAGAAAGGTAATGTACTTTGTTTTAAGTTCTATTTTAGGGATCATACTTTAAAAAATGATGCATTTAAGGGTCTATTGACAAACTCTATAAACAAATAAGGGATCCATTTACCTAAAGAGCAGGTAACAGGTTATAATGGTATTATATCTCATTTTATTATTGATATAACTTATTATTATTATTATTTAATTATTTATGATATTTTGCTTAAAGTCCATTCTTTTTTCTTTTCTAAATCTCTTTTCTGAAACCATGGCTCCCCTAGCGAAACCCATCTCCGGCAACGCCATGACTTTCACCTCCTTCCTTCACCGGCGTGCAAGACCTGGCAACCGTGTCGTGTCGTGTCGGGTTCAAAGTTAAACGGGTTGAAAGTGTCTAACCCTAACCCGACCCGTTTAATAAACGGGTCAGAAAATCCCAACCCTAACCCGACCCGCCTAACCTGTTTAACATTTATAAACTTAAAATTAAAAATCGAAAATTCACAAAAAATACAAATACAAAATTCAAATGAAAGCATTAGAAATCCAAAATTTATAGTTCAAAATTATAATCAAATCTAAAACACTAAAAATCCAAAACATTAAAAGGAAAACTTATATATATATACACACACACACACACACATATATATATATATATAAACGGGTTATTCGGGTTATTTTCGAGTTGAAAATTTTGACCCTTACCTTACCCGTTTAATTTTCGTGTCGTGTCAACCCGTTTACTTAAACGGGTTGAAATGTATTACCCAAACCCGTTTATTTCGTGTCAAGTTCGTGTCGGGTTAGCGTGTCGTGTCAGTTTTTGCCAGGTCTAGCGTGCATCTCATCTCAACCCTATAAAAACTCCTCCCTTCCATCTCTATTCGTCATCAATATATAGAATTATGGGTAAATTGTTTCGTTTACTTTGGGTTGGTGGGGATATATCTTCCCCCGTGGTTGTCGTGAAATCGCCCCCACCACCATATTCTTCACTGGCCACTTAAATTTATGATAAAAGAAAACACAATAACTAGATGTGTGTGTGTGTGTGTGAGAGAGAGAGAGAGAGAGAGAGAGAGAGAAGGGGTGATGTCATAGTGGTGCAAGTTTGGTGAGATAGTGAATTTTTAATCGCTATGTAGGAGAGGTGCTTGGCTATGGTAAAAAAATGAAGAAATGAATTTTTTAAATGATAATAATAATTAAAAAAATCATGATTTTGTGACGTCATTAATAAGTGAAAGTAAAGTTAAAATAATAATTTATCGGTGTCAAATTGGATTTTACGAGCTTTACAGGTAATGAGTCCCTTGTTTGTACATAAACTTTGTCGATAGACCCTTGAATGCATCATTTTAAAGTGCGATCCCTTAAATATAAATTAAAACAAAGTACATTCCCTTTCTATGCAATTTTGCCCATTTCAGTAATAAGCATGTTCGTTTTTTGATTAATCAACTTGATGCATTTAATGGTTTATTCGTTTAACCATTAAACAGTAATTTGACTTTATCTTAGTTATTAAACATCAACTAGAAATGATTAAGGGGTTGTTTCCCAATACAAACTAAGTAAACGCTTACGAGCTAAGAATCACTACATTCACTTACTTTTATCGGATAAGATTATTGTTTATCAAAATAGCATAGTATAAGCATATGTTACCAAGTAAGCGCTAACCGGATAAGATTCTCGATTAGTAAAATGATACAGTAAGATTGTTGGTAAAAACATTTCTCACCCAATAAGAGACGATAAATATGTTTACCATAAAGAGATTTGTCATTCCTAACCTATTTCACCTTTATAGCTAACTAGATAAAGCACCATGCATTCATTATCCATATATTTAGGTCATCTTATTCCAAAAAATTCTTGAGAAAGAAAAAGCGAAAGCCAATTGAAATATAACACTTATCAAATAAGAGTGCTATTTCTAAAAGAACACAAATAAAATCATTATATTCACAAAATTTAGAGGTATTTGGTTTATTTTAAAGAATGTGAATGAAAAAAGAAATAAGAATGTAGGAGAATAGAAATAGAAATAAAATTTTCATTCCTCCATACTTGATCAGGTATGAAAATTATTGGGTCTGAGTTAACAAGCCCATTATATTTTATCAAACGAAACCACCTCTTTCATTATTATTAACATTCCCCACCCCTTAATACGTTTCACATCTAACTTTTTGGCAAGCCAAACTCAAATAACAGGGGTTACATATCTCCAAAATTTTCACTTATTCGTTTCTTTTTTTTTTCATGATATATATAGAGAGAAAGAGTTAATTTCCGGTAAGAATGACAGTTATCATAAGAAATAAAGAGATCTCCACTCTTAAATCAATCCTAATCCTAATCCTAATCCTAATCCTAATTAAAGATTAATTGAGATTACTCTTCTAAGCTAATTCATGGATTATTTTATTCTCCTTATTTTTATTTCTCCTCTGGTTCAACCTCACGAATTAACTTGGGTTACAGATGTAGTTATGGGTTTTGAGACTTAGGGATTGTTTGGCAGTTTCTGAATAGTTTGGTACAGAATGATTAAGTGGTCAGAATGATTAAGAGACTCTTATGATATAATACAAAATGAAATATGGTTGTTTGGTAATTGTTTAGAATGAAATCAGGGTGCTTAATGGTTAAGGAAGACCCAGGATGCAAAATCATTCAGAGGGTTTTAGAACCATTAAGAGACAGACTTTTTTTTCACCAAACAAGATCCATCTCTTAACGATTCAGATGTTACCTCTTAATTGAACTGTTAAGAAGTAAACAAACAGCCCCTTAATTTGAACCATTAGATCAACACTAAAGTGATCAAGGGTCCAAATCCCTCTTACACTTCTTACTTCAACTCATATTCTCACCCGATCCGTCGTCTACACACACATATACATATACATACGTACATACATACATATATATATATATATATATATTACTACTATTCAACTCTGCATCTTAAACTGGAACTGGAACTGGAAATGGAAATTAAATATCTTGGGAACGCAAGCAAATATTAGCATACAAAAATAAAAGCAGGAAGAGCGTCTTGTCACGTTTTTGACACCTTGAAGGAAGTCTAAGTTACAATAGACGCATGCATAAGTTCACACATTTTTTTTGCTTCGTTTTGTTTTTCAAAATAAGAGAAACAAAAGCCCTTCCTTATCTGAGTTTGGGTGCAGCCCAGCTAGCCCATGGCGTACTTCTGGGTCCAGCTCCGTGCAGTCGTCTCGTACTTGTTCCTGTCGGTCTTGTACATGTGAGCAATCTCTGGGACTAGAGGGTCATCTGGGTTCGGATCCGTCAACAGAGAACAGATCGACAACAATACCTGATCCATAAATAAATAAAAAAGTTTACCCTTTCGCCAAGTTGGTGAATGTTTAAAGATTTGCTTTGGATTATCCAAATTTTACCGTTATTTACTAGATTAATAGTCGAAACATTTCTCCTTAACCATGATAAGGAGATTGGAATACTAAACTTGGAGCGCGCCACATGATTCTTGATTTTGGGAATAGTTCTTCAACATTTTTACCTCATAACATGTTCCAACTTGATTACCATAATACTTTCCTTAAATATCACTTGGTCTATCTTTCTTTAAGAAAAAACGCATAACTTGCAAGGGCGAAAATGGAATAAAAGTTATAACACTCCATCCGTCCCAAAATAAGTGTTCACTTTCAAAAGCAAGTGTTCCCTCTACTTTTTAGTAGGGGTGTTCATCGGTTGACATCCAATGGATGTGAGGGGAACCGAACCGGATCCAATCGTCCATTGGATGTTGGATTTTTCCAACCGAACCAATCCAATCATCCATTGGATGTTGGATTTTTCCAATCCAATAGATGATTGGATCGGTTCGGTTCCATCCATTGGATGTTCTTATTGGACATCCATTGGATCAAATTGGATATCCATTGGATCGGATAGGATCCATATCCATCCGACATCCAATGGATGATCGGAACCATCCAATGTGTTAATTTATTCCAACTTTCTAACAATGAAACAAATTGATTAATCACTTATAATTTGTGTTAAAACCAACACAAGTGAGACTAATAATTCAAAAACCAACATAAGTGAGACTAAAAACTCAAAAACCAACACAAAACAAATTTATATTTTAAGCAAATTGCAAAAAAAATTATTGGATGATAGTTGGATGGAAAATTGGATGGTAATCAGATGGGTAATTGGATGTTGGTCGGTTCGGTTCTGGACTGTCATCCAAGAACCGACCGATCCAAATTGGATGTTGAGATTTTCAATCCGATCCGATCCAATTATAATTGGATATCCAATTATGGTAGGTCAGTTCTAATTGAATCGGTCGGCTCCTATTGGATCGGTTGACTTTCTGCACACCCCTACTTTTTAGGGTAAATTTGTCATTTAGTTTATTTTTAAGGTGTGATAATTATAAATTTCTACATTGTGCGTTTTTTTTATTGTGAACATTTATTTTGGAACGGAGGGAGTACCTATTAGCGTACTAAAGTAATAAATGACTTCAAACATTTTGGACAGATGGGAGTAGAACGTTAACCTTGGAAATGGTAAGAGCTGGGCTCCATTGTTCCTTCAAGATATCAAGGCAAATGCTGCCATTGCTGTTGATGTTTGGATGGAAAACCTTGGTCCTGAAAGCGACCTACAAAACACATGTTAAGCAAAATGAAAAACTAGGAGAACCCTTCATTCTTTTAAGAAAATATGAGAAATATAAGTTCATAATACGCAGGAAGGCTATGTGCTTAGTTAAACATTTATGTGTCCAAGATTGAAATGATTTGTCAAAAATTCTAGTCTATTTTGGTATGTGCTCAAATATGCATTCAAACATAAAAAATCATACAAGCCAAAGCCAAAAACAAGGAAATACGTAACGTAGCACTTTATGGCTTGCTGCAATGAACACCTCAAATTGTAAATGCTCCAATACAATCACTAAAGATATTTGAAGATTTATCTTTTATATATCTTGTGTCTTACTTCGCCAACTATAAGGCAAAGTAACAGCTTAGAATTACACATCCAAGCATACCATTCGTATCATAAACTTCTTTAAAGTCAAAGAGGTTGTTTTGCTGATGGCTGTAGAATATCAAAAGGCACGAGTTTTCAGGATTGAAGCATACCCTCTGACAATTGAAGCATAGTACTTTCTGGGATAAAGATTTATATTAACTATGAAGTAAAATGTTACCATACAAATAATTTAAGTACGTAAAAATAAGCATCACCATGGTTCCTCAGATGACTGCAGTTGATAGGTACCTTAGGTGGCTTAAATGGATAATCTGGAGGGAAATGAATGGTAACTAGAAACACTCCACCCGCATAAGGACTGTCAGGAGGACCCATAATTGTAGCTTGCCAGTGAAACATGTCTTCTGCCACTGGGCCTAAGATCAGAGTCACAAAACCCAGATAAAACAAATGAAGAATTGATGCCACTCACATTCGCTTACATTGAATACCAGCAGATGTGCAGAAATGCATGTATGCATGTGCTAGTATGTTCTATTAAGTCCACAGTGTCATATATGATACATGTAAGCATCTACCACGCACAATACACTGCAACATATACATAGATAACTATAAGGAAATATGAAGCCGCCATTGACAAATTTCTAGTATTATATTAAGTATGGTTGCCAATAAAATACACTATTATGAATTATCTTCTTGTATAGTTGTATAACATAAGAATTACTCTGAAATCTAACCGCAACATAAACTAGAACTGGGCCACAGGTACTTTATCAAGGTCGCTTATCAAACAATGGGGACCTGGGGTCCTTGTATAATTTGCACACACAAAAAAAGGTTAAATTAGATCATTGCTTACATGCCTTTTACTTTGTTATATTTGATTATCGTTCATTTTGATACATTAACATGTCTTGGTACTCAATTTACTGCCTAAACATGCGGTCCTGCACATAGATAACTGAAAAAGACAAGTGAAGTTCGATCTGAAGTGGAAAGAGTAGCACATCATAAAGTCAATTTACAGGTGCGTAGCATTAGCTTCCTGATAGGAATGTTTTTCCCTGTTGAAAATTGATGGCACTGAACAGATAACCTTTATTTGGTATAAATGTATAATTACCTACCCAAAAACATCTCAAGAATATAAAAGGCTCTGAATTCTGAAGACAAACTTACCGCTTTTACAAAAGGGGTGTTCGTGGGTAAAGGCAGCAAGCAGGGTCACTGCTCAACTTGAGACTGACATAACCCAGGGACATAATGCATAACTAGATATGACAAATAACCATACATCTAGTAAATTGGCACAAGAAAGATCCAGGCACAAAGCAGTTCACCTGAATTTTAATTTGCAATTAGTTACTAGACAATATTAAAATCAGACCTCTGTTGTTGTTAACATGCAATACACTTGGTAAAAGAAGAAGAAGAAGAATATGTTTAAACATAAGTGCAATCTGTGATCATGTGGATGCCGGTGCAGAACGCAGACAATGGAGTAGCATCTATAGACGATCTACAATCAGTTCGTTGCATTGTTTCACACTAGCGGTTACTATAGTTAATTTTTTAATATAATTTTACATGTTCTACATAAATCTTTAAACCTGGTGCACTTGCAATATGCAGCATTCCCAAGTAGATATTTATACAAATGAAGTTATTGTGTGCCCGACTTCTTCACCTATATTTGGACTTCAGCAAAATTCTCATCTCTTTTTCTTAGTATTTTGTTGTTCATTTCGGATTCTGCTACTAACTACAACCATCAACTTACCTATTACTTAAGAGAATTCAAGGGAAGAAAGAAAGATGATAAGGGTAAAAGGGCAAAGAATTAGCCATTTAGGGCAGTATAGCTCTATCCTTTTTAGTTGTTTGGTGCATCTAGAGCCTTCAACAGCTGTGGGTGGAACTCTCACCAAAGCAAACTTGACTACAAGAGTACAATGTGATGCACATCTGTGAGGAACTCGGCACAATTAGTCACCTGAAAAAGCAAACCAAAAGGATTTCATATATGTCACCACTCAATTGGCGATTATGACACTCTTAGTGCAGTAGCTCTAATAGAAGGCAGATGCAATGGTACAGGGTACCATTATCAACCTCAAACTGTAGCATAAGATGGATAAGCTACAATAAATTACATGAATGCAGCACAACTTCCTTTCCTTAAAGTCCTTTGTCTCAAAGTAAGCATCCTCGATTGACTTCACACAGTAATGGAAGCTAATGGAGATATGGAAGCATCAACAACCTCTATTTTGTTCTCCTATAAAGTTCCCATAT
This sequence comes from Arctium minus, assembly GCA_954870635.1. Classification (NCBI taxonomy): domain Eukaryota; kingdom Viridiplantae; phylum Streptophyta; class Magnoliopsida; order Asterales; family Asteraceae; genus Arctium; species Arctium minus. The sequence goes on along the minus strand of OX941085.1, from coordinate 38,526,938 downwards.
TTTCCCTTTCCAGGAAAGAGCAACGTTGGGACATGCCAATATTTAAAAGAGTGCCCACCTTGATTGGAGCCATAAATTCTATCGAACACAATTTCACAAATATCTACAATTGTCCTCATCGATGTACCCATTCCTATAAATTACAATTAGAAACACGTTCTTTCTTGGTGATGACAAGCCACAAGACGCAATAATGATCTGATGTAGAAACTTAAACACCTAGAATACCGAGGTGGATATTTATTTCTTTAGGATTCACATGTCAATACCTTGGTGTTGCACCAAAAACCGTCCTTATCAAAAGTTTTCATCTCAATTTCCTATACGACAAAATCGTTCATGAACCCTAAGAATTGAGCATTTTCATTTAAAGATCAAATCATCTTGCTTGCAACTAGGACACAAAAATATCCAGCAGCCTTTTTAGTTATTTTTCCACCAACAATTAGCCGTGTCACAGCTAAATCCGAACTTTAGCCCTTTAACCTAGGCACAAAACAACTTTAAACAAAGAACATACAAGATCAAAATAAAACTTGCGGAAAACAGGATCTAACAGATCGATGATGATACAATACCTGCGCTGCAAGAGGTAGGAGGATCTTTCTGAAGATCCTTGAGTTCTTTCAAGATCCGCTTCGAAGCCATCCCGTACCACCACCAGGAGATCCTAAACTTTCCGCAAACACAAACCCTAACTCAAATTAAAACTCGCAAACAACACAATTGAATACATAATAGCTATATATACAGAAATTCCATGAAAAATTGAAAGTTTTAGCAGATAATTTTGAGAGAGAAAGAGAAAACGGGGGGGCAAATTACCTCGAAGATCCTCGCCTCTGATTATTAGAGTCTTGTTTTTTTTTCTTCTGAAAAAACGGAGAAAGCTATGGTGTTTGGAGAAACGTCTTTTATATGCATATATTCTCTCTCTTCCGTCGACTCTCTATTGGTCCTCATACCCTCATCTTTTAGATTCTTCACATTTTGGTCCTCGCGTTTTCGGAATGTTTACTTTTGGTCCGTTTTAAATACAGCTAATCATTTTATGGGTTTGGTCTACACTTCTTTTTTTTGTCCAACGGGTCTAATATAGCAAACTTGAAACTTTTTTTACGGGTTTGAAGACTTGCTCTTACCCGCTTAATAAACAGGTCGAGTTTGCCAATTGGCTAACAAGCCTAAAAATATTTTTACACTTTTAATAAAAAGAACTTCTATAAAATCACAAATTATGTAAAATAGATGTAAATACATAATAATGTATATAATTTATAAAAAAATTGTTCCACAAAATAGTGAGCATCAATAAAGGAAATTACCAAACAAGATAATAATAATTAATTGATCAATTAAAGTAATTATGCTTTTACTTTTTAGATTTCTAAAAAGTGTTATTACTTATTATAATGAGTCATAATTAAGTGGGAATCGGTAAGTATCAAGAATTTTCCATTTTATTTATAGATTTTAGTTACAAAAGTTTATTAATTATAAAAATATTAATGGACCAGGCGGGCCTACCCAAATTATTTTTTTCACCCATGTCTATCCATTAATTTAACAAATCAGTCTAGAGCCGCTCATTTATCCAAGAATGATAGTCAAAGCCCGCTTTTCTAGCGGGCTAGATAGGGCGAGTCTAGCGAGTCATCCATCCCGTGAACAACTCTACTTTTAACATCTTATTTTGGGTGTGGTAAAGTCATTATTAGGAGCATCTCCAATCGAACAGCAAAAACTCAATTTGCCGGTTTTACTTCTTCAATTGAACGGTAAAACAGCAAAAATTTTGCATGTGATACAAAGAGAAGAAAAGGCGGCCTGCAAATATGAAGGGGAATTGTTCCCCCGACAAAAATCAGTCAAACTTGGGACCCATCGTTTACCTTTTGATTTGCTTATTTATTTAATTTTTAAATATAGTTCTTTCAATATTCAATAGTAAAATATGTTATTTTAATATGGGATCCATAAATTTGGTGTTTTTATAATGTGGTTGGATTTGATTTTTTTTCTAATAGACCTATCAAATTTGGTGTTTTTGGTGTTTTTTAGTGTCTAGGTTAGAAATGGTCTAACAATATGTCCGCTAATGTAAGGTTTTGAGTTCTTTATGAAAGTTATATCAAGCACACACTTTTGTCTCACGCGATGTACCTTACAGTATGACTTTTCACTTGAGCAATGACCAAACTCGACAATAGCGTAAAAAATAAGTGCTTGGTCTTCGTAGAACAAACCCTTTTTAGAGAATAATACATACATGATGTTTCAAAAACTCAAACTTTGTGGTAAGAATCAGGGTCGCTTTTTAGCATGTTAAATATGTGATTTTGAACAGGGCACCCAAAAATTTAGGGCTTAATTTTATATTGTTTAGGGATTTTATTAACAAATGTAAAACTTTAGCCCACTCTCAGTGTCACTCTAATTTCTATCAGAAAACAAAAGTAATACACATTATCATCGTCTCTGTGATTTGTGTATATGTATTTTTGTTATCTCATTTTTTAATGTAATCAAAAGTTTTAGGTATAATAGGGCCTCCAAAAAGATTGGAATGTCCCTGGTAAGAATATCAATAAGTGGTACTTCATTTTTGTTCCTGGCATCCTAATCTAATAGGGCCTCCAAAAAGACTGGAACGTCCCTTGTAAGAATATCAATAAGTGGTACTTCATTTTTGTTCCTGACATCCTATTCGAATTTGACACATTGTTTTGCTCATTACATACTAATTTTCCCTTGTTAACTCACATGCGGAGCCAACAAATTTATATAAGCCTAAAGATGATATAAGAATTTTCATAGTTTTGAGGTTGGCAATAACAATTTAAAGTATATTCTCATCATTCAATAATTATCCAAAGACAATAGATAAGTATATAAACAATAAAATTATGGGAAATTGGCTCAAATAGTCACATTACTCGGTCATTTGCATCTCCTAGCCATTTCTCTACCGAATTGATGAAAATAGACATTGCGGACCTGCAGGTCTGCTACCATGCACAAAAAGACAAAAAAAAAATAGGCGGTCCGAACCAGATCCGCAACGGGTCGGGTCGGTAGGTCCGCCATCTTGACACGTGTCACGTCCCCGTTCCACCACAGGTCTACCATCTGACGGTAGGTCTGCCATTGCAGACCTGCAATTTTTTCAGTCAATTAATTGGCTTTATCAGGCCCACCTACCCTTTCAAATATATATAAATAAACGGTTGGTCCCCCCATACCCTACCATCCATCGATTATTCTAGGGTGCGTTTGTTTTGCAGACTAGATGGGACGGGACGGGACAAAAAAAATTAGTTCCATGTTTGGCTTGACATAGAACAAGGACAAGTTGGAACAAGGTGGGACTAAATATCAATTTCATGGGACAAAATCAGTCTTTTTTTGTTCCACCAAAAAAGGTGGAACAACCTTGGACTAATCTTAAAATGACTTATTTACCCTTACTAAAATATAAAAATCGAATGCCTCAATCAAATCCAAAAATCAAACTCCTCCAAAAATCGAAGGTCAAAGATCGAGCTCTGCAAAATCTAGAAATCGAAGACCGAATCAAATCCAAAAATCGAAGATCGAGCTCTGCAAAATCAAACTCCTCCAAAATAAATTATCAGATCGAATGCCTAATGGAACCGTACCACCCCTCCAAATCGATCGTAATATAAATTTTCCCTCTCAAATTGAACCTCTCCTTCCAGATATGTGTTTGATGATCGATGGGTAGTGGTGGAAGAATAACCTGGAAGATTGTTTAGTTTAACAATTTATCAAAGAAATAACCTAAAAGATGAGTAGAGATGAGTAGGATGATGATTTTTTTCGTCGATGAAGTCTAAGAAATTAAGAACGAAGAGGAAGACGAGTGGTGGCGATGACTGGTTACAGTGGTGGGGGATTCCACATGGGGAAGAAGAAGACGATATGTGGCCGGTGGCGGTGACTTTACATAGGTTTTCATATATTTTAAGTAATTTCATATAAATAAATTATAAAAATGTGGTTTATGTAATTTATTTTAACATTTATTTATATTTTGATCGTTTTGTATAATTTACAATTATTATGTGATAAAAGATATCAAACAACAGTTTAAGGGCAATCTGGTCATTTTAACAGTTTTGTCCCGTCTTGTTCTAGTCATACCAAACGCAGAACAGACAATTAGTTTTGTTTTGTCCTGTCCCGTCCCATCCAGTCTGCGAACCAAACGCTACCCTAAGGAACAAATACAAAAAGCTCGTTTTTTGTCGAATCTTTGTACGTGCTTCCCTACATCGACACGTGTGAAACATGCCACCAAAGGTAAGTTCTTCTAAACCCCCTCCGCCACCACTACGTCCGCTACCACCACGTCGCCACCGTGTGACTGGCGGACCTCTGCCACCACCGCCATCAAACTGGCGGACCTGGAATTAATTTTTATTTTTTTTATTAATTAATTATTAATTGTTAATTGTTAATTGTTAATTGTTAATTTTATTAATTATTGATTATCCTTCTATAATTATCTTTGGTTTTATTTGGAATTAATTATTAATTTGTTGAGGAATCATCATCTTTGGGTTGTATTTAAATGGATATTAGACACTTTAGGTCAATTAAATTTAATTTTAGACAATTTAGGTCCCTTAAATTTAATTTGTTTCACTTTATGTCCCTAAACTTATATATTTGACACTATTGATCCCTTAAATTATATAATTACACTTTAGGTCCCTTAAATTTAATTTTAGACACTTTAGGTCCCTTAAATTTAATTTTAGACACTTTAGGTCCCTTAAATTTAATTTTAAAGACTTTAGGTCCCTTAAATTTAGTTTGTTTCACTTTATGTCCCTTAACTTAATTGTTGTCATTTTATTTCCCTTAACTTATATATGTTACACTATTGGTCCCTTAAATTTAATTTTAGACACTTTAGGTCCCTTAAATTTAATTTGATTCACTTTAAGCCCTTTAACTTAATTGTTGTCACTTTATTTCCCTTAACTTATATATGTTACACTATTGGTCCCTTAAATTTAATTTTAGACACTTTAGGTCCCTTAAATTTAATTTTAGACACTTTAGGTCCCTTAACTTATATATGTTACACTATTGGTCCCTTAAATTTAATTTTAGACACTTTAGGTCCCTTCAATTTAATTTTAGACACTTTAGGTCCCTTCAATTTAATTTTAGACACTTTAGGTCCCTTAACTTATATATGTTACACTATTGGTCCCTTAAATTTAATTTTAGACACTTTAGGTCCCTTAAATTTAACTTTAGACACTTTAGGTCCCTTAAAAATAATTTTAGACACTTTAGGTCCCTTAAATTTAATTTTAGACCCTTTAGGTCCCTTAAATTTAATTTTAGACACTTTAGGTCCCTTAAATTTAATTTGTTTCACTTTATGTCCCTAAACTTAATTGTTGTCACTTTATTCCTTTAACTTATATATGTTACACTATTGGTCCCTTAAATTTAATTTTAGACACTTTAGGTCCCTTAAATTTAATTGTAGACACTTTAGGTCCCTTAAATTTAATTGTAGACACTTTATGTCCTTTAACTTTTAATATTTGACAATTTAGGCCCCTAGCTTGACTTTAAGGTTAAAGTTGACCGTCATAGAGCAAATTAAAAGTAAGTTGAGTGGACGAAGGTTGGAGATCTTCAGGCAGACGGTTTTTGGTCATTGGTTGTTGATGGAGGACTACTCCTACGACCCATTACTGATGTACACCGTATTAAAAATGGATATCTTCCCGGAGGAGGACACCGAGCATAACATGTTCTTCCAAGTGGGATGACATATTCTACGATATGGGCGCGAGGAGTTCTGCTTGATTACAGGACTCCGGTTTGGAGAGTTTCCCTAATTGCCAGAGAGGCAGAGGCAGAGGTGCACCCCTTTTATTCGTCGGGTTTTTGGTGATCCGTAGAAGCTGCAGATCCGGAATTTAGAAACGAGATTTGCATCGCTTGGAGATGGAGATCAGCTTACGGACGATGACGTTGTCCGTGTTTGCTTGATCATGATGGTGGAGGTCTTTTTTCTTGGTAGACAGATCCACTTACCTGCTTCCTCCACCGTGCTTACTGTAGCACAGGATTATCGGTTCTTTAACCGATATCCTTGGGGTTCTTTTGTCTGGGAACCCACCTTTCGGCAGATGTCTGGTGCTATTCGGAAACGTACACTAGATCAGTCGAAGTTGACACTTACAGGGTTTTTACATGCCTTCAAGGTTAGTTGATTTACTATTACTATACGTATACATGGTATATGCATTCCATATTTTAACAACTTGTAACTCCCAGGTTTGGATCTTGGAGACATTTCCTGTTGTTACCAAGTTTTTCACGATGCATCCCAAGCTTCCTAGGGGTGTACGTTGGACTAGGATGATTATCATTGGCAGTAAACATGTCGGGGTAATACTTGATACGTCAGAGGTACGTATTTTTAAATACTTTAAAATATTGTTTATTTTAACGTTAAAAACTAACATTATAGATTATGAATATCAGCGTAGTCGGCCACCCATTGGACTTCTTGTGGCTACCCCTCAAGAGGAGGCATTTCAGTGGTATCAGATTAGCCATCGATATTTCCAGGGGATGGAGGAGCAGGAGATAAAGAGGACGAGAGTCTCCGGTGATGGTGACGATGACGACGACGACGACAACGGTGGTTACGGTGCTGGTTTCCACCACGACGCTGGTGGTGACGGTGATGGTTTCCACCACGACGCTGGTGTGAGTGGGGACTTTGGCCCACATATCCATCAGGGACCCCAGCATGAGCCCCCCCAATATGAGTATGCCTACCAGTGATCCTTATTCTGCATATTAGGATCGTTTGACCATCCTGGAGGGCACTGTTAGTGAAGTACAGGGGACAGTTAATGATATAAATGTGTTACGGGGTGGTCAAACGGATGTGTATACTCATATACAGGCGATGTACCGTGAGATGCAGCAGTGGCATGTAAGTATTTAATTTTAGTTATGTATTTAATTTTAAACTTATGAACATTCATTAACAATTAATACTTGTACGTAGCTATCCGCTCATCCACCACAGCAACAACAACCACCACAGCAAGAATCTCCGTACGACCCCTGGGTTTCGTCACCCAGGATTCCGGATCCGTCGTACGCTTTTTCCCCCTCCCATATGCCGACGGTAAGTATCATCAATCGGTTAATGTTTAACTTATTTTTTTTCTATAATATCGGAGAGATATTTATTTATTTCGTTATACAGGGAGTGTCAGGTATGCCACGTTTTGGTGGCCCAGACATGACAGGGACATTCGGTATGGTTAGCCCAGACATGCCAGGGCCGTTCGGTATAGGGGTGGACGACAGTTCCCAGTTCGTTACTCCTAGACCGCCCCCAGCATGGCTCCGAGACCACCTATGCAGAAAAACCTTCGGAGGGGGGAACGTGTACGACATCCTTCCCAGCTGCAAGTCTCTCCATACACCGCCCTTCCTGATTCTACCCCCGTAGTCGCATGACAAAAAAAAAGCGAAAGGTATTGGGATGGCACGTTGCCTGCTCAGGTGAGACTGACACTTCTACCAATCCGGCCTGTAGATCGTACCTTTTGGGGTAAACTTTTGGGCTTGGAAGATAGTGAATATTTTGAGACGGAGGTACGTATTTTTTTTAGTTATATAATTTTATTAATAATAATTTGTAACTCATGCTTAACATGTAATTGTTTATTAATAGCACCTCGAGGTATGGGTCCGACTTCATCTGGAGTCACGTTCGACGCTGGCTACTTGGACCATGGTGCTGCCAGACTTCATGTACTACGTGATTGTGCTTAAAGATCTTTCCTACGTGATTGAGCAGTGCAGTGGTGCACAAGGAAGTGATGGTCTTCCAGCGTGGGGCACCGTCAATACATTATGAAAAAACAGTTTACATGTATATTATTTAAGAATTTTCGAATTTATATAACTGACATATATTTTTTTATGTTTCAGGTGTTCATTCCAATATGTATAAGGAATAAGCATTGGGTGGTTGGGCGCTTCAATCTGGACTCCATGATAATAACCATATATGACAGTCTTAAGCTTCCCACCTTGGAGGTAGCCCTTAGAGAAATGATGACCGAATTCACTATCAGGATGACGCAATTGTTTACGACTTTGGGTGAACATTCGCGTGCACAAGCGTTTAGTAATTCCTTCACTTTGGAATACGCGATGGATGTGCCACAGCAGACGGGACCGCTTGGCGATTGTGGTCCATGGGCCTATAAATTTCTCACTGATTTGGTGCAGGGGCGACATCCATCTAGCACGGATACATCCAAAGACTGTAAGCGGTGGAGGTATAAGATGGCGGATGTTATATGGTCTTTCAGGGAGGTTGGACCGGCCGATGTTTAGTACATAGTGTTAAAATGTAAAGATTAGTGTACAAACTATTTTTTATTTAGTTCGTTACTGTTACATCTACTAAACCTTATTATACATCTTTTACGAATTTAACTTACCTTAGAAACAACATTACAGAGGCAGCAATTAAATTTAAAACTCATCAAAACACACAAAATATTGAACTGTTTTATTCACGAAGAAATTAGAACATCGAAAAGGTACGAAACAGGTAAAGTCCAGATACGAAATGGTCAAAAACACTTGCACAATCTAAGGATAAAGTGTTTTACATTGATCAATCCAATTTTGTTTCTCGTTTATCTCATCCTACATGACTGCGAACTCTTGGATACACTTGTTCGCTCGTTCGTTGTCGTAACGAATACGGTCTTCCTTATCTTTTATCTCCCGCTTCAATCTTTTTATCGCTTCCCTGTCTTCGTCCATCCTTCTCAAGTACCCTTCCTTCTTGGCCAAAATTTCTTTCCACCTTTGACTGAGTTCCTCGATCCTCGCCTCAGCTTTTTCTACGGATTGTCTCATCCTTTCCGGCATTGTTTGTGAGGAGGGGGGGTTCGAAGAAGAGGCTCGGTTTCCGGCCATAAGATATTAGTTGATGAAAAATGGTGTGTGGATGAGATGACTTATAAGTTGGAAATAAGGTGAGTATTTATAGCCAAAAAACTAGTTTTAGGTCCGCAATTGCGAACCAAGATTCAATTGCGGACCTAGATTAGGTCAAGATAAACCTGCACCTTTTCAGGCGAATATTGCAAGTCCGCCATTGCGGACCTAGTGCACCTCCGCCATTGCGGACCTAATGGAGGACCTGAACGACTATAAGTACCCCATGGTTGAGTGGTTGTAAACCATAGAAAAACAAACACAGTGTGAATCATCAGAGTGATTAAACAATTTCTTCTTACATGGCATCTCCGAATCTTCATATTTGGAACTTCAGAGGTTTAACTCAATCTCTTCCAGACACTACCACCGAGTTATATGGTTCGTGTTTAAATTTTTTTTTTTGGTTTTGCTTGTGTTAAATGTCGTCAAAGGCTAATGTTGTTCATGTTTATCAACAGCGGCTTATCCACAAATGTTTACAATGAAAGTCCACCATCAAGGGTACTTCACGGAACCACCTAGAAGACACTACTTCCGTGGTCTAGAAATCTATGTTGACATGTTAGATGTCGACGATCTTTCCATGAAACCGTTTCACCAAATCATGAAAGAGCTAGGTTATGACGAACCGAAATATTATAAGTTGCATTTTAAAAGGCCGAATGGAGACTTATTGACTGGACTGCAAGCATTGGCTACTAATGAAGATGTAGCCAATATACGCCAGTATGTTGACGGTCATACCGTAATTGAAGTGTACAACGAGAGAATGGAGTTTAACACTTCCGGACTCGTATCACCAGAGCATATTAGAAGTCGGTGGGGATTCCAGAAAAACCAAGCATCGTGTAGCCATACATTGACATTTAAATGATCGTGTCTGTTTGTAATAAGAAAGTTTCAAACTATAGTAGTTGTAATTTGCATAGGGGTTCTTCAGTTTGACATGTATGTGCTCTTAAATAATACTGTGTAGAATGAGAACGTGTTTATGATATGCTCTAAAATAATATTGTCTCTGATACTTGGTTTCTAGCAGTATAAAATATAAATTGTTCAAACCAGAAAATATATTAGACAGAAAGGTAAGCATTTTCAGGCGAATCTTCCAGTCGAATATAACAGGTGAATCTTGTAGGTCCGCAATTAGGTCAAAATAAACATGCACCTTTTCAGGCGAATCTTGCAGGAGAATATTGTAGGTCCGCCATTGCGGACCTAGTGCACCTCCGCCATTGCGGACCTAGTGGAGGACCTGAAAGACTATAAGTACCCCTTGGTTGAGTTGTTGTAAACCATAGAAAAACAAACACATTGTCAATCACTAGAGTAATTGAACAATTTCTTCTTACATGGTTGGAACTTCCCGTTCGCATCAACCATTGATGGATGGAAGTTCAAGGCTAGGTTGGAAACCACCCCAAACGGAGGAGGAGTGGAGTAACTTTGGAAGAACTCCAACCGATTATGTAATAATGGAGGAGGAGGAACAGGAATTTGACGACGCATATGACTGGTATGTAGAGACACATGAATACGAAGCCCCCCCCTCTCGTAACCATACACCTTCTCAAACGATGCCGGCGGGGACGAGGGAATCCATACGACAAGCAGAGGTGGAGATTTCCAAGCTTAAAGACCTATGGCGGAAGAACAGGCCCAAGCAGATAGAGTTAGAGACTGTCGTCGAGAGAAAGAAGCAGACCGTGACGGTGTTGCAGAGAGAGATCAAGGAAGAGCAGAACAAAATAAAGAATATCAAAGAAACCTATCCCCGCATAGAGGACATGATCAATGAAAAGGCTGATTTGATCATTAGATGTAAAGCTCTCTACCCAAAGGGACACTAGTTTACCTTTTGTATCTATGTTTCGAACTTTGTTTAAATTAACCTTGTCATGTGGTAGTCAATAGACTTCCGTTGCTCAATTCTATCCTTGGGTAAAGTAATAAAAGTGTAGCATTTTGTTTACTATCATGATACACGAACATTATTCATTATAATCAATACGTTCATTACATACATTGTTACTCGTTCATATCAACATTTAAATCAAAAGTTTGATGTCTATAGGTGCCTCCATAATCGTCGGTAGGCATTGGTTGAGTAGTGCGGCTACCAAATGCTCTTTGTCTTCCACGATTCACTGGTGCAGGCGCCTGACATTGAGTCTGAGTATGTCCGATTTCTCCACATAGAGTACATCTCCTCGGTGTGGGATCCTCACCACGAGATGGGATACGATCGTGGTTACTCGGTCTTCCGGCGCGTCTCTTGTAGACCGGTGGCTTAACGGTCATAAGCGGAGTGTCTGGAACAACCCATGTTGATGGATGCCCAGGTGGATGTATGACCTCTGAGTATGTGGCTCGAAAATTATCCACTTTGAAGTAAGGCGATATCAGGTGGATGACATATGTACACCGTTCATGCCTGGCAACGGCGATTACATGACTGCAAGGTAAACCGGAGATCTGCCATTTTCTACAAGAGCAACTCCAACGATGGTAATCCACTTTCGCATCCCTACGAGAATCTTGAACTTCATATAGGTCATAACCTATTTCACGGACAATAAACCTTTCCGACTTCACCTGTCGCCTTCTAACAATTATTTCTATTTTTAGGGGGAGAACATTTACCCATCTCGCTGCAGAAAAACGAAAGATTAAAATATTGAAGAAAATATGTTGTGAATTTTTGTGACAAACCAAAATAACAATGGATAAGTGTGACTATGAAAACCTGCTTTGTTCTGGCGAATTGAATACCAGTCTTGTTGAAATTCTCGGAAGTAATCCATAAGGGACACGATAGGAAGTTTCCGAGCAAAACGAGACAGTGCATTGACCGACTCGGCGCTGTTTGAAGTCATTATGTTGTAACGCATTCCAGGGAAATAGGCCCGTGACCATTTCTCCTTGCCAACCGTGTCCATAAGTAGCGCTCCAACAAGTATAACGCGTCGTAGAACTTCCATTTTACGTTTAAAATCCTCCTCCGTGTACGCTTTACACGTTTTCCAAAACATACCCTTCCTAAACTTGGCCCTACTGTCCCTTCTTTTTGCGTTCATCAGCAAATGGCGACAACACAAACCATGATGGGCATTTGGGTACACCGTGTTGATAGCTTGGCTTATAGATAAAGCCATGTCGGATATGAGCACCAACCCTTCCGGTTCTTGGATACATTCCTTCCACATCGTCAAAAACCAAGTCCAAGCCTCCCCAGTCTCAGACCTACCCACTCCGAAAGCGACGGCACAATTTGGTTATTGGCATCCATAGCAACGGCTAAGAACATTGTGCCCAAGTAAGGACCCTTCAAATGAGCGCCGTCTATTATAAGGACACGACGCAAGTGTCCTAGAAACGACCGAATCTACATAAATTACATGGTTTAACCGTTAGAAAATTAAAGACAATATCTATTAATGCAAAAAATATACTGACCGAGGCAAAACATAACCCAAATACGTACCGAGCAACCAAGGGCAGCAAAACACATCTCAAAACGTCCTGTACTATCTGTCTTTATTCGGGTGAAAGTACCAGGATTATTAAGCTCCAAGTTATAGAAGAACGCAGGGAGTCGGCTAAAAGATTCCTGGGGGGTACCCCGCTCAATGGTTAGTGCATAAGCCTTCGCACGCCAAGCTTGCCAATACGAGATATTTAGGTGCATGTACGCCTTCATGTCGTTCACAATGTCTTTTCCACGTATTCTCCGACTTTCATCACACACTTTAGACAAAAATAATGTGTCCCAATACTCTGCTATTGACGTTACAGTGGTGGGGATTCATCTGGGTCCTTGAACAAGTGTGTACGTCGTTCATAATTCGTACGTGGAACATAGTGGTATTCTGTATGCACACAACATAAATACGCCAATTACAGTTAGGCTGCACACATCTCACATCGTATCGGGATTTTGAAGATCTTTCAACTCTAAACTGGAAACCCTCTTCAAGGGTCTTCCTCCTGATAGCAAGGGTCATTTCGTCTTTCGTTTGAAAAACATCCCCTAAATTCACTCTTCTACTACGGGTATAATGTACGGGTGCTTCGTTTGGTGTGATGACGGGCTGTCGGTCTTCTGGAAGGGAGGGGTGCATACCAAAGAAATCATTTATCCCACCATATGATTTAACAGGACTAGGTTCAGACGTTTCTTCTTCTTCTTCTTCATACGTATGAACATCAGAAAGACCCATGTCATAAACATGAGATTCATCAAGGTCTTGATCAAATTCTTCATCGGCTTCGTCTTCCTCATCGGCTCGTTCGTCTACCAGTTCTTCTTCTGTCTCAGGAACAACATCGGGGTTATAGTCACTCATACCATAACCATGTTCATGAAGATAAGCGGAATCAAACTGAGGCCTGTAAGATGTTTGACTCTGCTCAGGGGACTGAGGCATGTAAGATGTTTGATTCTGCTCGGGGAACTGAGGCATATAAGATGTTTGATTCTGTTCGGCATACACATCAGGAGAGCCTACGGTGTTCGAACCACCACCAACGTTGCTCCCGCCCGCCATCGTGTAATCGTCGTAAACGTAAAGTGTTGGCGGAGTTGTAAAAACCATAACATTTTGCAAGAAACACGAAACTTCGGCATTGTCTCTTAGCTGAATCATTTGGCCAGAATTTATGTAAATAATTTTGGTGGTACCAACAATGGTGTACATACCACATTTCTCACGAAGATAACTAACCAACCTTTGATGCGTGATAGTTGTTGGAACCATGATGCGAACCATCGGTCGATCAGTATAATAATCTCACCCTTGATCATTCTGTTGAAAGTAACCTCCACCCAAAATACGTAACATTACTTTTTCAGAAACAGAACTCGTCTTCAAGTTTTCAGGTGTTTTTGAAATTTTTTCTCAGAAAACAAAACTGCTTACCTTCTGTTTTCAGGCTTGCTATTTTTGGGGAAAACTTCACGGTTTCAAATTTGTTCAGAATGCTTCAATGAATTCAACCACTAAACTGTATATCTGACAATTATATAGGACCAAAATAATGCAGCTCCGCAACGAAAACGTACGTCAAAAAACAAACAAATCAACAAAAACATGGTCAATGGCGGACCTAGCCTAGGTCCGCAATGGCGGACCTGCAGTCAATGGCTGGTCGATTCAGAGCATGACACGTGTCAAGATGGCAGACCTGGGTCGGGTGGCAGACCTACCGACCCGACCCGTTGCAGATCTGGTTCGGACCGCCTATTTTTTTTTGTCTTTTTGTGCATGGTAGCGGACCTGCAGGTCCGCCATTGCGGACCTAGGTCTATTTTCGTCAATTCGGTAGAGAAATGGCTAGGAGATGCAAATGACCGAGTAATGTGGCTATTTGAGCCAATTTCCCTAAAATTATTGATAAAATGTTATTGTACTTTGCTAAGAAAGTCTATATATTCCATGATGCCTAATTAATCGATGTTGTACCTGAAGACTGAACTGATGAATCAATGTTTGACTTTAAGGGAGCCAATAACCTAAGCTAACTCACTCCTTCCATCTAATACGCTTTCGTCAAAATTTAATAAAAAAAATCCAGATATTGAGGGGAAGCATATGCATAGCCTGGTTACATGGTGGTTCCACTACTATTTTGCTTTGTAGAAAAAATGTTTGTGCTATTTTCTATATTGCCTCTATTGTACATGTCCCGTGACCATCATGGAGAAAGATTATATCCCCTTGGTGTTCCCATAGAAAAGGAGCATTCTCACAAGAAAGCAAAAGACAATACTACTTTTTGAAAGTGAAAACAAATAAAAACAATACATGTAAACAGAGGGTAAGAAGGTGCAAGGAAACCCCACTAATGGGTGGATTTTAAAACAAGGGTTTGTTCGGTTGTTTTTCCATTAAATGTTGCATAGATTAATTTGTCTGTCTGAATAAAATTGTTGTTCGTTTATTATTCTAAATAAACTATTTGAATGACAAAAATTAACATTTTACCCTTATTGTTTGTTTTTCATGAATCTCGTTTTCAATCATCGAACAACTTTTTTTTTTGGATAAACAATCAACTAAATCATCTTATTCACTAACATCAACTAACCCCCAGATAACTAATTAGTTATATCATGTGAAACAATTAAAATGAAAATGTGTTTCTCTAACACCCTCAAATTTGGAAATAACAACTAATTAAAAGTTTCGATATTACATCAAGTAAAAGGTAAAAATCCCTTTCTACAAATGCATACATGGAAATACCTCAAATTCAATCATACATTTAGCCCCATCAATCATTGGCCCGAAACTTATACCAAGACAAAATAAAGTCGGGTGTTATTAAACCCAATCCAAGTTGCTATTCCCAAAGTTCAAAAGACTTCACCCAAACTACTCTCTCTTGTGCATATAACTAGCACTCATCTCTTCACAGTGTCGCTAGTATCATTCCCCAACCGGAACCTGCTGCACATGCCAACAAATAAAAATGTTAGACTAACGCCTAGTGAGTTCAAAGGTTTTCAACATGAATAAATATATCGTTAAAAGGGAAGAATGCAACTCAAATCATAATCTTTCAAAATGATTTACTTCAAATATGAAAACGACCCATTTTCCAATAACACGCATTTTTAAAGATAAACGCCCCAAAGCAAAAAATTCCCTCATGAAGTGATGCAACCCAAAACTCACTCAAAACGTTAATAGAAATCGAATTCCCGATTTATGAAAATGCGAATAAAACTTTATATCCCGAAACACCCGAAACACGGGTGGGGCATAATACTTAACCCATAAATCATGGATAATAATCCATATATATAAAACGTCACTGAAAACTTGGATACTAAAACTCAATACCCAAAACAACACCTTTCGGTGACGGGGGAGACCCGATTCCATCGAATGTGGCGGGCACACAAAGTTAAGCCACATATGAACGTTCCCGAGATTCACATAGGGCCATGGATCCCCATATACGGCTCCATTTAGCAACCACCGCAAGATACACAAACGACCCTAGTGTCTACTCGACCTCTAGATGAGTCTCACCACAAAAGTCACAAGTCTCTGTATCTAGCATCACCATGGGCACTACCGCAAGACTTAGCTCCGTATATGGCTCCGCCGAGCACCACCACAAGCTTACATACAAATATGACTTGGGGATCACTCACTAGACTCAAATGTGGACACCAAAATTTCACGTTGAATAAACAAACTAGATTACATGAATATCGAGTTCAACTACCCACGATCTATACCTCGAGTCCTTCGCTAAAGGTTACACGATCATCGAGTTCAACCACCCACGATCTATACCTCGAGTCCCAGTTAACCATAAATATTTCCAGTTCTAAAACAGGGATAAAGTTACCAATTAAACCAACTGACTGACTTTTATGCCTATAGATCCAATACATTACAGTCTAAAACGTTACATGACTCCAACGAATGAACTAGCGTATTCAAAACATGTAACTGTCAAATAAGATGCAACTAAGTACACCATACGTCTAAGACTCCTCATCGAGCTACTAAAACTGAACAAATACCCCAAAGACTCATCTGAGTGTAAATTAAGCCCAAAAGGCATAATAAATGTTTGGCTAAAATACGTGAGACAATATGGTTACATAAAGTCATAAACCAAATTACATCTTTTCCCAAAATCTTTGTCTCTCGAATCACAATTGGCCTTCGGCCCAAAACCAGAAGGTTTATAATTTCTAAAATGTTCACAAGGTCGGGAATTACCAAAATCAAATGACTCACACGTTCGTATTTTCAAAACGTCCCATTACACAAACTATGCATATTTCCAACAAACACTAAGTGCATTTTGACCAAATAACCTCCATTTATACAATAAATCATCAAAACACTATCATTTATGATTTCTTTATCAAATCGCCCAAAATCCCGAATGTGGGTGTTTTACAAGGTTTATAAAGTTAAACACTTCAAGTAATCAAAACCCACCAAATAGCTCAACAATTGATAATTTCATGTAAAACACATAAACACTTTAAAATGGACATTTTTGGCATGTACAACGTTTTCACAAATCAACTTGAAATCACCTTGCTAGATTTAGCCTAGTTTAGATTTTACCCCCAAAACTTGAGCTTCTTGGAAAACTTGATTCTACAAGCAATCCTTCCAAATCCTAGATCCACAAGTTTACAAACATAAACACACAAACCCAAGTACTTAGAATCATTCTCCAAATATCTATTATCTAAATCTTTATTTTGACCAAAACCCTAATTTTGGCCTAACTTTTTCCCAAAATCAACCAAACTGAAACTTGTGAAAGTATTTGGAAACCAAGAATGAAGTATTTATAACTTTGCATAAGGATTTAGAAAGGAGTAGAATTAACTCACCACTTAGGTTTTGTTGAAAACCTAGAAACTTGAAGATGGAAGGAAAATGGAGAATATCTAGCTTAGTGTCTAAATCTTTACTTGAGGAAGAAGAAACTCTAGGAACCCTCAGGATTTGATGACTTAAATGCTCCAAAAATCAGAATTGAAGGCAAGGGTTCGTTTTTAGAGAGAGTAGGAGGAGAATGGTTGAAGCAACGAATGAACCTTGACTAAAATCGCACTTAAATACCTGCTGGGGCCCGACTACGACAGTGCCAGGGCATTGTCGCCCCGGATGTACCGAGAGTGGTTTCAAGACCGCGACCTTGCCCTTGGTGACAGTGACTCTGTTATAGTCGCCGGGAATAGTCGTTCCACACCAGACAGAACCCGCAAATTTACTTTTTTGACCGAAAGACTCCCGACAATTCTGAGGATTGAAATTAGGCCCTTCTTAACCCCATTCCTACAATACAACTATAAATTTGAGAATGGTGCAAATCTTTACTTACCAAAATATACAGGTGTTATAGTTTCACCATTATCGTCATTCGTCAATGAAAAACCCAACTTTTATGTCTACAACCAGTTTGTCACTGAAAAACTAGAACTAGAACCAGAACCATGTACATAAGCATTTCGTCAAACACCTTATATGAAAAAATGTTTTATCCATAGCCCCTGATCTTGTCACATAAATAAAATACCATATATGTAGAATCATATAAGAGATTTTTAGGTATATAACCTTAACTGAGTTTTTAATTAAATCCATGATGATTTTATAAGTATAAACTATAAAGTCAATTTTTCTTCAAAACCACAACAGATTTATATAACATAAATGACAGATTTACATAGAGATCTAAAGGTTCAACTTTATATCTGATTATATAAAGCTTCAACTGAACTCGAAAATCTAAAGCTTTAACATAACTCAGAGATATAAAGCGATATGAGAAGAAGGTTGAGGACACCCAACAATTGAACCCTAATTGATGTTGATTTAAACCCAAGTGGTCATCATCGAGAAGGAGCTGTTGGCACCATGAAGAAGGCAACAGAGGGAAAGTCGAGATTACAAGTGATCGTCACTAAGAAGGAGAAGTCGGCACCATGGAGAAGGCACCATAGGACTAGGGACCACAGATGGTTTATAGGGAGAGATTTTGGAAAGGAGTGGATGTGTGAGAGGTTTCCATAGAGGGTGGTTTCACAAAGGATAGTTTTGGGAAAACAAAAGGTAGTTTTACAAAGGCTCGATTTCAAGAACATAAAAGTGAGTTCAAAAGGGGTTAATTTCAGGCAGAGTCAAGAGGAGAGAATGAGAGGAAGAAGGTCAAGTCCAAACATAAAAATAGGGCAGAGCGATATCATGGAAGGCATGGAAGAGGGAAGATGATCGAGGGTAGGTGAGGAAGGAAGAGTTTTGTTTGAGATAAGGGCATGAGATGGAAATTTCATGGCTTATTAGATAGGACACATGTTTTTTGGGATGAGCGAAAATTTCATCTTCTTATTGACTAAGCCATAACCGAACACTTTTGTATGCTTACTGAATAAGCCATACATGCTATACAACCCATTAAACCTACTTCTGAACAACCCCCAAGTCACTTTGTGTTTAAACAAAGTTAAGAATAATATGTAGATATATATATATATATATACACACACACAGTTGGTTCCAACGAGATCAATACCAATTTAAGAGAATAAGAAAACGGTTGAATCACACGTGATTTTACACTAACATCACGTACAAAATCACATGTGATTCACGCAACTTTGCCCCGCAGCCTGAAGTCGCTGCCAAAGTCGTCCCCACACCTTTTTTTACCATTAATATAAAATCACATGTTATTTGGCCGTTTTCGTATTCTCTTAAATAATTAGCACTCTCGTTTGATCTTCCCTATATATATATATATATATATATATATATATATATATAATTAGGGGAGAGATCAAATGGAAACCGTCGATTTCATTAGTTAAGTTAATGAAATTGGTTCATGAAATTGTTTAATTTGATAAAATTGTGTCATATAACTTTTTTGTTGATGAAATTGTTTCACATATCTTTGTGTTTTTTTATGTAAAAATGAAATTGTTTCATGTATTTTCTCATTCTGATTAAATTGTTTCATGCATTTTCTCATTCTGATGAAACTTTTTCATGTTTACATAAAAAACACAAATGTATGAAATAATATCATCAAGAAAAGAATTATATAAAACAATTTATCAAATTTTACAAATTCATGAAACAAATTCACTAACTTAACCAATGAAATCGATAGTTTCGATGGTTTTCAAAATTAAGGTGGAAACTACCCTTGTATTGTATATACAGGGGTTAAATCATGTGAGAATCAAAAAAATGATGAGAACCGTGAGAACTTATCTAAGCCGTAATTTGGTTTTGATCCTATGGTTTTAATTAAAAATGTTTCATCATATGAAAAAGGCATAATCGTCATTTTGGTAACATAGATTTATTAGATGAAACACATACTATTTCAGCTCATGAAATAAAAACAAAATTTTCATAAATATGATATTTCACCTCATGAAGTCCAAACATAATGTTCATATATATATATATATGTATATATATGTGTGTGTGTGTGTGTTATTTCACCATATGAAATCAAACACAATTTTTATCAGTAATCTATTTCACCTCATGAAATCAAACACAAGTTCCGTCTATATGTTATTTCACCTCATGAAATCAAACACAATTTTGTTTACATGTTATTTCACCTCATGAAATCAATCACAATTTTGAGAAACAAAAAAACCCCAATTTTGAACAAAATCAGAAACCCTAGTGATAAATTGCTGAAATTGACCGATTAATCTTCACTTTTTGTTCCGCCGCCATCTTATGCTCCGTCATTCTCAGCCACAGACACCACCGTAAAACTCAGAGCCAACCTCAACAACCTACAATTTCATCAAAATCTGATCACATGCTTGACGAAGAGCATACAATACACCAAATGTTCCATCTACGACTCGAATTTTCTTTAAGTGTGACCCAATGGAAGCTTGTAATCGATAAAGTGAATATTACAGATTATGGATCAACCTGATATGCCATCCTACAAAAGAATAACTCTCTCCACCCATCTCCACAAAGAAATACAAAATGAAGCAAACCACATCCATGGCACCACTGCACCATCATCGTTGACGGCGACAACTATTTCACTCGCATCCACCTCTTCCCTTTGGTACCACTGCACTAAACCTAATTCACTTTTCAATCTTAGATATTCTTCTCCCACGTCAAGAACAATAACATCCATGGCTGCTGCAACTGCCACCAAGGTAATCCCTTCCATCATCGTCGGTGGTGGCCGTGTTAGAAAAGCCCTACAAGACATGGGTGGCGACGATGATTTGGTGGTGAAGAAAGGTGAACATGTTTCGATTGATTTCTCAGGTCCGATATTGGTGTAGAAGAATGATGAGGATGAGAGAGGCGGTTTTGAGATTAAATTATAAGTTTACCCTTAAACTTTTAAAACTTTTACTAATATCACAAAAAATGCCATCCTTTTTAATGACCTTTGATTAAAACTCATGAATGATTGAGATTAGTCTTCATAGTCCTCAACATTTTTTCGGTTCTCATTTGGTTACCGTCCTATATATATATATATATATATAATCGTGTGAGATGTTTAGTTAACGGTGAGAAACGTGAGAAGGGGATCTGAATCGTTGATCTCTTTTAATCTCAAACCCCCCCATGAATTGCGGCTTATAAGGGAATTGATTTGGTGGATCTTATCTCAGTGCATCTCATTCTAATGTGCATCCATTTCTTATCCAATGGTTGAAAACCACTTCTCACTGTTAACTCAACTTCTCACTAGAACCCAACCATATATATATATATATATAGAGAGAGAGAGAGAGAGAGAGATGAGTTCATACGTGAACAATGTCTATTTAAGAAAACACGAGAACGACCGAGTACATACAAAATCATACATGATCCACGCGACTTTGCCCGCGACTTAAGTCGTGGCCAAAGTCGTCCCCATCCATTTTTTGGCCATTAATGCCAAATCACATATGATTTTGTACATGATAAGTTGTTTTCTTATTTTTTAAATAGTTAGCGTTCTCATTTGAATCTTTCTCTCTATATATATAGTTATAATGCAAGGTCAAGTTTTTTCAAAGGAAAAGAATATTATGTTATTTTTCTTCAAAGGTCAATAACGTGTTAACGAATTCTATTTTAAAAGCATTGTTTTCTTCATAATTAATCCCTTGTGTAGAATTTAATTGGATAAAAAGGAATTGAAGTTTGATGTCCACAAGGAATGATAAAACCCGTGTGTAACAAAAACAAAAACTGAATAATCCGTTCTAACCAAATGATGTTTGAGTTAAACAGTTTTATGTTATTTGGTTCAGTTAACCGAATAAATATGTGTTATTCAATTTAGCTTTCGGTTAACTTTTTATTAATTCAGTTAAACCAAAGGAGTAACACATTATGTTTTCATTTTATATATTTTATTTCAATATAAATAAAGATGAATTATATTCATACCCCCTCCTATAGGGGGTATGTGACTGAGGTAGGAGGGAGTATGTGAATGAGATAGAGGGTATGGGGGGTTTTGTAAGTGAGGAGGGAGTATGGATAGCAACACCCTAAATAAATTGAATAACACATTATACTATTATTACTATATATTTTCTCTTGTAGAAAATGTTTTTTATTTTGACGTTGGATACTTTTTTTATGAGTTATATTTTTTACCTTATAATGTTTCTTGTTTGATATACGATATGGTCTAATGAAAGACAGTAGGGCTACTTATTTGTGGGGTTGGTCGGGTTGAAGACATTTGAACTATCTAACCCAATGTTTGCGGTTTGAAAAACTACAACCCAACCCAACCTAACTCTAACCGTGCGGGTTGGGTTAGTCGCGTTGAAACTTTGGTACGTTATTTTACAATATAGCTAAGTGTTTATGTTTAAATGAAGAAAAATCAAAACGAGAACATACAAAAAAGACTAACAATTTTTTTTGAAGTTCATGCAAATAAGAAAGTAAAGTTACGGTTGAAATTGCAATATTTGAATATAGCTAATCATGGGTTGGTCTAATGTCTAATATACATATATTAATTAAAGATTTAACAGCCATATTAAATCTACAATATAGAAATGCATCAGGTTCATCAGGTTGAGTTGAGTTCAAATTACCCTAACCTAATTCTAACCCAATATATGTGTTTTGGCCTAGTTTGTATCAACTATGTGTCGGGTTACCTCAGGTTGAGTTTTTTTGGTTTTTTCGAGTTGAGTTTGTCAGGTTGGTCGATTTTTTTTTAGCACCCCTAATAGGGAGGAATTTTTTTCCTAAATAATGTTTTTTGTATACTACTTAAATTGTTAAGTATGATACAATATATATCGGAAACAACGAGCCTTATATTTGGAAAAATTGTTGAAGGCAAATGTCGAACAAAAAAATACAAATTATTATTCGGTTAATGAACCGAATAATCGGAAACCGATTAAACCTTATTCAATTTGGTTACCAAGTAGTTTAGAAAAAGTTGAAAATGTTGGTTAAACTGAATCGAATAACCTAAAAACCGATTTAACCGACCAAATAACACTTTATTATAGGTATGGCAACAGGACGGGGATGGGGCGAGTTTTACAACCCCGGTGGCCCTGACCCCAATCACCGGTGAGTACAGGGATTATTATCCCATCCCTGGTCAAGTTTATGGTCAAACTTGATCAACCCCCGTTCCCCGTTCCCCGTCCCAACCCGGTCTGTCATTTGGTTCGTGGAGGATTGGAACAAAATGGAGAGTAAACCCAAGCAAAAGCTTTGAAGATAAATTGGAGTATTGGACCTTGCATAATTTCACAAATTTGGATACCAAGAAATGATGAGGTATTGCACAATAAGTATAGATGTTGGTTTCAAGTTGTTTAATCAACCAAGCTCAAAACGTTTTGACGGATGGAGGAAATAGATGACCAAATGAATCTTAGGGGCGTTTGGTTTGATAGAACGGTTTTAAGGTATTTGGATTTCGTGGATGGTTTTGGAATTGAAGAGATTTGGATTTGAAATTTTTGGTGTGTTTGATTTGTAGGATTTGGAATAGAATTGAATTCCATTATTTATAAAAAATAATTAAATTATCTTTTATTTAATTGATTATTAGAAAACAGATGTGTTTAACATATTTTAAAATATTATTATATACAAATCCTACGAAATATCTTGAAACCCTAGCTACCCCCTTGAGATTTCAAAATACTATGTTTGAGGGATTTCAAAGAAATAATAGGATTTTAAATCTGGACAATCCTGCAAACTGAATACGAGATTGAAATGAATTTGAAATCCAAATCCCCCCAAATTCATTCCATTTCTGCAAACCAAACAGACCCTAAAGGGGTGGCTAGGATTTCAAGGGATTTCGTAGTATTTGTATATAATAATGTTTAAAAATATGTTAAAATCATTTGTTTTCTAAATCCATTAAATAAAAGGTAATTTAATTATTTTTATAATTTTTTAATGATTTTTTTATAAATAATAGAATTCAATTCTATTCCAAATCAAACACACCAAATATCTTCTTCCAAATCCAAATCCATCCAATTTCAAATCCTTTCATGAAATGCGAATCCCTCAAAATAATTTCTTCAAACCAAACACCCCCTTAGTATCACACTTGGAATTTCAACTCAGACATTTCCTAGTGGTGTTCTTGTAGCTCTAGCCTAAGACAACCTAATTGGGAAAAATAATTAATATTAATAAATAATTAAAATTAAATATTTAATATATGCCAGGTACGGGATGGGTCGGGCATGTATTACCTTGCCCCAACCCCTTCCCCGATTTTATCCTAGCAGGGATACCTGGTCCGGACCTGCTTTAACGGGGAATCCCTGACCCTGATCGAAGCAGGTTCCCAATTAGGTCGGGACAAATTATCATCCCTACTCTATTAAAACATAGATGATAGTCGATATAGAGAAGGTGTTAGAAATTGGATACATATTTATGTGTGGGGGTAAAAAGTGCAATATGGAGTTATTTGTTGAGTATGAGCGTTTGAAGTTACCATAAAAAATCTGTTTGCTTGCTATCAGACAATGATCAATGTGAAAGATTAAGTCCCTAATTTTTCTTGAATAAATAGACCATAAAACTTTTAAAAATTGGTTATTTACATCCTTTTAACCTAAAACGTAAAACCGTCTAGGAATGTTTTAAAGTAAAAAAAAACTAAATCAGTATTACCGTCCCCAAACCCTACGTCATTAAACCCCTCGCCAGCCCTCGTCGCCTCATCGTCATCCACTCTCTATCACTGTTGTTTTCCTCTTCCATCGATCTCCCTCTTTTTTATCGGTTTTTTTTGGTTATCCATCTTTCATTGTGTGCGTGAGGTTTGAAAGGCATATCGTTTAGGAACGGTAAAACAGATTTATGATTTTTTTACTTTAAAATCTTCGCAGCTGGTTAAGGTAGTTTCTTTTTGTTAAAAGAATGTCGGTAACCACCTTTTAAGAGTTCAATAGTTTATTTATTTAGAAAAAATTAGGGACTTGACCATTCAAAATGATAAATTTCAATGGTTTTTCCATTCAAAAAAAATAGTTCAGGGATTTAACTATTCAAAATGGAAAAGTTCAATGGTTTTTTCATTCAAAAAAATAGTTCAGAGACTTAACTATTCAAAATAGGAAAGTTCATAGGGTCGTTGTGTAACTGTTAAGTATCGACTTTTAGATTATGAGGCTAAGAACCGTCGACGTACTTGAAGTGTTATCGTCAAATCCTAAGGGATATTTGTATCATTTGTGGTGGATTTAAGAATCTTAGTTTGTGGTAAGTGAATATAGTTGAATGATATATCCTTGTTTGGAAAGAAGCTTGTCGATTAGACGATTAATACTTGGACGTATTTTGGGAGTTGTACAAATTGAGGGTTTTGAGAGTAATCAACTCCTTATAGAGCCTAATTGTGCGTTCTGGGGTTTAGGGAAGTCCCAGGGCGACTAAGGAATTTTTGTGAACTCTTTGTGATCGTCATGTCTAGTGACAGTTTGGAGTACAGATTAGGGCATGATGATCCGGGGTGAGCTAGTTGCTGAGAAATTTCGTCTAGGAGGAGATGACGTGTAACACCCCGATTTCGAAAAGTATCATTTCAATTTAATACAAAAATCGGTAATTTTAAGGGAAAAATAAGATATAGGATTTTGGACTTGAATCCTAGATTTTATAGTCTTGGTGGAAGAAGGATTCAATTACGAGTCCAACGGTTCTTTCCGGAGCAAAATCGGAGCTATAACAAAGAAGTTACGGCCAAAACAGTAAACGAGAAGAAAACCGGGCGGACAGTGCACTACACGACTTGTGCCGCGACTTAGAGCCACCTACGCGACTTAGGGGAAGCATTCGACTTATGCTGCGACTTAAGGCCGCGTGGTAAGTCGCGAAACGCCCTGTTCGAGCATAAAACCCGATTTTCAGCCCTAGAACTTCATTTCTTCATAAGTTTTGCATCTCAACTCCGTTTTTGGTGATTCAAGTTGCCGTGGTTTCATTTTTGAGAGATATTTAAGGATATATCAAGATATTTGAAGTCTATTTGAAGATACAAGAGTATTTTGTGGTGGTAAGTTCCTTATCTCTCTCAATGTTAAGTTAGGGTTTAATGGTTTCATCCTTTTCCCTTTTATCCTTCAACTTGGGTGTGATTTTGATGACTTGTGTGATGAAGGTGATCTTGTAGATGTGTTGGATCTAAGATCTAGGGAGGGTTCTTGGTGAATCAATCCTTCATCAATGGAGATTCAAGTTTTGGGGGTAAAACCTAGATTTAGCCTAAATCTAGCAAAGCGAGTTCAAGTTGATTTGAGAAAACAGTGTACATACCAAAATGGTTATTTTAAAGTGTTTTGCGTTTTACATGAAATTGTTAACTACTGATAAGTTTGGTTATTTTGGGAAGTGTTTAACTTTATAAGCTCATCTAACACACATCTTTGGGATTCTTGAACATTTTGGTAAATAAATCATGTTGATATGCTTCCTAGATGATTATATATATATATGGAGTTCATTTGATGTAAATGTCATTTTTGTGCATTTGATCTTATAAACTATTTGGAAAATGCATATTATTGTGTTATGAGACATTTTTGAAATATAAGGGTATAAGTTCATTTGGAAAATGGGTCGCCTCAACCAATGATGAGTTTTGAGCTAATCTTACTTTTGGTCGTTATGTTTGCATATCCGTTAGTCAAACGTGTTTTAATTTTACACTGACTTTCATTGGAGATTTAAGTAAATTGTTGAGCCTTGACTCTGTAACACCCGGATTTTCGCTTAGTAAATCTTCGTTCATCCCCAACCATCTCTTCACCTTCCATCTATATTTTGGGGTGAAATGAGTTGTACTTTCGAACCTTAAAACAACCCATGTGAAAATCTCGAGTTTTAGACATTTTTGGGCTTCGGTACATGTGGCGCGAGAGTGACTCGCGATAGTGACATGTGTCACTATCGCGTGGCACAATCGTCGGAGGCGTACCACCCGCAGTACAATCTCCGCAAGAGTGCCCTCACGATAGTGACAATGTCACTATCGTGTGGCAAGGTCGCCGTCGGGATCTGTTTGGTTAAAATTCAGATTTTTAGCCCCTTTCTCATTTCTAACTCACTCATTTCATTTAGTTCTCTCCCTCTCAACCTCTCCCTCCCAAGAACCGAACCCTAACCCATTTTGGAGCTTTTGTCCTCTAAAGTAAGTGTTTCTTCATCATCTAGCTAGTGGGATCTTGAACCACAAAACCTCCATCTTCATCTTCCTCCTCAAGTTCACCAATTGAGAGCTCGGGTTGAAGAGTTGGATTGGGTGTCCTTGGAAAATCTCGTCATCTAGAATAGTAAGTTTTCTTGAAATATTGTTATAAATGCTCCATTGATGTTTCCCTAGTATTTGGTTGCTCAACCTCGGAAATGATGGTTTTTGGGGAAACTAGGGTTTTGATCTTGTTGGGGATTTTTAGTAAATAAGGTTTGGGGAATGTTTCTAAATGGTTATCTATGGGTATTTATGGTTTGGAATGTATGGATCTAGGTTTTGGAAGTTTTCGACTTGAGGATTCAAGTGCCCTTCAAAGGAGCTCAAGTGGGGTAAAATCTAGATTTAGCCTAAATCTAGCAAGGTGAGTTCAAGTTGATTTGTGAAAATGGTGTACATGCCAAAATGTCTATTTTAAAGTGTTTACATGTTTTATATGAAATTGTTAACTGCTAACCACTTGATAAGCTTTGGTTATTTGGAGTTATTCAACTTTATAAACTTATAAAACACTCACATTTGGGATTTTGGGCATTTTGATAAATAACTCATATATTTTGGGTATTTAAATGATTTATTTCATGGAGTTTATTTTTGAGTATAAATGCATTTTATTGGGTGTCATGGGATGATTTGAAATGATAAAAGGTATAGACTCACTTGGAAAATGTTTTGTCCCGATCTAAATCATGTTGGAGTTATTCGTGTATGTTGAAGCATGGGTTGTATTATTTCGGGTCGTTTACGTTTGATTTCATTTTATGAGTTTCAGCATTGGGTCTTTGGGTTTGTTGAGCTTGTGGCTCATTTGGGTTTTGTTGGGTTATGAGGACACTTGTCCGGTTTTGATAAGCTCATTGTAGAGCGCTTGGTTATGATTTGCATTTATTGCATCTTATTTGGGAATTACATGTTTTGAATGTGTTAGTTCATTCGTTTCGAGTCATGTAATGTTTCAGCCCCGTTTGTTATGGATCCATGAGCGCTTTTGTATTTTATCTGGTGTTGGGACGACTAGTTTTCCACATCGAGGCACGTTCGGCATTGGATAGGGAGTGTAAGTCCTTTGTGCTCGTATCAATGGGTGTATACTGAAAGATGTTGAGCTCGATACTTTTATTACTTTGTCCGATGGTGGAACGATTAGTTTTCCCCATTGAGGCGCGACTAGGCCTCGTGGTATGGTGTAAGTCCTCTGTGCTAGTATCTATGGGTGTATTCTGAAAGATGTTGAGCCCGGTACTTATACCAATTTAACGTAATGTATGGCTTACTCTGTGCACGTCATAATATGCGGAATCGGGTTTCCTCTGTCACCGAAAGGTGTTGTCTTTGGGCTGAGTCTTTTATATATTTGTTTTCGGTGACACTTCACATACGTGAGTTCATTTCATGTTTTATGGGTTGAATATTAATCCCTACCCGTGTTTTGGGGTGTTTTGGGATATGAAGTATTATTTACATTATCATAAATTGGGAGTAAATTTACATCCACGTTTTGAGTCGAGTTATCTCTTTCTTATGCTATATTCATATAAACTTGAGTTTATGCATATTTTGGTCGGTTGATTTATAAAGCTTATTCAGATTTCATTATTCGAGCATTACCATTATTCTCGTTTTGATTAAGTGTTGGATGTCATTATTTCATGAAAGAATGTTTCCCCATTGAGGCATCCATTTATAAAATGCTTATTATTAGTAAATGAGTTGTTCTCTTATTCTCTTTAGTAAATAATTTTTTTTAAAGGATCATGAATATAAGTACAACACTTTCCTTTACGTTTTCATCTATACTCATGATATAAAACTCTTGAACTCACTAGGCGTTAGCCTAACCTTTTATTTGTCGGCATGTGCATCAGGTTCCATTTCGGGATTAGTCTAGCAACACTGAGTTGAGATGAGTGCTAGTTAGTTACTCGAAGAGGTGATTAGCTTGTTGAAGTCTTCCGCACTTATATTGGAGATAGCGAATGGTATTCGGTTATAGTAACGCTCGACTTTAGTTGGTCTTTTATGTAAGACTTTATTTATTTGTTGATGGTTCAACCTGGATTTGTATTCCTATTATGGATTAGTAGTAAGAGATTTTATTATCTTTTGCGGTATTGTTTAAAGTTTTAATTTGTCGCTCTTTCCAATTTTGAGGGCGTTACAAGTTGGTATCAGAGCTTAAGTTTGAGAGAATTAGGTGTTGATTTTGGATGCCTAGACTGAAACTAGCGTAATTTTAAGCGTTTGAATGTGAGATCACACCATTAGGCACTTTAAGATTTGATGATTCGAGGTGAGTGGAGCCACTAGGAATGGGAATCACACCGAAAATGGCAAGGATGATCATGTACAATACGTTCATAATAACACCTGGCCAGTGTTATGGTGAACCTACGAGTTACGTGTGTATGCTTGAACTGCCTTGGTATGATAACCGTTGGGGTAGTGAAACAATTCCTATATGGGTAACCATTAGAAGAAGTTGATGATTTTAGTATTTGTCAATCGGAGTGACGGTAAGCATGGTGATTGCATTACGTGGACTGTGTCGGGTCAGATTGATTGGTTGGATTAGAACCATAGACATTTGGAACCAATGTATTTCGGGGAGAAGTTATGAAGTGAACCTATGAAATCTTTTAATTTTTGCCTTAAGATATTTGAGCATCAGGTTGACGATAGTGTGACTAAGGAATCGAGGAACGTGGTTTCGAGGTTTTGAATGCTGACCAAATTCATGCACGAAATATATTTCTGAAATAAATTGCATCGATTATTTCTCATGTTTCCAAAATCACCATGTGGATCATTCCACGGAATCTTGAAATGTTTAGCACACACAAGTTTTAGACCATGATCTTAAACATGCATAAAACTATTTTAGTACATGTGGTTGCATGCTTTGTCGAGACTTTGTTTATTCTCATTGCTGCCTAACACTATTTTCGAAGATGGTAATGTTCGTATTTTTACGTTTCTTAGAGTCTTGGGCAAGTAACTACGGCTTACGACCTTAATATTGGATCTCCTCCACGTATGTTAAGGTTTTGGACGAAGAGTTAGCTTTCATTATTTGGATGTATGAGTTTTATTGAGAATTTTTACTTATGGGGTTTTTTTGATTTGACGTGGAAATTTTATTAGCGTCCAGGGGTGTTGTTTTTCCCTTTGGGTTTCGTATGAGCAGTTTGGCTGGACATAGCAGGTATGCATATTTTATTGAGAATTTTCATCACGGTGTTTTGGCCAATGTTTTAGAAACGATGAGAGCATGTTTTCATTTGGCTTTGAATTCGAAACCGACATAAATTATTTCATGTTTTAACCAAGTGCATACGCATATCATCCTACTAGCTTTGTGAAATAATCGGTCGCATGCAAGTTTTGTTGTGAAATCTTATTTCATGTCGCCTTGTGGCCAAAAGAGAGAAAACTTTGAAAGTTCGATATTATGAACATGTTTTGGGGAAATTTCATTATCATGTGATTTATCTTTGGGTTTTATACAAATATCAATCATCGTATAATTTTGTTTTCGGACCAAGTTATTTGGTGAGATGTGAGTAAAAATATAAAAGATTTATGTTAGTTCAAATAGATCTTTTGTTCCGAACTTATTTCCGTTGTTGATTTTACTGTTAGGAATTTCCGCAATGCATTAAACGAGTTATCAGTATTCATTTTGTTGTAATTGCCACTTTGAGCAAGTGTGTTTATCTGTGTGGCCCGAAAATTTTGGACTCATTTAAATTTTACTTATGTTCCCTATTGTGTTGCTAATTTTGGGAAAATTATTCTCATATGCATGTTATAATTTGTTACATGCCAGGACCTCGGTAGTACGTGGAAAATTTTGTCGCGCATCTTTTGTTACCGTTTTGTTAACATAAATACTAATCAAATGAGTTTTGGAAATGGTGTAGATGCGTAGAGTCGGTAGCCAATTTTGAAACCTATCGATTGAACGGTAGTGAAATTTTTACTGAACGATTTACTGTTATAAACTTTCTTTGGTGTTTTAAAACGTTACAAAGTTCAAATTGGCATAATGGTTGAAAAACCTTGAACTCATTAGGGCTATAGATTTAAAACCCTATCGAAAAAGGATGTTGTAATTCGGGACTAGAAGAGTCCTTGGGAGTTGAAGCGTCGGATGATCCGACTTGTGGTTGGTTCTGAATTTTGGGTTCAGGTTTTGATTTGGAGTCACGCATGAATAATGGAGGTATTAGATTTATGTTTTCCAGTTAATTAAGGGGTGATCTTTATGCTTCGGTGAACTTGCAGATAAAGTCTTGAATGATTCTAGGTATGGTTGGATTGAGTTGATGTCGGGTCGATGGACCGTTAGACATCATGCTATACGTTGCTAGTATATCGTTTTGATGGGCATGCATGAGCAAGGGAAGTATTGTGGTTCATTGGTTAAAAATGTAAGATTAGGAATCTTAGCACCCTGTTAGGTGTCAACTTTACCGCGACAATACTTCGAGAATGAAATATTGGGTGGGATATCCGCGTTTTTGATATTACCAGTTGGTTTAGGCGTCAACTTGCCCTTTCGAAGTCAACAAATCGTTGGAAGGTTTGAAAATATCCCCGTTGGATCAAGAAAATGTTGGCTCTTGATGGTGGAAATTAAAAGAAGGTTAAATGTTGGTAACTAAGTATTGAGGTGTTTAGGTTCCTCGTTGTACTAAAGATCTTAGTAAGGGAATATTCAGAAGTTGAGAATAGATCAGGGTGAGTGATAGCCAGATCGACATTAACCATATATCTAAAGGGCGTATTGGTACGCCTCGAAAGGACGACATTGTCAATATCAAGAACCGATCATTAAGAATTGTGGGAATTCTTTGAAGGGTGATGTCGAACATTGGGTTGGAATCGGAAGCATGTCCAGTTAAAGTGTATTGGCCGGTGTGAAACCGGGGTTACGGGCTGCTCTTGAGGCAGTAAGTGTCATCTAAGGTTGGAAGACAACTGTAGTCTTGTGGGTAAGGACTACTTTAGTAAGTTGAACACTCACTCGGATGTAAGTATGATGTCCCCAAATGGGACTCTTATCGTGAGGGCCAGCATAAAGTATGGAGTTAGTTTTGGCTAGTGGAATAGGGAAATCTACTCTGCGGTTAAAGTTTCTTGGGAATCTAGATTTCGAGGACGAAATCCTTCCAAGGTTGGGAGGATTGTAACACCCGGATTTTCGCTTAGTAAGTCTCCGTTCATCCCCAACCATCTCTTCACCTTCCGTCTATCTTTTGGGGTGAAATGAGTTGTACTTTTGAACCTTAAAACAACCCATGAGAAAATCTCGAGTTTTAGACATTTGTTCGGCTTCGGTACATGTGGCGCGAGAGTGACTCGCGATAGTGACATGTGTCACTATCGCGTGGCACAATCGCCGGAGGCGTACCACCCGCGGTACAATCTCCGCGAGAGTGCCCTCGTGATATTGACAATGTCACTATCGCGTGGCAAGGTCGCCGTCGGGGTCTGTTTGGTTAAAATTCGGATTTTTAGCCCCTTTCTCATTTCTAACTCACCCATTTCATTTAGTTCTCTCCCTCTCAACCTCTCCCTCCCAAGAACCGAACCCTAACCCATTTTGGAGCCTTTCTCCTCTAAAGTAAGTGTTTCTTCATTATCTAGCTAGTGGGATCTTGAACCACTAAACCTCCATCTTCATCTTCCTCCTCAAGTTCACCGATTGAGAGCTCGGGTTGAAGAGTTGGATTGGGTGTCCTCGGAAAATCTCGTCATCTAGAATAGTAAGTTTTCTTGAAATATTGTTATAAATGCTCCATTGATGTTTCCCTAGTATTTGGTTGCTCAACCTCGGAAATGATGGTTTTGGGGGAAACTAGGGTTTTGATCTTGTTGAGGATTTTTAGTAAATAAGGTTTGGGGAATGTTTCTAAATGGTTATATATGGGTATTTATGGGTTGGAATGTATAGATCTAGGTTTTGGAAGTTTTCGACTTGAGGATTCAAGTGCCCTTCAAAGGAGCTCAAGCGGGGTAAAATCTAGATTTAGCCTAAATCTAGCAAGGTGAGTTCAAGTTGATTTGTGAAAACGGTGTACATGCCAAAATGTCTATTTTAAAGTGTTTACATGTTTTATATGAAATTGTTAACTGCTAACCACTTGATAAGTTTTGGTTATTTGGAGTTATTCAACTTTATAAACTTATAAAACACCCACATTTGGGATTTTGGACATTTTGATAAATAACTCATATATTTTGGGTATTTAAATGATGTATTTCATAAAATATATTTTTGAGTATAAATGCATTTTATTGGGTGTCATGGGATGATTTGAAAGGATAAAAGGTATAGACTCACTTGGAAAATGTTTTGTCCCGATACTTTTAGGGAGTGTAATTCCTTTGTGCTCGTATCAATGGGTGTATACTGAAAGATGTTGAGCTCGATACTTTTATTACTTTGTCCGATGGTGGAACGATTAGTTTTCCCCATTGAGGCGCGGCTAGGCCTCGTGGTATGGTGTAAGTCCTCCGTGCTAGTATCTATGGGTGTATTCTGAAAGATGTTGAGCCTGATACTTATACCAATTTAACGTAATGTATGGCTTACTCTGTGCACATCATAATATGCGGAATCGGGTTTCCCCCGTCACCGAAAGGTGTTGTCTTTGGGCTGAGTCTTTTATATATTTGTTTTCGGTGACACTTCGCATACGTGAGTTCATTTCATGTTTTATGGGTTGAATATTAATCCCTACCCATATTTTGGGGTGTTTTGGGATATGAAGTATTATTTACATTATCATAAATTGGGAGTAAATTTACATCCACGTTTTGAGTCGAGTTATCTCTCTCTTATGCTATATTCATAAAAACTTGAGTTTATGCATATCTTGGTCGGTTGATTTATAAAGCTTATTCAGATTTCATTATTCAAGCATTACCATTATTCTCGTTTTGATTAAGTGTTGGATGTCATTATTTCATGAAAGAATGTTTCCCCATTGAGGCATCCATTTATAAAATGCTTATTATTAGTAAATGAGTTGTTCTCTTATTCTCTTTAGTAAATCAATTTTTTTAAAGGATCATGAATATAAGTACAACACTTTCCTTTACGTTTTCATCTATACTCATGATATAAAACTCTTGAACTCATTAGGCGTTAGCCTAACCTTTTATTTGTTGGCATGTGCATCAGGTTCCATTTCGGGATTAGTCTAGCAACACTGAGTTGAGATGAGTGCTAGTTGGTTACTCGAAGAGGTGATTAGCTTGTTAAAGTCTTCCGCACTTATATTGGAGATAGGGAATGGTATTGGGTTATAGTAACACTCGACTTTAGTTGGTCTTTATGTAAGACTTTATTTATTTGTTGATGGTTCAACCTGGATTTGTATTCCTATTATGGATTAGTAGTAAGAGATTTTATTATCTTTTGCGGTATTGTTGAAAGTTTTAATTAGTCGCTCTTTCCAAATTTGAGGGTGTTACAGACTCGGTTTTGACTAAATTGAGTCTTGAGGACATTTGTCCGGTTTAATAGCCCGTTGTGGAGTTTTGAGTATGATGGTGGTTAATGCACATCATTTGAGAATTACATGTTTTGAGTGTGTTGGTGTAACATCCTAAAATTCAGAGTAAATTTAAACTTCAAAAATAAGGCAATATGACTTATGTATTGCTATAAACTTCTCAAAAAGTGTATCAGTCCTTAAGACTTTACAAAAACCTGTACGGATTTAGAATTCATCAACAGACTAATCTAAACATAACTATCTAGATTACATCAGTTGACAATCCGAATTTCATCAAAAGAATGGGAATTAACAATGCCCAACTATCAACACTTTAGTCATCTCAAAATGCCTCGAGACCCAACTCGTCTCTCAAAACCCAGTGCATCCCACCGCTAAGGGAAACCTGTTATACATATCATTTGAGAAAAAGTGTTAGACTTAAAGCCTGGTGAGAACATACAGTTTATAAAGCTCAAAAGATATAAACATTTGTATCATAAGATAATATTTCCAAAGAGGTTAAATATTACAATTGAAACATTTGCCACAGCCGGGATTTTCCGTTATAAACATGTCATCAAATGACCAACGATAAAACAGTTTACCAAGGATTGTGTCGTAACACAAAGTAGGCCAAAATCCGAGTTATGAGCTAAACAATTGGAATCCAAGGATACGAACACATAAGTCCGTGCTACAACATGAGATCTAGCCCCAAGCAAAACCAATGTATACTCCTTCACTAGGATCACTATGAACCATGGCTAGTATCCGGCCTCACATAACCGTACCAAGTTTCCCCCGATGATCATATGCATCCATAGCTACAAAATGGGGAATGTGACATCCCAACAATACAGTCGACTCAAAACCTAGGGATCCGCTAGTAATGGTACATACTCGTCACAACAACATATGTGACCAACCATAAATAAACATATGGTATAAACACATTTTATAAACAAAATGTCATTTCCAGTTCAACTTCTGGTAAGAATGAAAATCATTAAAATGAGTTCTTAAACATTCTTTTCATATATCCACATAATGTACAAGTAAAACATCATTTTACTACATTAAGATAAGATCCATCATTTTAGTAAACACAATGATCGGGAACCCTAAAATCTCCCAAAACTCAAGTTATATCAAATACGTAGAAAACTTAGATCTGAAACCATGGAGATATATAGGAGTTCCAAAAAGGTAACTTTTGATATGTATAAAGTTTAAAATGATAGTAGGAACTCACCAGTAGGTTTTAGGATAAAACCCGAAAAACCAGATAACGATCACGACGTAGAGGTGAAGCTTAAAACACCGAAACCTCGGATCGAACACCAAATTTTAACTATCAAACTCTAGAGAGAGAGAGAGAAACGATTTAGAGAGAGAGAAGAGAGAGAGAGAAAGAGATAATGAGATTTGAGAGAAATGAGATATTTTGGGTTAAAAACCCTTAAGTCGGCCAGGCAACTACGCGGGTTATGCCGCGACTTCAACTCGCGGCATAACTCGCCCGTGTCCAAAACCCAAAATCATCCAGTGGGTTTCGCGGGTTGTGCCGCGACCTTAAGTCGCGGTGCAACTCGCGTAGTTCCACAAATCTCATATCAAATAGAGGGTTACGCGGGTTGTGCCGCGACCTCTAGTCGCGGTGCAACTCGCGTAGTTCACTGCTTGTCCCCAAAATTCTCAAAATCCAACTCAACTTCAAACCAAACATGGTGCTAACGATAAAAGCTTAACTACAAGAATACCAAAATTACATAACGGAAATTCGGGGTGTTACAATCCTCCCCAACTTGGGAATGATTTCGTCCCCGAAATCCTAACTATTCGAAAAGATGAGGATATCTTCGCTTCATATCCTCTTAAGCTTCCCACGTCACATTGGCCCCCCGATGATGCTTCCACTGCACCTTGACCATAGTGACCTCCTTGTGACGCAACTTCTTAGACTTTCTCTCTAAGATGGCGGCGGGCTCTTCTACACAACGGTTACCCTCGTCTACTGTTAACTCGGAGAGAGGAATGACGCTTTCCTCTTCTGCTAAACACTTCCGAAGATAACAAATATGAAACTTGTTGTGTATTCTGCTCAACTCTAGCGGCAGTTCCAATTGGTAGGCTTGCAAACCCACCCGCTTGAGCACTTTGAAAGGTTCGAGGAAACGGGGACTCAGCTTCCCTCGCTTTCCGAACCGAATAATGCCCTTCCACGGCGATACTTTAAGCAACACACGATCGTCCACTTGGAACTCCATCGACCGTCTCTTTTTATCGGCATAACTCTTCTGTCGATCCTGAGCCGCTTTCAATCTTTCACGAATGCTCTTGACCTTATCGGCCGTCTTTTGCACGATTTCAGGTCCGGCGAACTGCTTTTCTCCCGCTTCAAGCCAACACACGGGAGTTCGGCACTTTCGCCCGTATAATGCCTCAAAAGGTGCCATTCCAATACTCGAGTGGTAGCTATTGTTGTAGGCGAACTCCACCAAAGGTAAGTGAGAGTCCCAGCTACCCCCGAAATCGATGACACAAGACCTCAACATGTCTTCCAATGTCTGGATCGTTCTCTCGCTTTGCCCGTCGGTTTGTGGATGGTAAGCCGTACTCAACTTAACTCGTGTACCAAGCTCTTTCTGAAACCCATCCCAAAAGTTCGAAGTGAACCGACTGTCGCGATCTGACACGATCGACAATGGTATTCCATGCCTCGAGACCACCTCATCGATATAAAGTTTTGCTAACTTATCCATCGGTAGTGTCTCGCGCATAGCCAAGAAGTGAGCGCTCTTTGTCAATCTATCAACTATCACCCAAATGGTATCGTGTCCTCGAAGTGTTTTAGGCAACTTCGTCACGAAGTCCATGGTGATATGCTCCCACTTCCACTCAGGAATCTCTAAAGACTGAAGACTCCCATACGGTCATTGGTGTTCGACCTTAACTTGCGAACACGTCACACAACGCTCTACATAACGTGCCACACCAAGTTTCATTACCGGCCACCAATAGTGCAGTTTCAAGTCCCTGAACATCTTTTTACTCCCCGGATGAATGGAATACTTGGACTTGTGTGCATCTTCAAGCAACAGATCACGGTTACCCCCAAGCTTGGGTACCCACACGCGACCGTTGAACAGTCTTACCCCACAGCTATCTTCCGTTAAGAGCAAACGCTGTTTTGTCATGACTTCCTCTTTGAGATTCTCTTCTAGCAGTGCCTCAACCTGCGATGCTTTGATCTTTTCAACAAGACTAGACGCCAACTCGATTCTCGAATGCGTAGCCCGAATACAACCGCTATAGTCCTTCCGACTCAACGCATCGGCTACCACGTTTGCCTTACCAGGATGGTAAAGCAGCTCGAAATCGTAATCCTTGAGTAACTCGAGCCACCGTCGTTGCCTCATATTCAACTCCTTTTGATCAAAGACATATTTCAAACTTTTATGATCTGTGAAGAGTGTACACTTCGTGCCATAGAGATAGTGTCGCCAAAGCTTCAGGGCGAACACCACCGCTGCTAACTCCAAATCGTGGGTAGGATAGTTCTCTTCGTGTATTTTAAGTTGCCTCGAGGCGTAAGCGATTACCTTGCCCCGTTGCATCAACACACAACCTAAACCCATTTTCGAAGTGTCGCTATAAACCACAAAGTCTTCTGACCCTTCAGGTAACGATAGAATCGGAGCTTCACATAACTTCTTTTGAAGGATACGGAAAGCCTTCTCTTGTGTTTCGGTCCATTCGAACTTCACATTCTTCCGAGTCAAAACTGTCAAGGAAGAAGCGATTTTCGAAAAGTCTTGGATAAATCTCCGGTAGTACCCTGCCAGACCCAAGAAACTTCGGATCTCTGACGAACTCTTGGGAGATTCCCAATTCATCATGGCTTCAATCTTGGAGGGATCCACTTTCACTCCGTCTCGAGTGACAATGTGACCCAAAAGCCTAATCCAGGGACATTCGTGTCAACCCGGAAGTCCTCGTGATTCCGCGGAAGCAACAAAGAAACTTGGAATTCTGTTGATTCAAGGTCGGACGTCCGTATAGGCTTCCAGTCGGATGTCCGCATGGCCTCTGACGGATTTTGTCCTTTTTACTTTTCAGCTTTTTCCTCTCCTCTCTCCTACTTAACCCAAACTTGACCAGATCTCTCTCACCCTCTCTCATTCGGTCTTCTTCTCCTAGAAACCTCAAATTCTTCCTCTCCTCTTCATCCTTCTCTCCCAAACCAAACCTCACACCATTTCTATGAATCTTAATCATTTTGGGACTTTTCCTTTCGGTATGAAGGTGTTTATTCACCATCAAGCTAAGGAACGAAAGCTAGGAGCAAGAATTCTTCATCCCCATCTCCATCTTCAAGAGGTTTTAGAGTTTTCTAAAATTTCATCAAGATAAGTGGTGAGTTCATCCTCCTCCCTTCTAAATTCTTGTATGAGATAATAATGTTCCATTTATGATTTCTAAATATTCCTATTTCTCAAATTTTGGTTTGGATGACTTTGGGAAAGTTAGGTCAAACTTAGGGTTTTGGTCAAAATAGAGATTTTGATATAAGATGTTTGGAGAAATGATTCTAAGTGCTTGGATATGTATATTTATGTTTGGAAACTTGTGGATCTAAGTTTTTGGAAGAATTGTTTGTGGATTCAAGTTCCTTCAAGAAAGCTCATATTGGAGTAATATCTAGATTTAGCCTAAATTTAGCAATGTGAGTTCAAGTTGTTTTGTGAAAACGTTATAAATGCCAAAAATATTCATTTTAAGGCGATTATGTATTTACATGATTTTTATTAAAAGTTGGACTATTTGAAGAGTTTTACTCATTTGGGTTATTTGGTTTTATAAATCTCTTGTGAAACACCCACATTTGGGATTTTTGGACATGTTGATAAATAAATCATGTTGATATGTACCTTGATGGTTTAAAATATATATATATATATATACACTAGAAGCGTACTCGCACAATGCAACGATATACATCACGATTTTAATTTTTTCTTTTATTTTTTGTTTTTTTGTCGATTTACAGTATGATTATCTTATATATTTTAAATTTTTTATATTTAAATTTTAATGTTTATCCTGTTTTGATTATGTTTATCGGTTAGTTATGAATTCAAACATATAGCTTTAGAAATTTGTACTCGTGCATCATAACTTGTTATCTTGAATTTTAAGTAATATGAATCAATAAACAGTACTTAATGCATAAAAGTTTGTTTTTAAGAGTTTCTTCGATAGTTTAATAATAATGTAATTTATTTTTGTTTTAATAAAATAATGTTTTTTTTATAAATAAACATTAAATATTTTGTTAGATTTTCTTAATTATATTTTAGATTTTTATATTTAAAATTTGATTTTTATCCTGTATTTAATTATGTAGGGAGTGATTTTAGGGAGTTAAATTTGTTAGAGATAAAGGATTAAATAACAAGAGATTTTAAGTTTTCATTATTTATTTAAGTTTTAAGTAATTAGCATTAAATAGCGATACATTAAGGTTTATCAATTGTTTTTAAGAGTTTTTTTATAGATGCTTTATAATATAATATATATATATAGGGGTGGGTTCAAATAAAAACTCATATTTCATTATGCACATGAGAACAAATCTTAACCATTGATCAAAACTTAGAAAATTAATCAATGGTTAATACATAATAAGGTTAATTGGGAAGTGATTAAGGACCAAATTGTAATTTTGAATCAACGCCTACTTTCTTTGACTTTTTATTTTTATTTTTAATTAAAAAAAATTACCCCCTTAAACTTTAAAATAATTTATCTTAAAAATTACTAATATTTTAATCAAACAAATTACATCAAAAAAACGAGAATTTCGTGCTCTTCGATATGACATTCATCTCGATATAGTTTTTTTTCTCGTTTTAACCGTTTTTTACGTGAAATTATATATACGTGTTATATTGATTATGAATATGCATACACGCCTTCAGGTGTCCACATTCAGTATGACTAACAAAGGTAAACGTTCATTCACTATTCATGATGAATAATACCGTATGCAGGATGAATAATACAATATTCAGAATTTTTTTCGTTTTAACCTTTTTTACTTGAAATTCTATATATGTGTTATATTCATTATGAATATGCATGCACGTCCTCGGGTGTCCACATTCAGTATGAATAACAAAGGTGAACGTTCATTCACTATTCATGATGAATAATACAGTATTTAGGATGAATAATACAATATTCAGGATGAATAATACACGAATCCATTATTCATGTATTATTTATCATGAATCGTGTATTATTCACCCTGAATTTTCTATTATTCATTCTGAATGATACATTATTCATGATGAATAATATATGAATGACCCGTGAAGATGTAGACACATGGCACACTCTCTTTTGTTTTCCAATTCACAACCGAAATTTGGTTTAATTCATTATGAATATGTATGTGCATCCCTGGATGTCCCACATTCAGTATGAATAATAAATGTGAAAATTCATTTATTATTCATGATGAATAATATAGTATTCAGGATGAATTACACAACATTCATGACGAATAATACACGAATTCATGAATCGTGAATTATTCACCCTGAATGTTGTATTATTCATCCTGAATGATACATTATTCATGATGAATAACACATGAATGGCCTGTGAAGATGTGGAGACGTGACGCGCTCTATTTTGTTCCCCGATTCACAACAGAATTACTCGATATGTTCTCGATTCGTCTTGATGGGTGTTGGGTTACTGTGCTGAAGAAATGTGATGTCTTACGACGTTGAAGAAAGTGATGTCGAGTTACATACTTACGGTGTCGAGGCGTTGTACAAACTTGAACGTACATAAATATCCATAATGAATATAACACATATATAGCATTTTACGTAAAAAAACAGTTAAAACGACAAAAAAACTATATCAAGATGAATGTCATATCGAAGAGCACGAAATTCTCGTTTTTTTGATGTAATTTGTTTGATTAAAATATTAGTAATTTTTAAGATAATTTATTTTAAACTTTAATTGAGTAAAAAGTTTTTAATTAAAAAAGAAAATAAAAAGTCAAATATGGTAGGCGTGTGTTTAAATTTTCTTCCATTTTTACCCCTAAACATTTTAAAATTAAAAACTCTATTTAATATGAGTTGTTGGATCAAAAGAGATCGAGTGGCTAATATTTGTCCTCACGTGCACAATGAAAAATGAGTTTTCATTTGAACATTCCCCCCCCTCTCTCTCTCTCTCTCTATATATATATATATATATATATATATATATATATATATGGAGGTCATTTGATGTAAGAGTCTTTTTAGTATATTGGATCTTATAAACCATTTGGAAAATGCATATTATTGTGTGATGAGACATTTTGAAAATATAAGAGTATGAGTTCATTTGGAAAATGGTTTATCTCAATCAATGATGAGTTTGGGTTAATCATACTTTTGGTCGTTGTGTTTGCATAATCGTTGGTTAAATGCGTTTTAATGTTTAACACTAACTTTTAGGTAGCGTTTCATACGCAGACTGGATGGGACGGGACCAGAACGGGACATGACTAATTGCCTGTTCTATGTTTGGTACGACTAGAACAGGACTAGACTAATTAACTATTTTGTGTTTGGTAAGTTGGACAGGACGGGACGAAACTGTCAAAATGACCAGATTACCCCTAACATAAGTTTTAATGGTTTTTTTTATTATATAGTAATTATAAAAGACTTAGATTAACTAAATATATAAATGATTTTAACATTTATAAGTTTATTAATATAAAATTATTTTAAACATTTTTACAAACCATTAAAAGAAAAAAAAACATATTTACAACCCTTTGTTTCAATTGTGCTTTTTTTAACCTATCCCAAGTCGTCCTTTCCGTTGCAGCTTTCGATTTGCAGCTTCCAATTTGCATCTTTCGATTTGCAGCAACAGAACCTTCTCTAAGTCTCTCATTTTGCATAAACAACTTCATCTTTGTTTGATTTACAAAAACATCTACATCTTCATCACAAGATTAGGAATTTTTTCGGTCTGCAGAAGCATCTGCATCTTCATCACAGGACATGTTCAATTTATATCTTCATCATAGCATTTTTTTTTAATTGCAGCTTTCGTTTTCATCTCCATCTTTGTTCTTTGTTCTTAATCTGCTCAAATTTACTCTTTGATTTCGAACATATTTTATTAGGGTTAGAGAGGGATATTTATTCTAGATTCTGATTATGAACAAATCTTGTTAGGGGTTAAGAATGGATTTTAATTTCGATATTGCAATCAGATGATGGAAAGAGAATCTTGTTAGGGTTCGTACTTTGAAGTTTTGATTGAAGATGTTGAGACGATGGAGGCGATGGGTTCTGTTTTTTGGTTTAGGTTTACTGGTTTAGTATGATGAATTTGAAGGGTATAATTGTAATCTTGTAAATAGTCCCATGTTGTTCCCACTATTATGGTGGAACATTTTTTTTTAAACTTTTGTCCCATGAAAACTCATTTTTGTCCCATGGCCTACCAAACATGGGACTATTCTTTTTTGTCTCGTCCCATCCTATCGAGTCTGCCTACCAAACGCAACCTTATTGTACGATAAAGTAAATTGTTGAACTTTTGGCTCACTTTTGACTAATATGAGTCTTGAGGACATTTGTTCGGTTTTAATAGTCCATCATGGAGTTTTGAGTATGATTGCGTTTATTGCGTATCATTTGAGAATTACATGTTTTGAGTAATTTGGTCATTCAATTGGAGTCATGTAATGTTATAGACTGTAATGCAGTGGATCCATAGACATATGAGATAGTCTTTATTATTTTAAATGGGACGGTTGTTTCCATATTGGGACCAGAATTAGTCATGGGGTCATCGAGGGCCTTATGGTGCGGGCTGTTGGAGTCAAACATTTGCCATTGACC
The DNA here is from genome assembly GCA_954870635.1 of Arctium minus. Lineage (NCBI taxonomy): Eukaryota > Viridiplantae > Streptophyta > Magnoliopsida > Asterales > Asteraceae > Arctium > Arctium minus. The sequence continues at coordinate 38,483,200 of OX941085.1, read as the reverse complement.
ATGTGATATAATTTCTGAGTCAATTTTTATGGGATATTTATTTCTCATTTGTAAATAGTTGAGACATTGGGTCCTCAGAGACAACTTAGTACGATTATGTGGAGCCGGATACTAGCCTTGGGCCATAAATGTAATTATAGTGAATGAACATGGTTATGATCCTCGGGTGCCCTCATCCACATCTTAGTACGATTCGGCAAACTCGTGGCCATAGGTCCTAGTATGATGAGCTCAATAACCTGGAAAGTGACATACTTTTGTGTTCCACCACTAACAATGGAAATCGGGTCTTCCCTGTCACCGAAAGGTGTTGTTTTGGGTATTTAGTTTTATTCATGTTTTCGGTGATGTTTTTAGTATGGGGTGTTCTCCATAACTTATAATTTTAGGGCTCGAGTCTTACTCATATTTTGGTAGTTTGAACAATAAAGTTTTATCCGAATTTCAATATTTGAGCACTTATCATTATTCACGTTTTGTGTGAGTATTGGGTTTGAATTCATATTTGAAAGAATGTGTTGTATTGGAGTTTTCATCGAAAATAGTGGGTTTTAGGAAAGGTGTTACTTTTATATTTTTATACATTCCTTTTTAGAAACCGTGATTTAAAAAGAATTATTCAGTTTACCGCTTCATATAAATGTTGAGAACTCTTGAACTCACTAGGCGTTAATTCTAACATTTTTTTATTTGTCGGCATTTGCATCAGGTCATTGATGGGAGTGATACTAGCGACACCGTGAAGAGTTAAGTACTAGTTAGACGCACGAGAGAGATATAACTAATTGATGATGTCTTCAGCGTATTTGGAGCAAGGTTCTAAAAAACGCGCCATGGCGGCGTCGAGGCGCGGCCTTCCAGCCACGTTTTACCCCTTGGCGTCGAGATAAGACGTCAAGCTCGTTATGGCCCGCCATGGCGCGTTATGGCGTTACAAATTCTCGACGCCGAGTTATGGAGCGCCATAGCCCGCCATGGCGCGTTATGGCGTTACAAATTTGTGTACTTTCGATTCTTCGAATTTGTGTACTTCGAAATTCGATTGGAATTTACCCATTAGTATTGATTATAATTTAGAAATTCTTTTGTTTATCGTTTTATATGAATTTAGATTGTTAATAACGTGTTCATTATTGTTCAAGACACTGATAAAAACACACACATACACATATATACATATAAATTATATACAGATTTTTCGCCTTAAGCCACGCCTTGGAAAACGTCATGGCCTCGCCATAACTCGTAAGGCTTGAGGTTTGACCTCGCCGCCACGCCACGTGTAACACCCTCAAATTTGGATAGATCGACTAATTTAAAATTTCCAAGAATACCTTAAAGGAATATAAATTCTCTTACTACAAGACCATTATTGAAATACATTTCTAGGTTAATCCATCATTGAAAAATTAAAGTCTTACACAAAGACTAATTAAAGTCGGGTGTCACTAACAAAACCACTAACTGTCGCTATCTCCAATATAAATGTGGAATTCTTCAATAAGCTAATCATCTTCTTAAGCACACAACTAGAACCCACCTCTTCACAGTGACGTTAGATCTAATCCCGAAATGGAACCTGATGCACATGCCGACAAATAAAAAGGTTAGGCTAACGCCTAGTGAGTTCAAAAGTTTTTAACATGAATATAAGAATCGTTAAATGAAAATAATGCAACTTAAATCATGATCCTTTAAAATGAATGGCTTTAAATATGAGAAAGACCCGTTTTCCAATAATACACATTTTATAAATGGACGCCTCAACGCCAAAGCTTTCTTTCATGAGGTAATGCAACCCAACACTTATTCAAAACGTGAATAATGGTAAATATTCAAATATTGGAATTTGAATAAAACTTTATAAAACAAACAACCAAAATATGAGTAAACTCAAGTCTCTAAAATTAGAGCATATGGAGAAAAACCCAACTCAACACGTCACCGAAACAAGGATAAAACTAAATACCCCAAAACAACACCTCTCGGTGACGGGGGAGACCCGAATTCCAAGGCTAGTGGCGGAACACAAAAGTAGGTCACATTCCAAGTTATTGAGCTCACCATACTAGAATCAAGGCCACGAACACGCCGACTCGTACTAAGATGTGGGGGAGGGCACCCAATGATTTCTAATCATGCTCATTCGCTAAGATTTACATTTACGACCCACAGCTAGTATCCGGTCCCACATAATCGTACCAAGTTGCCACCCTAGGGTCTAAGTCTCAACTAGCTACAAATGGGAAATGACCATCCCATAAAATAGACTCAGAAATTACATCACGGGCCCAGGACCGGATATTGGACTCCACGAGCCCGCACCATAATGCCCTCGATAATCCCATGACTAATTCGGATCCCAACATATAAACAATAGCCCTTTTTCTTAACATAACACAGACCGACTTATATGCCTATGGATCCATTGCATTACAGTCTAAAACATTACATGACTCCAATTGAATGACCAACGCACTCAAAACATGTAACTCTCAAATGACACGTAATAAACGCCATCATACTAAAAACTCCACAACGGGCTATTAAACCGAACAAATATCCTCAAGACTCATTTTAGTCAAAACCGAGCCAAAGGCTCAACAATTTACTTAAATCTCCAATAAAAGACAGTGTAAACATTGAAACACGTTTGACCAACGAATATGGAAACACAATGACTAAAGTTGTGATTAACCTAAACCTCCTCATTGGTTGAAACAAAACATTTTTCCAAAGGACTCATTCCCTTATTTTTCCAAAATGACTCATAACACAATGATATGCATTTTCCAAACGGTTTATGAAGTCAGTTGCACCAAAAGGACAATTACTTAAAATGACATCCAAATTAAGTATTAATTCACCAAAGAAACATATTAAAATGATTTATGTATCAAAATGTCCAAGATCCCAAAGATGGGTGCTATATAAGTTTATAAAGTTAAACACTTTCAAAATAACCTAACTTATCAGCAGTTAACAATTTCATGTAAAACACAAAACACTTTAAAATAAACGTTTTGGCATGTACACCGTTTTCACAAATCAACTTGAACTCACCTTGTTAGATTTAGGCTAAATCTAGATTTTACCCCAACTTGAGTTTCCTTGAAGAAATCTGAATCCATAAGCAAAACCTTCCAAAAACCTATCATCACAAGTTTCCAATCATGAATATACTTATTCAACCATCTAGAATAATCCCCCAAACACATTACATCAAAATCTTCATTTTGGGCAAAACCCTAATTTGACCTAATTTCTCTAAAATCATCAAACCCACAATTGGAGGAATACAAACACTAGAGATTCACCAAAAGAACATATATAACCAATAGAAAAGATCTAGAAGAGAGAAGAATAACTCACCACTTGGATTTTAAGAAAAACCCCAAAACCTAGAAATCTCAAGAGGTAAGGAAGAACACTTGATTTAGCCCTTGAGGTTGAAGTCACAACTTTGGTGATGAAGAAACACTTTGGAATCCAAGGAAATGACCACAAAGTAAGTTAGGGTTTGTAATGGGGAGTGGGGAAACGTTTTTGGGAGAGAAAGGTGAAGAGGAATGAGAATTCGGGCATTTAAGAGCCCTGAGGCCGCGGGGCGACCTTGCCACGCGATAATGACAATGTCACTATCGCGAGGGCACTCTCACAGAGATTGTACCGCGGGTGGTACTCTCCCGACGATTGTGCCATGCGATAGTGACACATGTCACTATCGCGAGTCACTCTCGCGCCACACGCACCGAGCCCGGAAAAAGGTCAAAACTCGAGATTCTCGCATGGGTCGATTTAAGGTTCGAAAGTACAACTTATTTCACCCAATAAGATAAACGGAAGATGAAGAGATGACTAAAGATGAACAAAAACTTACTAAGAGAAAATTCGGGTGTTACACCACGCCTCACGCCATTTAGAACCTTGATTTGGAGATAGCAATTGTTGATGGGTTTAGTAACACCCGACCTTTATTTAGTCTTTATATAAGACTTGGTTTATTATTTGTTGAGGTTAGATCTAAAATTCCATTCGAGGTATTTCAAGTATTGATCTGTAGAAAGAGATTTTATCATTCATTTGATGTATTGTTGAAAAATTTAAATTAGTTGCTCTTTCCAAATTTGAGGGTGTTACATAGCCTGATTGGATGCTATTACAAGATATTAGCTAAAGCTTTAGCAGAAAGATGCAAGAAAAATGCCTTCATCAAATGGAGGTTTATCTTGGATGGGGTGTTGATCGCAAATGAAACTCCAGATTATATCAATAATTTAGTATTTAAAGTTGATTTTGAAAAAAGCTTTCGACAACATCAACTGGGATTTCCTCTTAAGTTTAATGCGACAAATGGGCTTTGGAGCCAAATGGTGTAAGTGGGTAGAAAGGTGCCTGCAATCAGTTTCTATTTCACTGCTCGTCAATAGGTCTCCTACCGATGAGTTCCAAATGACAAAAGTGTAACATCACGGTTTTCAAAACATCCAATCATCATTTTAATCTCCAAAATTGATCATTTTAAAACCACCAAAATACGGGATATTAATTTTAATCGAAACTTCGAAATGTCCGTTTTAAATTGTTACGTTTTATCCATTTATCCAAAACATAAACCAACCCAAAAGTTAAGATTTACAATCCTAAAGTTTACTTACAAACAACCGGGGACATATCTACCCGATAGAATACTTTCATATTTATATATAACACACCAAAAGCAAGTACTAATATACCCAAAAGATCTAAATCATCACTTGAAACAACACCCGAACTAAGCTATAAAGCTTAGTGAAAAAAAAATTATATGAAAAAAAATTAATCAATAACGGGTAAGCTATAAAGCTTAGTGAGTTTTATATGAAAATACATTCCAAAAGACTCACCAGACACATAAACATAACATATCAATATCAAAATCAATACATCATAAGTTCAACAACAACATATGTTCTTACCGACAAGCTTGACAACGAAATGTCAATCATTCCATACGAACACCTATCACATGGCTCAAGTACCGTATCATGTAAAACATATCATGAATCAATTATAGAATATCAAGAATAGTGCACCACTCCCACCTTCATCTACTGGGTACGTGCAGAATAGTACTCACACTCCTAATACACGAGATACGTGAGTACAACGAACCGGTATGCCACACCCAACCTCCGTCTCCCTGGGATACGTGAACATACACCGCTTTCCAGCGTACCACACGAAGTAGTACCCGTATTTACGGTTTACCAAGAGACCAACAAAACAGTCGCGGATCCGGACTCGACCGACATCGCAAAACGATCATACGAATACAAACCGGAATCGGAGGGACTTACACTTGTTACACCTTACGATAACATGAAACAAAAGTGTATATACATATAAGTACACATAAATATGTATTTCATATAAACTCACCGTGCACAAAATGGGTCAACCGAACGTCCAACCGAATGTCTCGTTCCAACTCCGTAGTCCAAGTATGTATGGCACTCCAAAAGCTTCCAATTATACCATTATACTCCCTGGAGTATACATATTCAGTTCCATAAGTATATAATTACACTATCTCATTTTATTTCATTCCTAGTTAGCTAATTCCATTCCAATTCTCATGTACATCCCCCTGTTCTAACTTATTTTTAACCATCTTAAACTCAAAATTACATTCTGACTTCTAAATAAGAAATAAAATACTCTTTTATCGTTCATATGCCACTGATCTCATGTCCATTGGATTTTTCTTTGATTTTATACAAATTTTACAACACATCAGCTACAAGCTGTCAAAATTCAGCTTGACAGCCCTGTACTAAGTGCACTTTTAGCACATCTTAAAGCTGTAATTAGTTTATAATGTCTTCATATAAAATAAACTAGACATTTATAACTTTCTAATGCCACTAGAATCACCCTTATACGATTTTTCTATGATTTTATACAATTTTTTAAAGTCTGCGTATTTACATTGTCATTCCACTCGAAAATCTTCATTTTTACATGTTCCAAAAGCCAATTCAACTCCAAATGCCCCTAATTTCATATTTTCATCATAAAATATCATATTTTAACTATTTCTAGCAAAACTTCAAGAAATCTTGCATAATTTCTCATTCCATAACCTATACCCATGAGTTGTACCATATGCTTCAAGACTTGTACATTTTGTTCATAAGCTTGTAAAATTACTTGAATGTATTCATCATTACCATCATAATCATGATACACTATCATATTCTAACAAGAAATACACTTAATCACTAAAATTCGTACCCATCATAAACCCCGATTTCATGATAATAGCGAAAAACATAAACTAATCATCATCTAGCATCAATATCATGTTATACACCCATTTTTTAACATGAAAATACCAAAAATCCTAACCACATGAAACCCTAGATTTCTCAAATCATCATCAAAACACCAAAAATCATGAAATGGGTTCAAGATAGTGTTTATACCTTTGTTTAATCTTTCAATTTCACCAAAATCTTGTTGAATCTCCTTGATTTTGGGCTTGGATGAGTATAGTATGTGAGAACCGCACCTTAACTTTCTCACACAAGGAAGTAGCTGAAATGGGGTGAATTTGGGTGAAAAATCGTGGTTTATTGAGTAAAACCCGAGTTGGGTCGGTTTGACCCGGTTTGGTACCCATTTTGACCACTAAACACTAAAAATGGCATAACTTTTCGCTCGGAACTTCGTTTTCGACGAGGTTTTCGACTACGCGTTCGTAACGAGATAAAGTACAACTTCCAACAAAAATATTTCAGAAAATACCTACCAATAACAGCAGTTTTACATATTTGTGGACGTTATGCTATCATTTGCAATTTTGTCGTTTTTGATTTTAAGCTCGGAATCCCGTAAAAGTTTTCCGACACTTCCAACAACTCCCAATAGGTCCAAAACTTAGTTCTAAAGCTTAAAAATCCCATAAAACACATACCGTTTGAGTGTTGTGCGCATAGTTTACCGAAATAGCAACGTATTTTGTAAAACTTGCATAAAATACAATCTACGCGACTTTTTCAACTTCCGTCACTTCTAACACTTCATAATAATTTATTGAAAGGTGTTCCAACCTTTACATCACCATTTAGATCATTCGTTCAAGTTTTGGGTAGATTTTTCCCATTTAGGCACTTTAGTTACCTACCCGCTTTCCATTTAGGCAATACGCTTTGTATTTTAAACCCTCACACCATCTAATTATGTCATTTGTGAGGTGTTAGCACCAATCTTACCTCCTACATCTCATTCTAACTATGAGCTTTACTTATAGCTCACTAGTACACTTGACATTTTAGCAAATTCTCTTTTTACATAATAAACTCATAAAGCATGCTTTAACATATAATACATATTTAGGGGGTGTTTGGGATTGCTTATTTGAGGTGCTTATTAACTTATTGTGTTTTCAAACAACAAATAAATTGTTTTGAGTGTTTGGATTAGAAACTGCTTATGACTTCTCCACTCCGCTAATAAGCAGTTTTTGATAAGTCATTCTCAACTGACTTATTTGAAACTCCTTATTAACTTATTTAACCAAATTACATATTTTCCCCTTCTTCCTATAAGTTAATAAGCACTTTACAAATAACCATAAGTTAATAAGCACTTTTGCAAATAAGCATAAGTTGTTTTAAATAAGCAATCCCAAACACCCCCTTAGACTCACTAGTTAAGCATATATGGGAGGGTGGATGTTACAAAAAGGGGTAAGACAGGGGAACCCCTATCCTCGTTTCTCTTTATCATCACAGCGGAAGGCCTTAAAGTAGCAATGCAAGAATCAATGGCAAAAGGAATCTTCAAAAGGGTTGAAGTGGGAAAAGAGGATGTCGATATATTGCATCTTTAATATGCCGATGACACCATCATCTTTGGGGAGTGGTCGAGAAGAAACGCTCGGAATTTATTGGGTATTCTTAACTGCTTTCAAATGACATCTGGATTGAAAGTAAACTATATCAAAAGTAGGTTGTTTGGTGTTGGGATGCCATTGGGCGAAGTCGAAAGTATGGATAAGTAGTTGGGGTGCAAAGTCGGTACGTTCCCGTTCTCGTATTTGGGTTTACCGGTTGGTGCGCAAATGAGTCGTACCGGGGATTGGAAATTGTCGTGGAGAACTTCAATAAAAGGTTGGCGGTATGGAAAACTAAAACTTTTCGGTGGTAGATTAACCTTGGTTAAATCCATTCTTAGTAGACTTCCTTTGTACTTTTTTTTGATGTTTTGTGCACCGTCGGGTGTGATAAACACTCTTAAGAGAGCGAGACGATAGTTCTTTTGGGGAGGCTCGGGAGGGGGAATATTGGCTTGGATTAATGGGGCACGCCTCTTTCTTCTCTTGATTCGGGTGGGTTAGGCATAGGGAGTCTTACAGCGATGAACTATGCTCTTTCAGGGAAATGGTGGTGGAGATTTCAAATCGAAAAAACTTTTTGTGGGTCGAAACTATTGGTAGTCTGTATTGGGTAGATGGGGGTTTGGGAGGGAAAGGGAGCAACAACTCCAGGTACACAGGTGGTACTTGGGGATAGGAGTGTGCAGAAAGTCAACCGATCCAATTAAAACCGACCGACCATAATTGGATATCTAATTGTAATTGGATCGGTTCAGATTGAAAATTTCAACATTCAATTTGGATTGGTCGGTTCTTTGATGGTACTCCAGAACCGACCAAACCGACCAACATCCAATTAACCATCTAACTATCATCCAATTCATTTGTTTGCAATTTGCTTAAATCTGAATTTGTTTTGTGTTGGTTTTTGAATTTTTAGTCCCATTTGTGTTGGTTTTAACACATTTTAAAAGTGATTAACCAATTTGTTTCATTATTAGAAAATTGGATTAGATTAACACATTGAATGGATTCGATCCGATCTGATCATCCATTGGATGTCGGATGGATCCAATCTGATCCAATGGATATCCAATAATAATATCCAATGGACATCCAATAAGAATATCCAATGGATGGAACCAAACCGGTCCAATCATCCACTGGATTGGAAAAATCCAACATCCAATGGATGATTAGATCGGTTCGGTTCCCCTCACATCCATTGGATGTCAACCTGATGAACATCCCTACTTGGGGAGGTATCATCTATTTGGGTCGAGATTTAGATTTGTATGGTGTAACTTTTACCTCTTATTTCTTTAAAAAAACCTGGGTATGGGACTTCTATATCTTTTTGGCTAGATTAATGGGCCAGAGATGTGTGACCGCTTTTCGAGGTTGTTTAACTTGGAAACGGGTAGAGAGGTAAAAGTAAGGAGTAAACGTCGATGGTGTGAAGGTCGATGGGAGTGAGTTTGGGATTGGGCTAGAGCTCCAAGGGGGCGGAAAATTGACGAGCTAGCCAATATGACTTCTCTTTAACGAAAATTTCAACCTTTTGACGACCACAGGGACAAATGATGGTGGCTTTTGGACGAAGATGATGTGTTCTCGGTCAAAAAGTTGTAGACGTTAATATACGTTAATTGCATGGAAGACGATGGACTCTATCCGGAAACTCACTTTCGTCCCTCTGAAGATCAACATTTTTGTTTGACGCTTGCTTCATGGTAGACTTTCGGGTGGCCTTGAATAATCGGGCTATTGATTTAGATTCGGTCTTATGCCCTTGTTGCGAGGAGGCGTCTGAGACTTTGGATCATCGTGTTGCCAAGTGTAACAAAGTTAGAGTGATTTGGGATCTGATTTGCAATTGGTGGGGGCTCGATATTGACTTCGGAACACGACGGAGGAAATCTTAAACTCTTAAGGACATCCTTCTTTCTCACCTTGGTTGAAGATCATTTGACAAACGACAATTTGGGCCACGTATTACCTCTTATGGGATCACCATAAGGGCATAACAACATTGTTTTTCGAGAAAAAGTCTTCATCACCGGAGCTTGTATTCGCGGATTTGCATGTTCACGTTTTTCACTGGGTCTCCAGAAGACTTCAGAAAGGACCGATTCAATGGGGGTCTTGGTTCGAGAAGCCAAACCTCATGGCTTCTTCGTTTTAGTTCTTTTTCGGTGGCTTTGTTTGCTTCGTCTTCTCATTGTTTCATTTTCTAATCTCATGATTGTCGTTTTGTATTAAGGCCTTTCCTCCGTTCTTTCTTGACCCCTTGCCTTCTTTTTACCACAAATCACACTTTTCCTCCCTACCTATTCACTTTGCCTAATATATGTTGCTTTTCAAAAAAAATAAAAATAATAATAACATGTGATTTATTTCAGAAATATTGTAGCCAAAACTATGGGATTTTGATGCAACTTCGAGATGAGCGAAGTGTTGCGTGTATTTTAATATCACTGTAATCTCCCCCAAAATCATTGAAACACTAATCCAAAAACCTCTTACGGAAGATCAAGCAATCTGTTTCCCCCCAAATTCAGGTCCAAAGATGAACGATGCCGATGTGTCAAACCAGATTCAACAGATGGTCAGATTCATCCGTCAAGAAGCGGATGAAAAAGCCAACGAGATCTCCGTATCCGCCGAAGAAGTAAGTCACTTCAATCAAATCAAGTCAATTTGTTCACTTCAATCCGAATTTGCAGTTTGTTGCGAATATTTAGGTTTATTTGTATTCCCTGGTTGATTGTTGTAGAACATTTAGTAGTTGCAATCTGTAAGTCAAAACAGATTATGCCATATGAAGTCAAATACGTAGTTGAAGAAGTAGGGTTAACCCTATATTTGTTAGCAACGTGAACAGAGTATTGATTTTATCAGTTTCTGGTGATTGTTGTAGCCTTGTAGGAATATAGCGTAGGGAAGCCGCAACTGTAAATCGAATTAAATCAAATGAAGTAATTTTACGCAATTCAGTTGCATGTAATTTTTATGTATCAAAATCAGGGTTAGCTCTATATCAAATTTATCTGTTTTTTCCTGTGATTTTTGTAGGAATTTAACATTGAGAAGTTGCAATTAGTGGGGGCAGAGAAAAAGAAAATCAGACAGGAGTACGAGCGCAAACAGAAACAAGTTGATGTTCGAAAGAAAATGTAAATTTTCCTTAAGATCTTCCTTTGTTCATTCATTTTCTATATGTATATGAATGGCTTAAGCATATAATTCTTGTTGATTCAGTCACATATGTTATTTGCTTTGGGTTGAAATGATAGATTTGATGATCTTGTTTGTTTGTTAAGAGCTAATCCAGTTAAGACATGGGATCAGTGGGATAATTTGAAAAATTTGGTTCTTTAGATAATGCACACTCTAGGTGATGCTCATTATAACTTGGTTTAGGTGTGCATTATCATTTCCTATTAGTTTCTATTGCAACTATTTATACGGTCGGTAAATATGTTTTGTTGGGTCAAGCAGCTATCAAGTAGTGCCTTGATTTTTATACCTGTCAAGGGGTTATCATCTTGAAAGAGCAGCTAGGGTTTTATCACTTTATGTGCATGTGAATTGTGGGAAGTACTGAAACTATATAAGGACACAGTAGTCAGTTGGACTCCTCCATTGACATGCAGACGAAATTGTGCTAGTAAGTAATAATGTCCTGATGTTATAGGACATATTTATGTGCAAAATGGAACTAATTAGTCTGTTGAAGTTCTTCGAACACTTCATACTGTAATTGACAATTTAAACATCTAGCGAGACTCTGATTCTTTCTCGTAATGCTTGTTGCAGTGAGTATTCTATGCAGCTCAATGCTTCTCGGATCAAAGTTCTTCAAGCTCAGGATGACTTGGTTAGTGCCATGAGAGAGACAGCATCAAAGGATCTTTTAAATGTGAGCCATCACAAGTTCCAACACCAACATGACTACAAAGAACTGTTGAAAGTTTTCATTGTCCAGGTATGTATCAAATTTTCTTGAATTATATTTACCCCATGTTATTAAAGCACACAATATCACACAAGTGATAACACTTGAGAAAATGATCGAATAATGTGAAGTATGCTACCCATTCTTACATTCAAGAACACGGGGAAGGATCCCAAATGGTTTAAAGTGATGAAAAAAACTGGCCGTCTTTGCAAAATGTTGTTCTATGATTGGAAAAAATGTAAAACACGATGCGCCATTGACTATGGTGTTTGTCTGTGGTTATCACCTCGCTCCATCAATAGAACAGTTGATGCAACAACAGCTATGTCAACCAGTTTCTTGCGTTCTAAACTCGTCTCATCTAGAACAGTTAGGTGCACTCCACATGTGATAACTCATGTTTTTCAGGGTTTACTGAGACTGAAAGAACCATCTGTGTTGATGCGGTGTCGGAAAGAGGATATACATACAGTTGAATCTGTTCTGTACTTAGCAAAGGAGGAGTATGCGGCAAAAGCACATGTTCATCCACCTGAGATAATCATCGACGACATCAACCTTCCATCTGCTCCTTCCTCTGATGATCCTCATGCTCTTTCCTGGTATACTTTCTTTCATATATCCTGTGCATGTTGATGTACCTTTAATATTTAGATACCCTCGGTTCATTATGCACACATTTCTTATTTCATCCACTCGTGTTACGTATGGGGAACAGTAGCTATGCCATGAACTAATCTCTTTCGGTATCTTTTGGATTTTCAGTTCCGGAGGTGTAGTTTTGGCTTCTCGGGATGGTAAGATTGTGTTTGAAAACACGCTTGATGCTAGATTGGATGTTATATTCCGTGGGAAACTTCCAGAGGTACTTAACAACATTGGATTGTCTCTTCACCTTTCCGTTTTTGGTAACGTAGTAGTTATTTTCCCCATATTTACACAGATTTTAGATTTAAAATATCATTAGAAGTCACATGTACACTTAAATTCGGATATTCATCATGATAATTTAAACAATAAATAAGTTATGATGATGCCATTAGTTGAACCAGTACCATAGTTTGTTGTTGAAGATAAACATATAAGTAAAATATGAAAGTATAATTGGCAATTTGGCATACATCATTAATGTAAGACAAACAAACAACATGTTATCATCAAATTCAATTTTATTATAATGTAAATCTTCAAATTCTGGATTCTATTGTTTCCTATTGCCTTTTGAATAACAATATGGCACCATTGTAAGAAGTGTTACTTATTATATCCTCAAACATGCCTTAAATTTAAAACCTAAAATATAACACATTCAACTACATATTGTGAAATCTCAACTAAGGACTAAGTCACTGTCACATCATAATTTTCTAATGTTTGGTCCCAGTTATGTAGTACAACGACTACTCTTATATTACCACCATGCAAGTTCAAAAATATAGACGGTAAATCGACTTTAACATTCACATTTGTATTACCTTTGTGCAGATTCGCAAACTGTTGTTTAGCCAGGTTGCTGCTTAGCAGGTACACAATATGTTGTACCTATCTATTTTTTCTGGCTGCCAGGCTGTGTAATTCATGTCTTTTTGGGTGACTGCGTGTTATTGTATCTGCTTATTCTATTTGAGGCCATAGCAAAAGACAAAGCTTTCATTTGATTGCATAAAATCAGTTAGATTCCCAGGTGTAGCTGTTGTGTTATATGCATACATTCTTTGAAGGATTTGTTACATGTGCGTACCCTTTTCAATCTTTCAAATTGCGGCCTGCTGGTGAAAGGTAATGCTGAGACTTGATGAAATTTATGTACCCTTTCGAATCTTTCCACTTGCATACTCCTATAACCTTAATGAAACCGTGAATCTTGGTGCATCTGGATCGTTCATCAGGTCAAGCCCTCCCTCGTATGCTACACATTTTCTACTCGTAATGGTTGGTCGCCTATCGCTAAAATGCCAGTTACAGTAAATAGTTGTTTTATATGTATGAAGAATGATTGACAACTAGAGATGCACAAAAAGACATCTTTGTTGGTTCACACCCCTTTCTCGGGTTTCTTGGTTCGCACCACTTTCGCTGCGGTCGTTTGAGTTTTTATTTTCTTATGGCTTTGGTTCTCTTTTTGGTTTTTATCTGCTAGTTGTTTTGCCTGGTTTTTTGTTGTTTTGTTTTCCTGATGGGTCTTGGGGTGTTTTCTTTCTCGCAGATCCCTCTTAACTCTATATTCCTTTTTTTGTAATTCCTTCTTAAAAAAATAAAATTCTAGAACAATTTTAATTAATTAAATGCAACCGTCTTTGACAAACTATTTATTGCTTTGCTTCTTTAGCTAAAACTCTAGGTGACCAAATTCTTGTCTAGAAGAGGCATGACATTAAGTACGACATTTTTTCAAATCAAACTTTATAATAATCCATTTAATTTACCATAACAATTAAAACCGCAAAAATGAAAACATACGCTTATGAGTAAGGGGTTGTTTGTTTTAAAAAAAAAACCTCTTAATAGCTATTAAGTCTTAATCGTTCAGACATTTTTACACACCACCTCTTATTAATCATAACTAAAATAAGACTTTAGACTTTAAACCTCTTAAAAAACAAATGGCACCTAAGTGTGGATTAAACATCTCAAATATCAACAAATACTAAATGTAATCTTACAAAAACTTAAAAATTAGTTCACCGTATGATGAATGAAGATCTTTGTAACTTTAAATTATTTTAATAGTCAGATAATACATTTAAATATATCATTTTGATTTATATAAAACTGATTAATATGGTAAATCATGTGAAAAAATCCGAGAAAACTTAGGATGTTTTCATATTTTGGGCATTGAATTCTTGGATTTTTTTTAACGGAATAAATCTTTACACTTGTAATCGAAAAAAATATACCATATCTCTTATGATGTATCAACATATCACTAGCAAAGTAAAACGAATGAATAAAATCAAAGGAATATACCATTTCTATTGTTAATCCAAATCATACAAAATTTATGCTCAAAACATAAATAAATGCATACAAAAATTGTGCCCGTTCCTTTACAAAGTATACAAAAAGCGGTTGATATCTTGTTTACAAAATATACCAAAAGACATGTCCATCCCACTAATAAATGAATAGAGTCAGGTTCATAAATGAATTTTAACCAAATAAAAGAACATTAAAACTACCGTGATTTTATACTATAATCACGTGCAAAATCGCATGTGATTTCAAGCGACTTTGGTCTCCACCTGAGGTTGCGGGCCAGGTCACTCGCTCACCTTTGCGTTGACTGTGTTCCATAATCACATGTGAGTTGACTGTTTCCTGTTCTTTTATTTTTGACCATGTTCTCATTCGATCATCCTCTAAAGAAATATACCAAAAGTTGCTCCATTTCCAATCACAAAGTAATAATCCATATTAAGAGTTTTATATCTTGAAGATCCATTTTCATCTTGGGACGTGCTTGAAATTAAATGTGGTAGGATATTCGTCCTTCACCCATGCTGGTTGTGACACACCTAAGAAATGCCACTTTTCACAAAGACGAATGGTAAAAGCAGGCTAAATACTACCATATAATTATTTTTACAATGATAAACGTAGCAAAGTTAGGCCATGCAAGATTATCCAATTGGTCTAAAAAAAGTTCACAAAATGGATTACGAGGAGGCCTTGTCGCTAATGATATTCATATCAATTAAAATCATGGTCAAAATTTGTTACTAATCACCAACAACTCGTAATCCACTTGCAACTGATTTAGGATGGGATATCAAAAGGTCCCTTCTTTATATTCCTGAAGTTCTCATCTCAACTTGTATAGAAACCTAGACAAAATTCGGACATCATCCCACAAGATGCATGCTTTCAACTTGCTACACCTCAAGGAGCCACAAGTCAATTGCATTTATAATATATATCTTGCCCAATATAGTGGAACTTTCATGTCAACTAAAACAATGGTCGAAATCTATTAGTTGCCCATTGCTAAAGACTTGTAACACACTTATAATCCACACTCTTGTTGTGTGATACTCTTCTAACAAGATGAAATGTTTTTTTCTTCCCAGTGAAAAGGAAATGGAAGCCTAATATTATAGATAATGTGTTTAAGGATTCAACCATGTTCCAAGTCTACTCAGGGCTTGCTACTGCAAATGCGCCTCCATCGCAAGGCTAAATCATGCCACAGACGCACGAAACCACTTTCACCTCTTGATACAACGAAGTTTGCAGAAATGGAACATAAGGCACACATGATATAACCAGAGTTATAAAAAACATGCATAAATTGTGGATAATTTTTAGTTATGCAAGAAGTATATAAGCTAGAGTTTACTAAAATATTTCATGAGTACTGACTAAAGCTTCTTTTAAAACTACATGGCCATGAAGATGAAACATTTGTTAACTATCACAAAACCACATAAGTTCAGTATCTAAATCAATCTAGAACTCTAGATGTTATTATGATAAAATTCTCACTATATTCCCTTAGAGAAATAGGGCATTACTCAAACACTAATTTTTAGTCCAAAATAAATAAATAACTCAACGGAAGTGTGTACCGTTTTATGCTGAATGACAAAGAGCAAGCCCAATGTGACTTCGAAATAGTAGTAAGAAATCGAATATGAAAAATCGTAGCAATAAATCGAGACTGAGATGGGGTTGTATGAGCTCTGGAGAAATTGAACCAAGGACTCAGATTTGTGTGGTAGGACTGTGTGGTCGTGTCTTCACTTGTGCCGAAGATTACTAGAGCTAAACGGAGATGGCGTGGGGGTAAAGATGAATGGAAATAGGGATTGTGCATTATTCAAATTAAGCTCACGTTTTGATGTCCCATTTTTTTCTCTAAAAACATTTTATCCAGATTATCAATTATATGTGATTTTATAGGTCAAAATAATTTGTGTTTTAGAAAAGTAAGAGATTTATTTGTTAAATATTTTTTGGACTTAATCCTTCATAATTGAAAAGTTTCATGGTTTTTTTAAACGTATTTTAATAATTTATTATACAATCTTTGCATTAAAAAGACTATTTGCGATATATATATATATATATATATATATATATATATATATATATATATTATAGAAGTATACTTGCGCAATGAAGCTAGATACATCACGATTTTAATGATTCATTTTATTTTCTGTTTTTTGTCGATTTACATTACGATTTTGGATGGTTGTGAGAGAATGATAATGATTTTTTTATATAAATTTGTTTAATTTAGACATAACAATATAATGTAATTTATTTTGGTTTAATAATATAATTTTTTTTATAAAATATTCTATAAGATTTTTTAATTATATTTTAGATTTTTTATATCTAAAATATGTTGAGAGTTATTTTAGGGGAGTTAAAGAGGGAAATGATTTTAGGAGAGTTAAAATGGTTATAGATAACGATTGAAAATTAATGAATAGCATTAAATGTAGTACATACAGCTTTTATGGTTGTTTTTTAAGTAATTAACATTAAATAGCGGTACATTAAGCTTTAAGACTTGTTTTTAAAAGTTTTTTATGCCATCTTTATAATATAGTATAGATATAGATATAGGGTCTCCTTCTTTTGTTAACCAAACATTTAGTGTTAACTTTGTTAACCATTTTAGACCAATAGGATTGCAAGAATTTTTTTGGTTTAATAATTGTAACCGTTTTTTAGTAAGGGTAAATTAAGAATTTTAAATTTTATTTTTTTCTAATATTATATTATATTGAGATATATATATGGAAGTTGAGATATTTATGAGATTGATTAGAAAGTTTTGAATTTTAAATTAGATATGGGATTGATATTTAAGGGATTGATTAGAAAGTTTTGAATTTTGAATTTTATGGGATTGTTAATAGATTATGGACGTCAACTCCAGATTGCATATATGCACGTAATAAAAAGTGTACATAATGGACATCCAATTTTCACATATGCACACCAAGATGTAATTGTATCAATTCAATTTCATATATGCACTACACAACCAATGTATTAAGTGTTCATATATGAATCGTAAAGTAAAGAACATATATGCATAACAAAAATTCATTTTCATATATGCACATCATAAAGCTCATATATGCACACCCAAACTCTTAAGTGTTCATATATGCACACCAGAACCGTCACCGTAATATAGATATCGCCATCGTCGGTGTCCATAGATCTCACCTCGGTGTTCATAGATCTCGCCATCATCGCCTCCGACGAACCCGCCGATGATATGTGAAGTGAGAAAAAAACAACAAACCACAGAGAAACCAAGTGCTGCTGCTGCCGATCATCGCCTCCGTTGAACCGCCGATCATCGCCTCCGTTGCCGTCGCTGCTGCTACTGCCCAGAAACAACCTGAAACAACCCTACAAATTTCTTCTTCTATCAGTCCGTAAATGGTTCTGCAGATTTCTTGAAGCAATCCGTCCTCTGTAGGGATGATACCGACGTTTTCTTCTTCTATCAGTCCGTAAATGGTTCTGCAGATTTCTTGATCGAGTTGGGATTTCTTGATCGAATTGGAGTTGGAGTATTGAGGAAGAAGACGTGATCCCGATAATTTTGGGATTTGATACCTTTCCTTCATTATCAACAAATACAATTTTATCTTTTTACCCTTGTTCATATAGGAACATCAAATTTGAACCAATTTTTTTCCCTTTTTTTAATTTAAAAAATTGTTTTAATCACAACCATTAATTTTCAAGATTAAGAGTCAAGATTAGTTAACAAAGTTAACACTAAATTTTGAGTTAACAAAAGAAGGGCCCTATATATATATATGCGAAGGATCATGTGATAATAATAATATATATATATATATATATTGACATTTTCAAACGAGAAGTTAAACATTTTGTGAGAAAACAAGAGTTTAATATCATATATGATAGACAAGCTTAATCATATATGATTAAACACATGTTACATCGACAATACACCGTTTTATCTAGGACATCAATTTTTTTTTATCCGTAGGCTAAGTTGGCAGCCCATATACATATTTATTTCTCTCAGGCCTCGGCCCTTTTCACTCTTCGACGACCACGACGTGAACTCTCGGCCTCTCTGCTCTGTCTATAATCGATCGACTGATCTATCTCTAATCGACCACGACGGGAACTCTCGTTTTCTCCTCTGTCTCTAATCGATCGACCGACTCTCGTTCTCTCCTCTGTCTCCGGCCAAGTCGCCGCGGTGTGAGTGTGACGGTGTCCGGTGGTGACCGACCGTCTTAGCCTCTTAGGGCAGAAGCAGTCAAGCAGAACCTTTTTTGAGGAATTGAGTCTTTGTAGTTACAAAGGTAAACCTTTAATTTCAAAATTTAATGTTTGATTATTAGGTTTATTTCAAATTTCAAGCAACTGATTGTTTTTTAGAGTTAGAAAATTGTTTGTTTATTTGGTTTCCTCACTTGCGTGTTTGTTTTTTAGAGTTAGAAAATTGTTTCAATTTTGACTGGTGTTTGGCCTTAGATTTTCTAAAATAGTTTTTTAGGATTTGAATTGTGATCATATCGAGGACATAATTTATTGGCCTTGGATGTTCTAAACTACTTTTTTAGGGGTTTGAAATGTGATGATTTTGAGGTTGGATCAGAATCAGTATAGTCTATCTTTTGGTGATGAAACAATATAGCTTATTTTTAGTTTAAACAGTCATCCCGGGTTGTAGTTAATTGAGAAATTCTGGTTTCAATTTGACGGTTTATGTTCTTTTCTAGCTAGTAGTGAACTGCACACGGAACTTAAATATACGTGGCTTGTAGGTGCATAGCTTTCATTCCTGCTGCTTGTATCCATGAATTGAGGTTTGTGGCAAGCTACTTATGGCTTAGAATTACAAGAGGTCAACTAATTCTCCCAATTAACTAATTCTTCCTCCTAAACATCTAACTACTACAAACATAATTCTAACCTTATGTTACATTTCTCAACCAAATAAGTATACTACTTTATTCCCTCCTGAACCTTACGTGTATAACGTTTTGACTAAAAGAAGTAAAATAATAACCTTATTCTTGACCAAGAAAATAACATCATTGTCTTATTCTTGGCTAATCGTTTATATGATTATACGTAGAATATGTGATTATAGGCTTAGGAGTTAGGCCCATGTATTGAACCATCATTACATTACTTCCCTCCATGGGCATTGTTATGACTTTTCGCCATGGACATCCAAAACCTCAGGACCGGATGATTAAACACACTCACAGGCCGTGTAATCATATATGATATCACACTTCTCGCCTTCTTACAAAATGTTTAACTTTCGCATGATCTTTCCTCTCCTCTCTCTCTCTCTCCCTCTCTCTCCTTTACATGGTGCAACCCATGCAACCCTTCTATCCACCCCTCATTTTATTTTCAACTTTTTTCTTTTTTCTAAATTACAAAAGTGAAAATAAAATGAGTGGTGGATAGAGGGGTTGCATGGATTACATCATGTAAAAGGGTTGCATTTGAACGCCTCCCCCCTTCTCTCTCTCTCTCTATATATATATATATATAGAGTGGAAGGATATTTTGCAACCGTGAAAAAGGTTGCAACCCTTGCAACCCACATCTTAACCGTTGGATTCATGATCGACGGTTATTTTATTTTTATTTTTCTGTTTTTTTTAATTAAAAATATTGGGCCCCATATCTATTGTAACCGCCGATCATGAATCCGACGGTTAAGATGTGGGTTGCAAGGTTTGCAACCTTTTTAAGGGTTGCAAATAAAACAACCCCTATATATATATATATATATATATATATATATATATATATATAGGGGCATGTTCAAACGAGAAGTTAAACATTTTGCGAGAAGGCGAGAAGTGTTTAATCATATATGATACACAAACTTAATCATATATGATTAAACACATCTTATATTGACAATACATAGACGTTTAATCATACATGATTAAACACACTTACAAGCCGCGTAATCATATATGATTAAACACTTCTCGCCTTCTCGCAAAATGTTTAACTTCTCGCATGATCCTCTCTCTCTCTCTCTCTATATATATATATATATATTGAAGCGAATGATCGTGTGAGAAGTTGAGTTAATGGTGAGAAACGTAAGAAGTGGATTTGAACTATTGATCTCTTTTAATCTCAAGCCTTCCCATGAATTACGATTTAGAAGGGAATTGATTTGATGCATCTTATCTCGGTGCATTTCATTCTAATATGCGTCCATTTCTCATCCAACGGTTGATAACCACTTACATTACTTCCCTCCATGGGCCCTGGTTTAATCATATATGATTAAACACACTCATAGGCCGTGTAATCATATATGATATCACACTTCTCGCCTTCTTACAAAATGTTTAACTTTCGCATGATCTTTCCTCTCCTCCCTCTCTCTCCTTTACATGGTGCAACCCATGCAACCCTTCTATCCACCCCTCATTTTATTTTCAACTTTTTTCTTTTTTCTTAATTACAAAAGTGAAAATAAAATGAGTGGTGGATAGAGGGGTTGCATGGATTACATCATGTAAAAGGGTTGCATTTGAACGCCCCCCCCCCCTTCTCTCTCTCTCTCTATATATATATATATATATAGTGGAAGGATATTTTGCAACCCTGAAAAAGGTTGCAACCCTTGCAACCCACATCTTAACCGTTGGATTCATGATCGACGGTTATTTTATTTTTATTTTTCTGTTTTTTTTAATTAAAAATATTGGGTCCCATATCTATTGTAACCGCCGATCATGAATCCGACGGTTAAGATGTGGGTTGCAAGGTTTGCAACCTTTTTAAGGGTTGCAAATAAAACAACCCCTATATATATATATATATATATATATATATTGAAACGAATGATCGTGTGAGAAGTTGAGTTAATGGTGAGAAACGTAAGAAGTGGATCTGAACTATTGATCTCTTTTAATCTCAAGCCTTCCCATGAATTACGATTTAGAAGGGAATTTATTTGATGCATCTTATCTCGGTGCATTTCATCCTAATATGCGTCCATTTCTCATCCAACGGTTGATAACCACTTCTCACGTTTCTCAACGTTAACTCAACTTGTCCCCTGAAAATATATTTGCAAATTGCAATATATATTTATTTCCATAATTCCATATAAACCTCTGCGTTCCTGAGCCTCACCCTTCCTCCGCCCTTCACCCACCACCATCCTCCGCCCCTCCACACCGGACCGCCATAACTGAACTCTCCATCTAAAAAATTCCATACTCTGAGAACTGCATCAATATCCAAACGCAAATCAATTGCAGGTAAGCATCTTCTTAGTTTTGACTTCTCTAAAATATGATTACTCCTCTCCTATCTCTTTCAGTTTCTGTGGCTTCAATCCCTGATCTAATATCGTTTTCACCGTATGCTTATTCATACTAACTTATTCTTGTGATTCTGCTGGTTTCGATTTGACCTCTTTCCCTAAAACACAGCTCCGACCCCTTTATATGCCAAATTTATTAGGTTTTCAGTTCTTTTAATCAGAGTTCCCATCCGTGTGCTTCGGATTCTCAGTACTTTTTGACATTATATAGAGCTTTTAATAAATTTAAGCACGATATGTTAACATCTATTGCTGTATTTCAATTTTTGATTCAAATTTAATCTCTTTTCCTTCAGCGTGCAGATATTTTTACTTATCCTTATGAATGGCGTGGAGGGAGCTTGGGAAAAAGGTTAGAGTCGAACGTCATCATTCTACACTTTGAACTTAGGTCTTAGAGTTTTCATCCAAAAATAAACGAACTTTATGACTTATATCTGTTAGAAATATTCAATGAAATACAGACAAAACAAGACAGAAACCAAGATTAGGACCAGAAAAGATCACTATCCTTGGATATTATTGCCCCTGCTATAACTAGGCTGTTTCGGTTGCGGCTAATGAGTTCCTAGCCTTTTAGAGTGAAGGCAACAGTAATCCTTTATTTTCCATGAACATCTTTTCCTAGATTGAAGAGGGGGAGAAGAAAAAGGAAAACAGAGAGGGACTCTGATTAGCACCAGCTTACATATTTATGTGTTGCTGTATCCCGAAATTATCCATACAAATTTTGTATAATAAAGAATTATAAAGTTCTCTTGAGAACAGTTAATCAAAAACCAGTCAAGAATCTCGCACACATGCGCTAGTGCTGGTGCTAATCTTTTGACCATTAATATATATATATATATATATATATATATATAAGGTGCGTTTCTTTTGCAAACCAAGCAATTTGTACAAACTATGCAAACCAATCTTAGCCGTTCATCAAGTCTAATGAATATATGATTTTATTATGTTTCCTAATTTAAAATCATGATTATAATGAATAAACTTAACATTTCCTAATTTAAAATCATGATTATAATGAATAAACTTAACATTTTCCATATATATTACAATCATTATTAATGAATCATAATCATTATCCATAAATATATCTATTGTTTCCTAATATAGTGGTTTGCATAGTTTGTACAAATTGCTTGGGTTGCAAAAGAAAGGCACCCTATATATATATGTATGTAAAGCCTTACCAAATTAGCCCACACTCCCTTTGCCCACCCAATTGCTTAATCAATCCAATAAGCATGTTAGACTTTATAAAGTGGTGAAATGTGTTTACTTTTCTTTTATGTGGGACAAATCCTACTTTGAAGATTGAACATGACAATCCTCCACTTAGTCTTTAATCAATAAACGAATTCTGCATATGTGAATGTATCTTTCTATTTGACCTTTCACTTGGTGTAAACTATTCAAGATTATAAGGAAATATATGGCAACATATAGCTTTGAGCCAAGATTCGATATGTTAAGATGAGAACAATCACACATAGAACAGATTTCTTTTAAGATGTTCATAACATATGTGCTTAACCTGGATTCATGAACATTTACCAAGTTGACCTAAACTTCTGTTAGAAGCAGCACCACCTCCTACATATAAGTGAAATTCTTTAAACACACATAATTTCATTAAGAGTTTATCGCTCACCCTTAAGACATACACTAGATGACTAGATTAACTAGTATACACTCAGGGGCCATTTAACAAACGCTTACCCGGTAAGCTCTTACCAAGTCACTTACCTTACCGGATGAACATTACAACTACCGAGAATCTTACCCGGTAAGAACGATGGCAAGGGCCAAAAGTCTTACCCGATAAGTGTGGGCGACAAGTCTTACCGGGTAAGCACTTACAAGATATATTGTTGCATACGATGCTGTTTAAATGAACTAGAATCTTATGCGAGAAAGCAAGTGAAAGTGTTAATTTTTACCGGTAAGCACTTATCGGGTAAGCATTTGGGTAAACGGCCCCTCAGTTAGTTATCAACAACTTGTTATTACCACATTGAACATTTATCTAAGGGTATACCTAGAAAAAGGTTGGGTTTCGTTTTTGCTGACTAATCAAACGGGTCTCAAGTCCCTTTTCCGGCTTGTTCCATAAACCATATATTGAGAGCCCTTTTGTAAATGGGTCACCCAAATTATTACAAGACCTAACATACGTAATGGTTATTACCCCGTCGGATATTAACTTTCTCACATATGCATGTCTCAAATTAATGTTTAGATTTTCTATTATAGATCTTGTTATAACTTATAGGCTCTAGATCTATGGTTGAATGAGTTATACAAGTTTGTTTCTGAGGCCCAAGCAACAACTCCACCACAAAGCATAAAAACCAAACCAATGGTGGATTTGTTATCTTTAATTAATCCAAACATTCTTCTAGAATTGCAAAGCTAGTTTTTTAGTTATTTTTAAGTAACCAAAAACTCTTCCAATAGCTTCCTAATGTTCTAAGCTAGGATTACTAGTAAACCTTGAAAGTTTGCAAAAAGCATAAGCAATATCCGGTCTAGTACAACAAGTAACATACGTTAAACTACCAATTGCACAACATATTCAAGTTGAGCAACAACCCTACGGGTTTTAGCTTCTTTAAATTTCAAATGCTCAAATTTGTTAAGCACTTCTCAATGTAATGACATTGCTTTAATTTTAAAGAACAACCCCGACTGTTTTTGTTTACTTTGATACCCAAAGTTGAATGTGTCTTCCATTTAAAAACTTGAACTTAAAGAAGTCTATGTTTCATTAATAACTTTTATGTTTGCTCCAATGATTAGCATGTTTCAACCCGTCCCCGTGGATAAAAAAAGAGATATGTGAGCTCCTTATAAGTTCAAAGTTGTAGGCTACCAGTAACTTCCACTATGGTTTTAAGTTGATTTTGTTGGGTAATATGGGTTTTGTGGTTTGAGATGACTTGGACAATCTCTTGGATCGTGAATTGGAAATCAGTTTCCAAATACTATATTTCCCCCTTGTATATAGAAAAGTCATACACGTTTAAAGGCATAAAAACGTGTATTTATATTCACTGGATCAACCGTTTATGTATTTATAAGAGAAATCAACGGTTTTGGGCGGTTTGGCGGTTAATATGTAACTGCACGACAATTACAACCACTAACGGTCATATATGAGTCCAGAGGAGCCACAATCAGAAGCATCATGGTCCTAACACTTAGAATTTGAGTAGACTCAGAAGCTCTTATCTAAAGCCTCTGATCCATACCTAGGCAAAATTTCCATCAAGTTTACAACCATTTAAAGAAGGTTTCTCACCTTCTGAAATTTGTCCAAATCGTTCCGAAACTTAAAATTTCAAGTAGACCTCTTCTTAAAATTTGTAGAGCCGAACCCCGCAAGGGTGCTCCTCTTGACCTTTCCCGTTGAACAGTCAACGGGACCACCACCAACGGCGCTCCCGTTAGACCCTGCTTTACGGCAATTAAAGGTGATAGAGGCAACATTAGTGAGTGTGCACTCTGCACCTTCCTAACTCAAATTTTTTAGCCTTATCGCCTTAATTGATCTAAAGTAAATCACAATGAAACCAAATGATTGATGACACTAAAATCACCAACAAATTTGGAGGTTATTGGGCCAACCTGCTGCTATCGGCTATGGGGCGATACAATCATACAAATGATATCAGAGTTGGTTCTTGTACCATCACGATGGTGGGGCAACCCTCATCGGGCATAATGAGTCCCTGAGGAGGGGGAGGGTGATTGTAGCATTCTAGGCGAATCCCACATCGTCAATGAACAAGAAGGATGCTGGGAAGGCCTGACGTCCATCTAAGTGGCGGAGTTTGTAACCAAGACTTTAAAGAACGGAAATGAGACTGGCGTTTTCCCCTTAGGTACGTAAGACGTAAGCCCCAAAAAGATAAAACAAAAAAAATTCATAAATACATAACACTTAACAGAACAAACATGATTCCATAGATACACTAATATGTGGCAAACAGGGGATATATATATATATATATATATATAGTTACACTATATATATATATAGTTACACTCTTGTATGTGACAACATAATACACAAAAACAATATCTATCTATATATATATATATACTTGTAAAGTTGTATGTAACACAGTAACATCATAATATACGAACACAAAATATACACTAGAAAAATGGATGCAACATGACTACATGAGTGAAGAGTAGCAGGTTAAAAGAACAAAATATTACGTATAACAAAGAAATATAGACTACCACTGGAA
The DNA here is from genome assembly GCA_954870635.1 of Arctium minus. Lineage (NCBI taxonomy): Eukaryota > Viridiplantae > Streptophyta > Magnoliopsida > Asterales > Asteraceae > Arctium > Arctium minus. Next base: position 38,456,777 of record OX941085.1, on the reverse strand, counting down.
TATATATATATATATATACATACATGCATGTGTATATATATGCATATATATACACTGCCACTGCCACTACTAATAACCAAGAAATATAGAATACCACTGTAATATATATATATATATATACATATGTATATGTGTGTATAAATATATATTTATATATGCACTACTGGTCTGCGACTGCTATTACCATTAACAAAGAAATATAGGAAGTAGGCTGTTAGAGATAGTTCAATAATTAAGCCAAAAAAAAAAGTGGGTTGTGAGAGAGAGTTATGTTCAATATGACATATAGAATTATATATGCATAGGCCAAGGTTATTTTGCAAACCATATAAATCTTACAACTCATGCAACCCACATCTTAACCGTTGGATTAATGATAAGCGGTTATTATTATTATTTTTTAATTGAAATTATTGGGCCCACATATATTGTAACCGTCTATCATGAATCCAACGGTTAAATGTTGGTTGCATGGGTTGTAAGATTTACTTGGGTTGCAAATTAAACTACCCCAATATACATATATATATTCACCTAATTCTTCAAAGTGGGAGACTTTAGACAATATATAGATACTCAATCGGTCTTCCATTACCGCTCACAAAGAAATATAGAAAATAGAACCGTGAGAGAGTTGAATACGCACGTCTCTCACACGCCTCACCACTCACTGCCTCCATCATCGCCTCACCTTTGCAAAGCCTACGTCTCATACAAGCAGTGAGAGGCGACGCCTCATGAGTGTTTTATGACCGCCTCGCGTTGAGGCATAAGCCTCAACCGTTTTTTAAAACCATGTTTGTAACAACCCGCCCCACATGGATATAAAAAGAGATTTGTGAGCTTCTTATAAACTCAAAGTTGTGGGCTACCAATAATTTCTACCATGATTTTAGGTTGATTTGGAGGTTATTGGGCCAACCTGCCACCTTGGATTATGGGGGGTTACATAACATATACATAGTTATGTGTTAATATAGCAAAATCAATTTCTCATTCCATTGCTTGCACGGTTATTTCAAATCATACAAAGATTTGACCAACTTACAAACTTTATTTTCATTTCCAGGAAGTATGAATCTTTTAGGTTGTTTCATGTACACCTCTTCATCCACATCACAATTCAAAAAAGTTGCCATTACATGATTACATCTATATGATGTACATATAAATCATAAGTTGAAGCTAAAGCCAAAAGTACTCTAATGGATGTAAGCAAGTATGCCTATGGGTGCATAAGTAAGTATCAAAGTAATCAAGTCTTTCCCTATGGCTAAATCCTTGTGCCACGAGTGTAGCTTTCAAAGTTTGAACGAATCATTCTGAATTACGTTTTACTCTAAATACCCATTTACATCCACCCGCCTTAGAACCGGGATGCAAATCCGATAAGACCCAAGTTTTATTAACTATTAAAGTTTCTATCTATATCATTCCAAGAAGGTGGCAACTTGGCAATGATTCCTCTAACAATCAATTTGCTGGGAATAGATATCTTCAAATCCTTAAACTTAGCGATTGGGATTCAAAATTCATGAACTTGATCCAAGATGAAAATGTTTTCGACCATAGCATATTTAAAGAACTTTAAGGTAATGAAATTATCTGCTCCTTGTTTTTCAGTGTTATATTTGAACTCCAATGAATTCCAGATTTCTTTGGCTGACTGAATTTGTGTGTAGAGATCATAGTATTTCATCTTCCCCATGTTTCTTTCTTTCTGCAGCCCTCTCGTCTATATCTTTATTGGCAAATCTCTTAAATCAGATTTTAATGAAGAAGCTGATGGGGGTAGTGCAGGAATTCACCATCTCTTTGTGTCTTATTCTCTTAACTTATCTTGACACCCACAGTATTTTAGTTACATAGCGACAATCATTGATAGTACACGATCACATGATTATTAGATTACATCAGGGTGTTAATGCATAACAGGTGCACCAGATTGTTTTGAGTTTGGGGCATGATCATCATTGCATTGTTTCCATAAAAAATCTACATCTTTCTTTACATCAGGGTGTACATGCATAGCAGGCGCATGTTAATATTGGAGAATCTTGTTTAAACTTAAGTGAACTATTTGATTTTGTTGACTCTTGTTTGAAGTGAACCGAACTATTTCAGTGGTTATAACCTAATTAATATAATGTGGTCACTACTTTCTCAACAGAGCATTCATGCTAGTCTTTCAAGGATTCTGGCTTCACCCGCATCTAGGGATACTGCTGTACACAATTCATTCTCTGGTGTAGAATTAAAATCCCTTTCAGCTTCAGTTGGATGCATACGAGGTAATTGAAGGTTTCATATAAAATTCCCATGTTTTTGGCAGGCGTCTTTTGATTGTTGTATTGGATGATTGTTCTGCATTTTCTTTAAATCAGAATCCCATCTTTTTTCAATTAACAATTTCCCAATCAGATGTCTAATACAACTGTATCAGGCAAAGTACAACTGGTCAGATTCAAACTGGAAATTCTTATCATGTCGGTGCTTGAGACTGTTTTCCAGCATAATAGTTTATTCACATCTACATAATTTATATATGAACTCCTTTTTTTCCAGAATATACCAGCAAATCAGCTTTACGGGGCAATGACACTTTAAGCTTCTTGACAAGCAGATTCTTATTAAGGTAACTTTCAGTTTCTTGACAAGCAGATCTGTAATAAGGTGACAACTTTCTGTTTCTCTGCAAGCAGATCATCCCTGCAGAATTGGTGTAGCGCAGATGTTTGTAATAGTAGCTACTTCCCATTCTTCTTTTGAAGTATATAATATTTTATACATCGCAAAACTCACACACACTCCTCGCCTTTGCTGAGGCTTGAACCCTTGACCTCGAGGGAGGTTGGGCTCTGCTGGTAACCCGGGTACCACCAAGCCAATGACCCTTTGGTTACTTCCCATTCTATGTGGTCACTTATGCCATAACATTTTGTAGGCGCTTTCATTCAAGCCCAGAACTACTGGGCAGAAGAGATAACGATACAGTTGGTCTACAAACACCTAAGAAAGGGAAGTTCAAGAAGAGACCTGAAAATGCAAAGCCACCAGTTGAAACTCCTTATGTGCCTCCTAAACTTAAAAAGACTGCCAAAACGTCCTCAGATAAAGCCGTTGAAATATTTGAGGGCATAACAACTCTAGAGCTTGCTAAGCGCTGCGGTCAGTCTGTAGCCACATTGCAGAATATTCTTGTAAATGTAGGGGAAAAGGTTGGGTCAGAATTTGACCCTTTGGGCATCGACATCGCGGAGCTAATTGCAATGGTATTTTTCCTTTTAAAACTAATACACCTTGTTACTTCTTCCTCAATTTCTGTTTGGTTTATTTCCTTTTTTAATCCATATGCTTTTTCATTTCTGTTATCGGTTTAAAACTACTCCCTAGTAAGTGTTCACCTTCAAAAGCAAGGGCCTACTTTCCAATTCTACCCTTCATTATGAGACAGAGAAAATCATTACTCCCTCTGTTATTATTAAGGGTACAATTGTCATTTAGTTAATTAAAAAGTGTAAAATTAAACATTTTTAAAACAGTATGCCTTTTTTCTTTTTTATTGTGGACATCTATTTTTGGGACAGAGGGAGTATTATATAAGATAGACTACTTTGGGTTGAGTTAAAATTTTCAATCATCATTACAGGAAGTCGGGGTAAATGTTAAGAGGCTCTATTCATATGAAGGTTCTGTAGTTCTTCCCCGTGCTCCAGTTGTGACAGTTATGGGTCATGTTGACCATGGCAAAACTTCCCTTTTAGACGCTCTACGCCAAACCTCTGTGGCAGCCAAAGAAGCTGGTGGCATAACTCAACATCTCGGTGCATTTGTGGTTAGTATGCCGTCAGGTGCATCTATAACCTTCCTCGACACACCTGGCCATGCGGCTTTTAGTGCGATGAGAGCAAGAGGTGCAGCCGTCACAGATATAGTCGTGCTAGTGGTGGCTGCTGACGATGGTGTAATGCCACAAACCATTGAAGCCATGTCACATGCAAGGGCAGCCGATGTGCCCATAGTGGTTGCCATCAATAAATGTGATAAACCTGCATCGGACCCCGAAAGAGTCAAAGTCCAACTAGCTTCAGAAGGCTTGCCGCTTGAGGAGATGGGCGGTGATGTGCAGGTGGTTGAAGTATCCGCAGTTACTAAACAGGGGCTCGATAAGTTGGAGGAAGCGTTGCTTCTCCAGGCGGAACTAATGGACCTTAAAGCACGTGTAGATGGAGCCGCTCAAGCTTACGTGGTTGAAGCGAGACTTGACAGAGGGCGGGGCCCATTAGCTACTGCGTTAGTGAAAGCAGGGACTTTAGTGTGTGGGCAACATGTTGCTGTGGGTGCCGAGTGGGGAAAAATAAGGGCAATAAGGGATACGGCTGGGGAACTGACAAATCGAGCCACACCTGCCATGCCTGTGGAGATTGAAGGGCTCAAAGGGTTGCCGATGGCCGGTGATGATATTACTGTTGTGGACTCTGAGGAGAGAGCGAGGATGCTGAGTGCAGGAAGGAAGAAGAAATTGGAAAAGGATAGGCTTAATAAGATGAACGAAGAGAAGATTACTGCTCTCGAACAATCAGAAGAGGAGTTTGTGAGGGTTGAGTTGCCAATCATAGTAAAAGCGGATGTTCAAGGCACGGTACAAGCTGTCACAGATTCACTTAAAACTTTGAATAGTCCCCAGGTATGTCAAGTCTTTGTGATTCATGCCTTCATGCCGAACAAAATCGGCTTTATAGGACGTCAAATATGCCAACAGGCTGTTTTATAGGCCTTAAATTTATAAGATCAAACAATTATGCGTCTTATTAAAAGGTGTTACAATAAATTGACAAGACGCTTTTGGCAGTCCTAACAAGTTTTTTACGTACACTTTGAAATAAAACATCCGATTAGTCTTTCTATATGATATTATCTGAAAATTGTCATAAAATCATTGTCTTGTAAAAAGATGTGTTCATAAGTGTCCTATAAAAAAACTAACAGTTGTCAAAAGTGTCCTAAAAACTTGTTAGGATGCCCAATAAGTCCTACCATCCTATTGTACCACCTTTACATGGATCACACAATTATTTGGTTCTATAAACTTAAGTCCTTTAAAACAGTCTATTAAGATATTTAGACATATTTTGCGTCGTATAAAGCTGATTTTGTTGTAGTGCTAATATCTATGGAGATTGAAGACCATTTTTTTTAGATTTCTAAAATAATCTACTCTTCTTTGGCGCATATAACATGCAACCCCCTAATTTTGAGTAGAGGTTGGCAACTACAATTTTACAGATGCTCTGGTCGTCATCGAAAGTTATCTAATCTTTTTATTTGTGATGTAATGAATATATCTTCATCTTTACTCATTTTACCTCAAATTCACCATATTCACTCTTATCAGGTTTTCGTGAATGTTATCCATGTTGGAGTTGGAGCAATTTGTCAGTCTGATCTTGATTTGGCACAAGCTACTGGTGCATGTATTGTTGGATTTAATGTCCGTACTCCATCGACCTCTGTCTGTATGGCTGCCGCTCAAGCCAATATAAAGGTATGTACCCTTGGTCAACTCATTTGTGACATATCTGCAATTCTATGAAGGTGCCTTCGTAATTGTCTTGTTTCTGTTTTTTGGCTCCCCCTTTTTGATGGAAAATGACATCTAGATGTTGTTGTAGATCAAAGTGCATAAAGTGATCTACCATCTTTTGGAAGACATTGGCAACTTCATAGTGGAAAAAGCCCCTGGAACATTCGAAACCGAGGTGGCCGGTGAGGCACAGGTGCTCAACATCTTTGAGCTCAAAGGAAGAAGCAAAGCCAAAGGAGCAGACGTCAAGATTGCCGGTTGCCGAGTCATGGACGGCCAGGTCATCAGGTCATCCACCATGAGGCTCTTGAGAAGCGGTGAAGTTGTGTTCGAAGGGTGTTGCGTTTCATTGAAAAGGGAGACTCAAGATGTCGAAACCGTCCAGAAAGGGAACGAGTGTGGCCTCGTTCTTCGGGATTGTTTCGATTTCCAGATCGGAGATGTTATACAGTGCTTGCATCAAGTTAACAAGAAACCAAAATTTATTTCTTCAGAGAGTGGTGCGGTTCGTATCGAATGTTAGCCGTAAACCCGTGTTCTTTTAAAGAGAAGTCCCCATGGGCAGGTTCAGAATACGAACCTGTAAAATTTTTGTGATTCATTGAGTTTTTGTTGTGAACTTGGGGGATAGATATCATTTATATGTTAGGTCATAATTTAGTTGTTCAATCAACAGTACAACTGTAACCATATAGTTGGGACTTACCTACTGCTAAATTCCATTCTTTAACTTAGCACACTGCTGATATTGTGGTTCGCAGGCAGAACTGATGTTGGATAAATTGTGCAATTTCACGGTATCAGCGATTTTACTTTGGTTTCTAATTTCAATCTATCTTCAATCGGGAACTAATGTTTCTTTACGACTTTGTATTTTTGTTTCTGATTTTGATATTAGGGCATCGAAACTTTCATATAATACCAATTGTTTGAATCCTACTTACCATTTGATCTGATCTATGTCAAAATCTGCAGCATATCGGTGAAATTCACTGGGATAAGCCTGAAAATAATGGAATATTTTTTTGTAAGACCCACAGGTATGCAATGGAGCAAAGTCATATCTTGAAAAACCTCGTATCTCTACTTTCTTCCTTTATGCCGCTCAGATGTTAATTTGGGATGAAACTTATAATAATTCTATTTATAATATTAGATTTTGCCACAGGAGGATCTCTAATTATATTTTTCCTAAAATAGAGTATCTAAAATTAAAATCTTAAAAAGAAAAAAAGTTATATACTTTTAACAACTATTCTATTTTAACAATTCTAACATTAATTATATAATTAAAATATTCTATAAATTCATTATTTTATTAAAAAAACTTTATAAAAAACTATAACAAATTCACCATGAAATAATTAAAATAATATATCTCTCTCATTAATATTAACTTTTACATATTTCTCTAAATTTGGAAAATTTTGTTCTCTCTTTTTTTTTTTTTCTTCTCATTTTTGGCATACCTATTGGAGAAAAAAAAATTTAAATCTCTTAATCTCTATTTTATTTAAGGATGCTCTAAATCACTCACGGTCCAAATTATTATTTTAGATTTTGACCCCTATATCTGCTTTTAGATAGGCTTTGAACGTGGTTACCTGAGTTGGTGGAATGACCTACTTGCCTAAATAAATTAAATCAGGGGCTAAACTTGACAATTTATACAATCTCAAGTGACTTATTGACAATATATCTCCAAAAAGTCAAAATTTCAAAAAAAAAAAATACATCTATTTCCAACAACTTCTAGAGATAAATAATTGATTATATTATTAAAATATTATACTTCATATTTAATAAAATATTATTTCTCTTACTTAAACATTTAATTTCAAAGTTTTTTCATTGATGAGATATAATAAAAAATAATTTTTCTTTATTGGTAATATTTTTTAGGATATCTCAAAATTTAAAGAAAATTACATTCATCTCCCTATTTTATTTATTTTGAAAAAAGTTAAAAAAAAACTATTAAAATAAAAAGTTACTCAAAATCTCGATATTGGAGATGCTCTAAAAACACACACAAATTATCCAAGAAGAAGGTAAGTAACGACACAACCTTTCGTGGGTTGTGCAGCCAAACAACGTTTCACTCCCTCGACGAGTCCGTCACCACCACCAACTCCCCCACCCTGCAAAACCCATCCCCATTTATAACCTTCCAAAATCCCTAATCTCCATTCCTCCATTTCCATAACCCCCTCCAAATCCTCTCCAAAACCCCCCATCAATGGAGGCCGCTTCTCTCTCTCGCATCGGCCTCGCCGGACTCGCCGTCATGGGCCAAAACCTAGCCCTAAACATCGCCGAGAAAGGCTTCCCGATCTCCGTCTACAATCGCACCACCTCCAAAGTCGACGAAACCCTAGATCGAGCTCACACCGAAGGCCAGCTCCCGTTAACCGGCCACTACACCCCTCGCGACTTCGTCCTCTCAATCCAGAAGCCCCGATCCGTCATCATCCTCGTGAAAGCCGGTGCGCCCGTCGACCAGACGATCGCCGCCCTGGCGGCGCACATGGAGCCCGGCGACACCATAATCGACGGCGGAAACGAGTGGTACGAGAACACCGAGCGACGGATGGTGGAGGCGTCGGAGAAAGGATTGCTTTACCTCGGAATGGGAGTCTCCGGCGGCGAAGAAGGTGCTCGGAATGGGCCGTCGATGATGCCAGGTGGATCCTACCAAGCTTATAGTAACATCAAAGACATTGTTGAGAAAGTTGCTGCACAGGTTGAAGATGGACCTTGTGTGACATACATTGGTGAAGGTGGATCTGGTAATTTTGTTAAAATGGTTCATAATGGAATTGAATATGGTGATATGCAATTGATTTCTGAAGCTTATGATGTTTTGAAGAATGTTGGTGGGTTGAGTAATGATGAGTTGGCTGAGATTTTTGATGAGTGGAATAGAGGGGAATTAGAGAGTTTCTTGATTGAAATCACTGCTGATATCTTTAAGGTTAAAGATGAACATGGTGATGGTGAATTAGTAGACAAGATTTTGGATAAAACCGGTATGAAAGGGACCGGTAAATGGACGGTTCAGCAGGCTGCCGAGCTGTCTGTTGCCGCTCCCACGATTGCCGCGAGTTTGGATTGTCGGTTTTTGAGTGGTTTAAAGGAGGAGAGGGTGGCTGCCGCCGAGGTTCTGGCGGCTGCTGGGATGAAGGAGGAGGTGGGAACCGTCAGGAGTGGGGTCGATAAGAAGAGGTTGATCGATGATGTGAGGCAAGCGTTGTATGCTTCCAAGATTTGTAGTTACGCACAAGGGATGAATTTATTGAGGGCGAAAAGTGTGGAAAAGAATTGGAATTTGAATTTTGGTGAATTGGCTAGGATTTGGAAAGGCGGGTGTATTATTAGAGCGGTGTTTTTAGATAGGATCAAGAAAGCGTATCAGCGGAACCCTAATCTTGCGAGCTTGGTGGTGGATCCTGATTTCGCTAAGGAGATGGTGCAGCGGCAGGCGGCATGGAGAAGGGTGGTGGGGCTGGCTGTATCTGCCGGGATTAGTACACCGGGAATGTGTGCTAGTCTTTCTTATTTCGATACGTATAGACGGGCTAGGCTGCCTGCAAATCTTGTTCAAGCTCAAAGGGATTTGTTTGGGGCTCATACTTATGAGAGGGTTGATCGTGCTGGTTCTTTTCATACCGAATGGACGAAGCTTGCTAGAAAGAATGCTTGAAAAATTGGGGCTTTTGGATCATTCAAAAGATGGTAACTCTTTTTCACATTGTTGATGAATTTGCTTGCTGATAATCTACTGTTTTTGGTTGATTTATGTATTGTATTTCTTGATGAGGATTCTCTTTGATTCGGCATAGCAATTGTTGTAGAATTTTCTTTGCATCATTAATAAGTTATGCATGCCATTGAAGCATAATATTCATGTTCTTACATGATTTTACATGTTTTCTGGCACTTTGGGAATTGGAGTTCCAATTTTATGATTGAATGTTGAAGAAAATTGTCTTGTTGATTGAAGTTATAAGCATTCAAACTCGAAGGTTACCTGCAACTTTAGCTGCTAGTCTTGCGTGATGAAACTTGGATGCATTGACTTGAGGGGTTGAGATTTATGTTGCTCACCCTTGAATGTAACCAAACCAAATGTTCCTCGTCTATCCCACTTGAAGGTGGGTTTTAGGAGTGAGATATATGCAAACTTGACCTATATTATTTCACTTGGTGGTAGGGTTGGGAGTGAGATGTACGTTGACCAAACCTATATATTTTCCTACTCGGAGGTGGGTCCGAGAGCGCAATGTACGTAGACTTGGCCTATATTATTTCACTCACTAAGAGGTGAGGTTTGGGAGTCAGATGTATGCAAACCTGGACTATATTATCCAAGCTTATATTATTCTACTCGGAGGTGGGTCCTAGAGTGAGGTGTATGTAGACGTGGCATGTATTATCCCACTTGGAGGCGGGGTTTGGGAGTGAGATGTATGTAGACCTGACCTATATTTTTCTATTAGGAGGCGGGTCTGAGGGTCCATCGTAGCCTATATTATCCCCACTCGAAGGTGAGGTTTTGAAGTGAGATGTATGTAAACCTGGCCTATATTATCCTACTAGGAGGTGGGTCTGAGAGTGAGATGTGTGAAGATCTGACCTATATTATATTATCCCACTCGGAGGTCAGGTTTAGGAGTGAGATGTATGCAGACCTGGCCTATATTATTCTACTCAAAGGTTTGTTGAGAGTGAGATGTACACAAATCTAATCTATATTATGTTATCCCACTCGGAGGTCAGGTTTGGGAGTATGATGTATGCAGACCTGGCCTATATTATTCTACTCAAAGGTTTGTTGAGAGTGAGATGTACGCAGATCTGATCTATATTATGTTATCCCACTCGAGGGGTCAGGTTTGGGAGTAAGATGTACGCAAACTTGACCTATATTATTCTACTCAAAGGTTTGCTGAGAGTGAGATGTATGCAAATCTGGCCTATATCATCCTACTCGGAGGCGAGATTTGGGAGTGAGATGTATACGGACCTATTCCCAGGGTCTTGGCTTACACAAGTAGCATTGTTGTTTGAGAAGCTAGAATTCCATTGTTGTTTGCTCTTGTAAGGTTTGTTGGAGGAACCCTTCTTATGGAAGAAAAACAGACAATAAAAAGATGAAGTTGGATATTGACTTATTGCCATTACCGTAATAACTGATTTCTTGATCGGCCAAGGCATAGATTGGTTAACCTTGTGGGACAACTCAATTAGTAAATAAAGGTTAGGCCTTGGGGCTCCTCCACATAGATCGTCAAGTCTTCTTCTTAAGATTAGGAAAATGAATGTCAATTCATTTGAAGTCACGAAGGAAGGAGGAACAGTTTAGAGAGGCTGTATACCCCAAATCCATGGGCAATGGAGAGCTATGGTTATCATTTTTAATAGGAAAAAATCCACCGAAGAAACCTTCTGAACCGTTGATTGAGATGATCTAACGGAACCACTTTTTAAAAAAAACAAAGTTTCTCCCCCTACTTTTTAAGTCAAAAATCGGCAAACATAACGAAAATAAGAGCAAAACAAATTATGCAAAAAAAAAAAAAATCACTTCATTATCTTTAATTTGATATCCATATTAATATATTTATCATCTGTTCTTTCGTTATTATTCATTCTTCTTTTAGATTCTCTTTCTGATCTAACTCCGATTCACCCTCGTACAAATCCGAAGAAATTTGTGTGTTTGAGAGAAAACGAGTGAGTTGGAGAGAGAGGAAAAAACTGTGTGACATTTCATACAAAAAGACATACATGTTTATAACCTATCTAATAAATTACCATGGATATATCAATTAGGAAACAATAAAGAACTTTGATCTTGGTTTATTCATATGTAGATATAGGCCCTCTTTACCAACCTCTTATCGAATAAAAGGTTCTTACCTCAATAAGATGTATCTTGTTTACCAACACAAAATTTATGTGTTACTGCTGACCGCACACGTGACCCTACTTTCGGTTTCTTCGTGTTTGCTTCCGGTGCCTTTTTTGCTCCCTCAACCTCTTTCAACTTTTCCTTCAATTTTTTACTATTTTTTACGAACACAATGAGTTTGCCCAATTTTTATAGGTTGTTGCTTTGGCCCCCAAATGTACATGCCCTTTTATGAGCTTTAGTTTGGGGTTCGAATGACTGGTTTTGTGCTCAACATAAGGCTTGATCCACCCACATTAGCAACAACCCTCCGACAATAGGAACTCAAAATCATCTACGTAGATCATCAATTCATTGAACCTGCCTTTGAAGCATACAAGCTATTGTCGCCAGAAAACCAGCACCATCACCCTTGTTTCAGTTATTGGAAAGAACCGCACCTCGTTCATTTGAACATTCTTATTTACGTTGACCTTCTCTTGTTCAGGAAATCCGATTTCAAGATCTTACACCCAACTGATGAAATTGGAGAGTTCTACCTAATAAAAAGAAATATATTTTTATAGAATATTTGGTAAACAAGGGTTAAATCGCCATTTTTATTCTGTTAGCGTTTAATACAAAATATTAGATAAGCAATAATTTTCAATTATCAGTCTCAAACAAATTTCTTACCTCAATCAACACTTACCTACAAATAACCTTTGAATGTATTTTTTTAGTATTTGAAAACTTGAAGAACAAGTCTATGTTACCATTAAACACTTAGAAATTAAGTTGAGTGGAGATTAGTTTAGTCATAAGGTGCTTCATGTTAAATCATGTATCAATGTGTTGAGATAATGGTAGACCTTTACATATAAAGAAAGGGTTATTAGACTCTAAAAAGGGTATAAAAAACAAAAATCAACAAATTAGGGTTGTAGATCCTCAAAAGAGACTCTAGATATATAGGTTAATTCCTCGCATATTTAGAGCATCTTCAACTCATAAAAAAATATGAATGCATAAAAATGTTTATAATGGTAGTTCTTATAAAAAGGAAAATGTCACATCTCACAAATTTCATGGTAAGAACCAAACAACGGATTTGGATTCTTATAAAAACTCTCCACAATGCTACTTCCTACAAGCATTGCACTTTTTGCTTATAAGAGCATCTTCAACATTTTTCCTATAATTTTTCTAAAATGGAGAACCAAAAGCGAAAATCTTTAAAATGTATTACATTCAACTCCAACAGATTTGCTATTTTAGAATTTTTAAAACAACTTATATTATTATAATATTCTCTAATTTATCATCCCAATACACTTTAAAAAAATAACTTAATATAAAATGATAAAAATTGAATCTCATTGATGGGATGAAATAAAATAATATTTCTCTCTCGTATTTAGATAATTATAGAGATTTCTCTATATTTAGAAATTTTTTCATGATTCTTTATTTTAGCAACCAATATAGCAATGTTGTTGGAGATGCTCTAAGAACCTTGCACTAGAGATCCTTTTAGGTTTATATAAAATACTAATTACATTTACCGTTTTTATTTATTTATACCTATACTATATTATAAAGATTTAAGTTTTGGTTTTTAAAATCACTTAATTTTTTAAAGGAAAAATCTAAATCGTATTTTCATATTTTAACTGGTTAAGGTGTTGTTTGACAGTTGTTGAATGGTTTGGTGTAGGATGATTAAAAGACTCTTATAATATAGTGCAAAATAAAATATGGTTGTTTGGTAATTATTCATAATGAAATTGTGGCGCTGAGTGGTTATGGGAGACTCAAGATACAAAATCATTTAGAGGGTTTTGGACTATTAAGAGGCAGACTTTTTATTTGCCAAACAAGATTCATCTCTTAAGTTGCGTTTGGTACATGGGACATGAGAAGACATGACAGGACAAAATTCACTGTCCACGTTTGGCGTGACATGTGACAGGACAAAAACTCACTATTCCACATTTGGCGCAACATGGGACGGGGACAATGATTGGACAAAGTGGGACATGATGGGACAAAAAACGACATATTCTTGTTCCACCTTTTGGACAAAAGTGATACAGAAACTAAAAAATTACAGATCTACCCCAATTTGATAATATGGTATTAGTCTTAAGGGTTACCACCACCCATCACTACCGCCGCCACCATCGGCGGCCACCGGTAGCCACCGCTAACCACTGTCGGCCACTTATACCTATTTCTCCACCATAACAACCTCCTCCATCACCTCCACAACCACCGCACATCGCCACCGCCACAACCTCCACCGACACCGACCACCACCACTGGTAGCCACCACCAACCATTGTCGGCCACTTCCCCCTCTTCCTCCTCTACTAGGGGTGCTCAAAAAACCGACTAACCCAACCAACCCGATCAAACCAACCCAACCAACCCGGGAAAAAATCAACCCGAGGTAAAACCCGACATATAATCGATACAAAATTAGGACAACCCGAATCTATTGGGTTAGGCTCAAAGTAACCCAACCAACTCGATAACCCGATAAACGTTTTAGCGACTTCTCTAAAATTATTAATATTTCTCTTTAATATGTATAAGTTACCAAAAGTAATCTAGCAGTAACGAGCAATGGAACTCATAAGGACATTATCGGAAAGTTATATGTAATACCTAAATATTAGATGAACTCATATATTCTTTTGAATTGATGGATCATATTTCAAAGAAATTTTTTCTTATTTTTATGTTTTCAATATATATTGTTTTTACTTTGTTTAAACACAACCGGACCAACCAGACCAAACCAAACGGGTTGGGTTGCACTTTTGTGTGGGTTGGATTGGGTTGAAAGCTCTCAAACCGCCAACATTGGATTGGGTTGTTAAAATGCCTTCAACCCAACCCGTGAGCACCCTATCCACTACAACAACTTCCTCCACCACCTCTACCGATCACCACCATCCATTGTCGCCATATGGGTGAGCAAAGGCGGGTATCCGCCCCAAATTCCAGAATTGATCCTGGAACCGGTACCGGTTACACCGGTTCTTTATATTTGGGAACCACTCCCGGAACCGCTACTGGTTCCAGTACCGGGTACCCGCTGTCTAATTTTTAAATTTTTTTTTATCATTCATATTATAAAAAAATTAAATATTAATATATTACAAAGTTCCCACGTAAAAAAATAAATACCACAAACGTGAAAACTAATACGATAAAAACTAAAAACTAATAAATCCTACAAACGATGCTTACAAAACAAATAAATATTATAAATGGTGCTTCCAAAACAAATAAATACTACAAACTGTGCTTCCAAAACGCTTCACGTCATTAAAATTAGTTGATGTTAATAAATACTACAAACGGTGTTTCCCTAAAAGATAATTTATTAAATTTTTATAAATAAATAAAATATATTTTATTAAAAAAATAGCGGATACCCGTCGGTTCCGGTTCTGGGCGGGTACCCAGCGGTTAACGGTTCCAAAAAAAATGAGAACCGGAACTGGTCCCCATCGGTTCCATATTTTAGGAACCGGAACCAATCACATTGGTTCTGGTTCTGGAATCATCCTAGAGTGGATGTAACTCTCTAATTTACTATTGGTGTTTTTAAATGTGTTTTATGAAACGAAATGGATACATCTATTTATAGTGAATTGAAAGCCGATGATATGAAATGGATGAGGAGATGATATGGCGGTGGACTCCAAAATCTCATCAAGAAATTTCTTTATTCTTAAGTTAACTTAGGTAGCACACATACACATATAAGATATATATTAAAATATAATTATTTTATTTATTATATATACACATTATCTTTATCGAGTATAACTTTGTATACGTAACCCCAAATCTTAATTTGAATATATATATTTGGGACCTATGCGATAGTATCTATCCATAGGCAAGCTATTGCTATACCTTTTTCTGAGTCGTACAAATTTCTATAATCATATTTTGATCTTTTTGACATTTACGGTATCTAGATTTTTCAACGTATTTAAATATGAAATTTGGTATAAATCCGATAATTATATTATCTATAAATGACACATTTCTATCGTTTTGTTCAAGTGACCCTAAAATAAAAATGTATTCTTTTTCGAATCTGAAAGCGTCATTACGATATATGTAAATCATCGAGTCCAAAAATATATGTATTATATAACTTATAAATTCATATGGACTCTAAAAGTAATAAAACGATACATTTAATATCGAATCAGTCCTATAAATAAAACTTTGTCGGTTTTCAAATCTGAAAGTTTCATTGTGATCGCCATAAATCACTGGTCACAAAAATATATTAGTCGCATTTCATAAAATTCCATACGACTAGCTATTTTGAGTAAAACGACAAAACCTTTTAAATAGAAATAATAATATAAAATCATTAAATATATATATATATATACGATTTCATGTATATATATATATATATTAATTAACTTTATAATATATTTTAAAATATTTAATATACATTTAACTATATCAAATATTTTATTTTTATAATTATTAATCAGATATATCTTTCTGTTTTTAAAGAAATGTTTTCTAAATCTTTGAAATATCCTCTTTTCAATAAATCACTTTTCGATATTAAAATATTAACTTTTGAATCCCATATGGGTCAAACTAAATGCACCCTAGTCTAAATTACCAATCACATCCTAGTCTAATAAACCCAATAATTTGTCATTGTTTTCCCAACCCTCCTCCTCACACTTGCTTTTTTATTTTTTTTAAATGATAGTTACAATTTTGGTCCCTGAACTCATTTTATTTATTTACTTTATACCTTTTTATTTTATATTTTACATTTTACATTTTTATTATATTAACACATATAAGCGTATATTAACTAATATACGTTAAAAAAATAATTTTTAATTTTAACAAGTTACACCATTATAATCGTCTTGTCAATACCTTCGAAATGAGTCCAATATTGAATATTTTTTGATTTAATTATTATAAGAAGAAAAATACAAATTGTACAAAGTCTAAAATTAATTTTTAAAAACTAATCTGCTATATTTACAAAAGTTTTTTGAGTTGGTTTGAGTTGCTTATAGAATTCTAGACGTGACATATACATGGTTTGCCATCCAGCTGCTGACGTGATTTTGTTCCGGGTCCATAATGCTGAAATGGGAGGCATTGGGTACTCTCCTTCTAACTGGACCATCACGTAATGATTGTTGTTTACGTGTGAAATTGTAAGGACCCGATGATATTGAAACTCTTCGGAACCTTTCCAGAGAGGAAAACAAGTCATACAACCTCCATTGGTTAAAAGGTGAAAGATCACACAAAACCTATTGGCTATCAATATACCTGTCTCAGGCATAGTCATCCAGTGTTGCTCTGGTGCTGGCGATTCCCAAAAAGACAACGAAGTAAGTATTTCATCGATTCCATAGAAAACTCCAGAGTATGTCACATATGAACTCGTTAACTCATCTAATAATTCATGACAAACATAGGGCCATTGGTCTTCGCCATACCCGAGACAAACAGCTATTTATAACAATTAAATCAAAAAATATTTAATATTGGACTCATTTCGAAGGTATTGAGAAAAAGATTATAATGGTGTAACTTGTTAAAATTAAAAATTACTTTTTTAACGTATATTAGTTAATATATGCTTATATGTGTTAATATAATAAAAATGTAAAATGTAAAATATAAAACCAAAAGGTATAAAGTAAATCAATAAAAAGAGTTCAGGGACCAAAATTGTAACTATAAATAAAAATAAATAAAAATGAACGGTTGTGAAAGGGTTCGGAGAGTGTAACACCCGTAATTTCGGTAAGTAAATGTCACCCGGACATTTCTGTGACTTGTAATCGGTGGGGCTTTGTTGGGGAAATGCTTTGTATAAGTCCCTCGGAGTATCGAGAGCTTTGTCGTTGAAAAAGTCGGAATTTGGACCCTCAGTACACCTTGGGCGACTATGCCCGCGATTGTGACAGGGTGTCACTCTCGTGTGGCACAGTCGCGAGAATGGTACCGCGGGCACTCCCCTTCCGGCGACTATGCCCGGCGACTATGCCAAGGGCATAGTCGTGTGGCAATGTCGCCGACGGAGTGCAGAGCTGCATAAAGTCGAATTTTCAGCCTCTCTCTCATTCCAACTTCCCCCATTTCACCCTCTTCTCTCTAGAAACCGAACCCAAGCCCTAAAATCGGTTTTTATACCCTCAAGTCACCAAATCCATGATATTCCAAGTGTTTCCCCACCACCCAACAAAGATTGGAAGCTATGGTCAGGAACCTCCATCTTCATCTTCCCCAAGTTCGTGTTTGGGAGTTTGGGTTGGAGAGTTGTTATGGGTGTCCTCGGAAGGTCTCATCGTCTCTAGTGGTAAGATTTCTTGATTTAAAGGTTGAAATACTCCATTGTTGACCTCTTAGTGTTTGGTATACCAAATCTCGGATTTGGTGGTTTTGGAGAAATTAGGGTTTTGGATATTGTTTGGGATTTTGATTTATAATGTTTGGAGAATGTTCCTTATGGTTGATTATGGGTATTTATGGTTTGAAATGTTCGGATCTAGGTTTTGGAAGTTTCCGGCTTGAGGATTCAAGCGGCCTTCAAAAGAGCTTGTTGGGTAAAACCTAGATTTAGCCTAAATCTAGCAAGGTGAGTTCAAGTTGATTTGTGAAAATGATGTACGTGCCAAAATGTTTATTTTAGAGTGTTTATATTTCATACTAAATTGTTAACTGCTGATATGTGGGTTAATTTGGGAAATGTTTAATTGTATAAACTTATAAAACCTATATCTTTGGGATTTCGGGTATGTTGGTAAATAGATCATATCGATATGTTTCATTGATGATGTTACATATATTGGTAAAGACCTCGTTTGGGTTGATGTCCGTTATGACTAAAGACCTCGTTTGGGTTGATGTCCGTTATGACTAAAGACTCGGTTTGAGTTGATGTCCGATATGACTAAAGACTCGATTTGAGTTGATATCTCTGACAGCTAAAGATCTTGTTTGGGTTGATACTATCAAGTAGATGACTTGACAGGATTATAATCAGGATGGCAAGGTTATATTGTGAACTAATTCTTTGATGACATGTGAAGTAATTCGGTCGTGAATCATATCAATGCGGATATGGTGTATATAATTCTGACCAGTATTTTGAGTTAGTTTTGGGTTTGAATTCACATTTTGAAGAAACGTTTTATTTTGGTGTTGTCACCACCTAAATGGGTATTATTGGAAAAAGGGTCGTTTCCACATTTAAAGTAAATCTTTTCGAAAGGTTATGATTTAACTGCACGCATTCAACCAACAAATGTTGTGGTTTTATGTTGAAACTCTTGAACTCACTAGGCGTTAGCCTAACCTTTTTATTTGTCGACATGTGCATCAGGTTCCAGGTGGGAGTTGGTTCTAGCAATTCCATGAAGAGATGTGTTTAGTCTTTCGCGAGCGTAAGTGTTTTGGTGAAGTCTTCCGCAGTTTGGAGATAGTGACTTCTATTGGATTTTAGTAGCACCCGTCCGTATTATAAAGTTTATGTATAGAATGAAGGTGTGTATTGAGGTTAAATCTTATATTGTGATTGCAGACGAATCAATTATTGATGTATTTAGAAAATTTTAAATTAGTTGTTATTTCCAGTTTGAGGGTGTTACAGAGAGTAAATTACAGATTTGGTCCCTAACGTTTGGTGTTTGTTACAGAATTGATCCCTAAAAGAAAAATACATTTACAAAGTTATAATAAAATGTAATTCTTACAAAAAGAAAAATACATTTTACAAAGTTATAAGAAAATCAAAAGTTACAAATTTATAAAATAAAATAAAATCAAAAGTTACAAATTTTATAAATTTATAAAATCAAAACACACACATATATATGTCACGTCTAGAATTCTATAAGCAACTCAAACCAACTCAAAAAACTTTTGTAAATATAGCGGATTAGTTTTTAAAAATTAATTTTGGACTTTGTACAATTTGTATTTTTCTTCTTATAACAATTAAATAAAAAAATATTCAATATTAGACTCATTTCGAAGGTATTGAGAAGACGATTATAATGGTGTAACTTGTTAAAATTAAAAATTACTTTTTTAACGTATATTAGTTAATATATGCTTATATGTGTTAATATAATAAAAATGTAAAATGTAAAATATAAAACCAAAAGGTATAAAGTAAATCAATAAAAAAAGTTTAGGGACCAAAATTGTAACTATAATTAAAAAAATAAAATAAAAACGGTTGTGGTGAAAGGGTTAGGAAATCAATGCAAAATTGTAACATAATTGCACCTTTAGCCATGTAGACTAGGGTGCACAAAGCAACACCCATCCGATATATATACCTCGATACCGGATAAATATCTTAAATTATCTATCAGATATCGATATGTTTAACCTTTATTGTAATGATTTAAGATATCTAAATAGACATAATTTTGTCATCAATGTATAGTGAAAACGGGGTGTTACATCCAGATAGTTTATTAATTAAATAATTATTATAAAGTAAAATTAATTAAATAAATAAATTATTTTATTCTCATTTATAAAAGTTTTTTTTATCTAATAAATAAATATTTATATATATGCATTAAAAACAATTTTAAAGCCGTTATAGCCATGGAGGTTGTAACACCCGAAAAATTGGGATGAACAAAAAATTTCATAAAACGAAAAAGTGGTATATATATTGTCAAGACAATGAGCTCTCCTAAAAAGGGGAAAACTGTACACACCTTTAATTACAATTTGCAATTTAACAGTAAGAGAAAACAACCTATTTATCTAATTCCTATTTAGAAATAAGATTACAATAAGGGTGTCATCTTTACTCCAAAAGAATGATCTTCAAAAGAGTGGTGTCCTAAAAGGTAAATTCCCCAAGCTCACTTCAACCCGGCTAGATCTTCTTAGCACCACGCCACTAGAACCTGAGATACATGTCGACACCAGAAAAATGTTAGGCCAAAAAGCCTAGTGAGTTTGAACATATAATATATAACAACATTTAGGGGTTGTTCGGTTCGTTTTCTATTAAGACATGTATGGATAAAGTTGTCTGTATTAATAAAGTTGTCTGTACGATAACAGATAAATTGTTGTTCGGTTATTGTGCTGAATAAACTGTCTGAATAATATAAATGACTATTTTACCCTTTCCATTTTTTCAGATTTTTCATTAACAAAAAAAATAATTTCTTGTTCATTGTCACAAGTTCCCAATCATATTCCTACTTCCTGTGATGATAGACAATAACAAGACCCATGAACATCAAAATTAATAAAACCCATCACAGATTCATCATCTTAACAATCTTTCTCATATATTTTACATAAAACCCACTTCACATTTTAACCTCCAATGTCTCTCCAAGCTACTTCATCTTCTTTCTCCATCCACAAAGAGGTTTCTTTTCAAACCCATCTATACTGATATATATATATATATATATATATATATATATATATATATATATATATATATATATAGGGTGCGTTTCTTTTACAATCCAAACAATTTGTACAAACTATGCAAACCAATCTTAACCGTTCATCAAGTCTAATGAATATATGATTTTATTATGTTTCCTAATTTAAAATCATGATTATAATGAATAAACTTAACATTTCCTAATTTAAAATCATGATTATAATGAATAAACTTAACATTTTCCATATATATCACAATCATTATTAATGAATCATAATCATTATCCATAAATATATCTATTGTTTCCTAATATAGTGGTTTGCATAGTTTGTACAAATTGTTTGGTTTGCAAAAGAAACGCACCCTATATATATATATATATATATATATATATATATATATATATATATATATATATATATATAACCCATTAACCCAAAACCCAAAGTGGATGAAAAAGCACAACAAAGATTGTCTTTAAACCCATCTGTACAGATCTGTTGATGAGAGATCCAAACCTCTGTGCTAAGTCCCTAATATCATACTTCCATGGCTGCCGTTGTGGGTGTCTTTGTCAATAAGGTTGGAAGATCAACAACACTACACCAGATGAGGCACTGGAATACGAGGGCAGGTGACGACGAGGGCTGGAACGCCGGCGACGGAAAGGGCTGGAACACCGGCGACGAAGTGGGCAACGGTTGGAACACCGGTGACGACAATGGCTTGAACACCGGCGACGACGAAGTGGCTTGACGGTGATGGTGAAGGAAGTAGAAGTAAAGGGTGTCTATTGTGGCTGTGGGAGATGAGGCATGTTTTAAAGGAGTTGTACAAACTTTAGGGGTAAATGAGAATGAAGATAATAGAGGGTAAAGGGTAAAAAAGGAATAAAAAGGTAAATAAATGGCTGAATACAAAGGACTTTATTTTTCTAGCTGACCGATTCAGCCATCGGCTGACCGAATAAGCCGGTTCCGAACACGTAGATATGGCTGTGCGAATCACCATATCTACCATACAACCCATTAAGCCACAAACGAACATGCCCTTAATAGTTAATAGTCACTCACATAGTTATATAGTTCACCATTTAGAATTAATGGGGGAGACCCATAGCACCAAATCAAGTTTCACCTCAAGAGTCGATACACCTTAGTGTCTACTCCCACGAGTAATACCACAAGGCCCGACACATTAGGGACTACCTCCAAGGCATTGCCCGAATGACGGAGATCTAGGTACATACCTCCAAAGTGGCACCCAAGACTATATCCTCTTAGTGCCTACTTGATGGCTCATCTGTAACACCTCGAGTTTTCAATGTATAATTTCTATCATTAAGACTTATAGTCTTCCTTACTTTGAATCGTATTTATTGCGTTTACCGTTAATCGTATGCATCGCGTGAAATAGCCAAGCTTGTGCGTTAAGACTTGATTTTAGAAGTGAAACTCAGTGACTTGCACGAGTTCCTTTGCGGCTTGGAAGTCGCGACCTAAGCCGCGTAACTCACTGTCTGCCTTCAATCTCATGAACACGCACGGGCTATGCCGCGGCCTAATGTCGCGGCCAAAGCCGTGGGAAAACATCTGCATCTCTTTAGACGTATTATCCTCTTTTTCTCATTTATTTCCCATCTAACTCCTTTATTATACTCTCTCAAAACCCCTCCCTCTTCAACTGTAACACCCTAAATTTTAGAGAAACAAAATTTCGAAATTTCTGCAATATAACAGCTATAAATTGATAAAACCTGGATATAACAACCTGCTATAAAACAATTCCCAAAGTATCTTCCCGATGGAACGGGGAAATAAATTATGACTTATACAACTGATCAAATGAAGAATACACTAACAACCTAATAATCTAACTTAAATAAGAAAGATTAACATCGGGTGTTGCTATTCTTTCAAAAAGTATGTCCACTACTAAAAAACGCCGGTCTATACATCTCCCAAAAAGACCGCTCTTGGCTTCAAGACCATCCACTCAGTCCCGCGAACCCCACCGGAAACCTGGCCTGTTATACATGTCATTTTAAGAAAAAGTGTTAGGCTAAAGCCTAGTGAGATCAAACATTTGCAATTTAAGAAATCAAACATAAAAGTGAATAAAAGAGTTTCCTTTTTAAACAACAACAATAATGGTAATAATAACAATAATGCTCTTTGAAATATAACAAATACCTCTTGGGTTAACGGGGGAGACCCGCTTACTAACCCGAATGACGGAACACAAAAGTAAGCCATTCGATGGGTCAGTAAAGCCAATAAACAAATAAAGTACACGCAAGGGATGTCAGGCTCATTAGCTTTAAACGTACACCCACGGAAACTCGAATTCAACCCCGAAGGGTTCCTATGTCGAACTCCTCATCCAATATCGTAATACTTGAGCACGAAGGACTTATACCTCATCCGGTACCTAACGTGCCTCGACGTGGAAAACTAGTCGTCCCAACGCCGGAACAATAATCAACCAAATACGGGGTCATGACTCCCAATGCATCAAATAAGCCAATATAATGCGAATAAGGCCCAACACGTAATCCCAATCATGGTTAATATGAAATAAATGATTGAAGGTATTTTCCATTAAAACCGCTTCCATTGTTTACCAAGAGATCACTAGTCAAAATATAGATGGTTCCTTTTATATTCCAAATCTCCAAAATATGAAGTGAGTAAATATGCAAACTTATCAGCAGTTAACCACGATACTAATATTTCCAAGTTCATAAGTTTTTGTATAACAATGCCATCCACATAAAAGGTATAACCCAAGTAAAACAAGCTAAAGAACATTATTAGAGTTCATAAATCATCATTTCCCCAAAATCATCACAAACACCAATATCCCCAAAAGTTAGGTTTAGTACAATATTCTACAATTCAAATATATGAAAGAGGAGATATTAGGTATTCAAAATCCACCTTTTGACATGTATAAGGTTTGATAAAATGTGTAAGAACTCACCTTGGTAGTTTCCTTAAAAAAGAAACCAAACCCTAGAAATGGAGGAAATGAAAAACCACTTGAGAGCTCACCAACAACACTTCCTAAATGTGTTAAGGACTACCATTAATGACTATGAATCACCATAAATGAGGAGAGAATTCTAGAGGAAGAATACTTACCGAAATCAGCTGCCAAAAGTCGCTCCCAAACCCTAGAAATCAGATAAATGACTAAAAATCGCGACTTGGCCTTTTTATACCCAAATACCCCGTTCGCGATAGTGACATGCGAGAGTGAAATTTGTCACTCTCGCGGGCAAGGTCGATCCAGAACCCACCACCCTCAATACAAACGGGGCGATAGTGCCTCGCGATTGTGACAATGTCACTCTCGTGAGCACAATCGCGAGAAATGTACCGAGGCCACATGACCTTCGGCGATAGTGCCCTTCGCGATTGTGACAATGTTACTCTCGCGGGCACAATCGCGAGCAGCCCCAACCTTCTCAAATTTTGATGATCTCCAACCCACGATGCTTAAATCCGAAAGGCTCGATAAAATACTAATAAATCCCAACAATAATAAGGTTCCAAAATAAGAAGGAATAATACACGGAACTCAGAATTCGGGGTGTTACATCAACCATATGAAATTAGGGTTTCACCAAACTCAATCTACCTCATTTATTGATAGGAGGGAGTGCACCAACCAATGAGTCAAGCTAGAAGCATAAAACCATCATCTCCAATGTCATCTTCTTCAAAGGAATCAAACTAGGGTTTTGGGTTTTCATCAAAAACCCATATAGTGAGTACATACTTAACTTTAAAACTTCATACATGTCAAAACTAAGATTTTAGACCCTTAATCATCTCCTTGTTTGTCTATTTATGTTTAAAAATGGTTTTTGACCTAACTTGTCATTTTGGATATTTTAGGGTTCATACCATTTTGTGAAAGGATGAAGTAGTGTATATTTTAACTATGGAAATATGTTTTATTCCTTGAAATAATGGTGGCTAACCATGAGAATAAATGCATCATACCAATATTTGATTTATCACATGATGAGGGTTATTCAATAATGATATTTTGGGGGGAAATGGAAAGTATGGTTCAATATTGGTTACAAATTGTTTGTTGGCAAGACTTTGTCTAAAGATAAACTTATTTGGGTAAAGATAAGTAAATATTTTACGAAAGACATGATAGAAATCATATGTTTGATTATGGTTTGAGTCACCAATGAAATGGTGACAAGCTTTAGACTATTACTAGTGGATCCATAGGTATAGAGTCAGCTTGTTTATTGGGAATAATCCCGTTTGTAGCTAGTTGAGACATTGGACCCTAGGGTGGCAACTTGGTACGGTTATGTGGGACCGGATACTAGCCGTGGGTCATAAATGTAAATCCAAGTGAATGAGCATGATTAGGATCATTGGGTGCCCTCCCCCACATCTGAGTACGAGCCGGTGAGCTCGTGGCCTTGATCCTAGTATGGTGAGCTCAATAACTTAGAAAATGGCCTACTTTTGTGTTCCGCCACAATCCTTGGAAAATCGGGTCTCCCCCGTCATCGCAAGATGTATTTTGGACTGCAAGGTCACTATGTGGATGTCAATAATTATCTTAAACCTCTGTCTTTGAAAAGTTACTTATTATTGTTCTTATTTATTTCCAACTCATTTTATAAATTGTACGTTCTCACTAGGCGTTAAGCCTAACACTTTCCCTCAAATGATGTGTATGACAGGTTTCCTTAGCGGTGGGTCGTCCAAGGTCTGAGTGACGAGCGTGGGCTTTTGAGGCATTTTTGGATGGATATATAATTGGAGTTTAGCGTATAAACAATTACTTTATTTTGGAAATTTGAGTTGACAACCGATGTAATCTAGATAGAAGTTATTTAGATTAGTTCGTTGTTGATTTCATATTCGTTCTCATGTTTTGTAAACGTTATTTCACTTTTACCCAGTTCGGGTGGTTTACTCCAATTACAAAAGTCATATTGCCAATTTCTTTTCAATTTTTAATTTTACTCTAAATTTTAGGGTGTTACACCATCCAAATTACAAAATACCATTGTACACATTTACTCTAAGCAAAATGTAAGCTTGTGGTCCACCCACTATATTCAACATGAGAGAAGCTTATCCAAAATAATCCAAGACCTTCCAATTGGTCAAATATTCATATAACCTCACATAAGTCGTTCTCAAGTGATAAAGTTACATATGATGAACATAAAAAAACAAGGCCATGAACAAAGAGTGTATAAGTACTAAAATGCCTCTTATTAGGTCAAACCCTCAAATTAGGTCAAACCCTAAAATATGGGTTTAGTCAATGAGAAATCAAAATACCAATGGGGTTCCATAAAACCCTCCCAAAATAGATTTTAAACCATAAGTCATGTTTATCAAGTTGCCAAGTAGGGTGATTTACACCAACAATCTCCATATATCTTCAAAATATGCAAACCATAGATATTCCTCCAAATATAGGAAATATTACAAATATATGAGGAAACGATGAAAACACATTTAGACATGTATCTAGTTTTTACAAAGCATTTTAAAACTCACTACTTAGGTTTTTGGAGGAAAACCTTGAAAACTTACCTTGAAGAGGAGATGAGATTGAGACTTGGCCTTTGATTGATCCTTCCAACAAGATGACTCAAGAAAGTCTTTAATGCACCATAAATGTCTTGCACACAATCCCTAGGTCGAATTTATGAGGAGGGAGGTTTTGGGGGAGAAAAATCTCACTAAATGCTCTCAAATGCATGTATGAATGGTGAAGAATGAAAACAAATGGTTGAAAATCGGGCAAGTGGGTTTTATACTCAATCAGGCATGCGGGCGCCTTGTGCCCGACGATTGTGCCATACGACAGTCTCGTCGGCACTCTCGTCGAAATGGTACCAAGAGGAGGGGGACACGGGCGATTGTGACAATGTGGAAGTGCTCTGAGGCACTCTCGCTGTCACTTTCTCTGAGAGTGTACCGAGAGGTTACTAGTCTCGACGATTGTGACACACGATAGTGCCCAAGGGCACTTTTGCTGTCACTCTCGCACACAGCACTCTGAGGCTCGAACTTTTAACACAAGTTCCCAACTCGGCTACGTGCATGGTTTAACGATTAATAATAAAGAAGGTTCATCAAAATAATGATAATTCAGACAACATAATTAAACAGATTTTAAGTCTAACGAGAACCTAACATCCTTTTAAAATTACGGGTGTTACAGAGGTTCATTTGCAGTCACACCAATCTATTTTTTAATGAACCAGGGATTAGACGATGTATGTAAGTTAACTCAAATACCCAAAGTTACCCAATGAAAGAACTTTTAAATTTTCTTATATTTTATTGAATTTAAGTATATTTAATATATTAAAATTCGGGAAAAATATTAAACACACACCATTTATTAAATGTTAAAATAATAATTTAAACACATGACGTCTATTAAATATTAAAACATTAAATTAGAATATAAAGTTTATACTTTTATTATGTAATATATTTTATTTGTGTTGTAATTAGGGTTTTTTCGGTTTGGTTTGAGTGGTTTAACCCCTCAAGCCACAACCCAAACTGCAATGGTGGTTTTATGAAATCCAAACCGAGTAGTTTGGTAGCAAGTGACCAAATCGGTCAAAACAGATCACAAAAAGCGGTCTGGTCTAACCGGTTTAGGCAGCTTGGGCCTATTATGGATTTTAAACTTAAAAAATACAACAAATATCTCCAAATAAAATTTCTACAAATATAACATTATTAAAAAAATTCTATATCGAATAATAAAAGAAACATCTATCTCAAAATTAAAAAATATTGAGCAAGTTGAAAAAAATTATACAAGTTCACCGACAATAGTGGAATATTGGACAAACATTGAGCAAGTCAATGGACTCAGTGCGTTCGACATTCCTCCAATCCCAAGAAGCTCGATTTGAAACTTTGGATATTGATTTTTGACGGATTTCGGATTTTTGTTGATTTAGATAACGGACAATTGAGAAATAAAAACCAAAAACACAAGTCTTCGACATACATTTTTTTAATTGGACCTTAAAAGTTGAGTTTACTACATGAACATTAAATATAATTAATACATGTGTATTTTGGCAGTCGGTTCGGTCCAAACTGCTCAAAAAATGTTCAAACCGCAGACCGAACCGAACCGAGCAGTTTGACTATTTTTCAGATTAGACCGGACCGACATACCGCTCAACCTACGAAAAATGGTCCGGTTTAAACGGTTCAACGGTTTTTTAAACACCCCTACTTGTAATATTAATTATATTTTGGATTATTTAATATTCGTTAATGTATAATATTAAATTTATAAGAGTAAACTACAAATTTCGTCCCTGAAGTTTACAAAAAACTATGAAAGTGGTCTCTGAACTTCAATAAGTGCAGATTTCATCCTTGAGGTTTCGATTTTGCTATGAAAATGGTCCCTCGTCCGTTAGCTCCGTTAGATTTCTCTGTTAAGTCAAAGGTATTTTCGTCTTTTTATTACACAAGGATAAGTTTTTCAATTTTGCTTGAACTTGAGGGATCAAATTGTAATTTAGTCTAATTATATTAATATTATATTTATATATATTATATATATGGTATACATATATACACGAACACATACAGGGCACTCCACACCCTCCTCCGGCGACCACTCCGACCAACTCCGACCGGCGACCCCCAACCTTTCCCCTTTGTATGTGTGTGATATATATATGTATATATAAATGTGTGTGTGTGTGTGTTAATTATATAGGTGAGGTCGCTGGAGATGGTGATCGGCGACCCCAACCTCTCCCCTTTTGCGTGTGTGATATATATATATGTATGTATATATATGTATATATATGTGTGTGTGATATATACATGTATATATGTGTGTGTGTGTGTGTGTTAATTATATAGGTGAGGTCGCCAGAGATGGTGACCGGCGACCCCAACCTCTCCCCTTTTGTGTGTGTGTGATATATATATATATATATATATGTGTGTGTATGTGTGATATATATATATATGTATATATGTGTGTGTGTGTTAATTATATAGGTGAGGTCGCCGGAGATGGTGATCGGCGACCCCAACCTCTCCCCTTTTGTGTGTGTGTGATATATATATATATATATATATATATGTGTGTGTGTGTGTGATATATATATATATATATATATGTGTGTGTGTGTGTTAATTATATAGGTGAGGTCGCCGGAGATGGTGACCGGCGACCCCCAACCTCTCCTCTTTTCTTCGTCGCGTCGATCTCGTGATTATATATATGTGTGTGATTATATATATATATATATATATGTGTGTGTGTGTGTGTGTGATTATGTATTGTGTGTGTGTGTATATATATATATATATTTATGTGTGTGAATGAGGTCGCCGGAGATGGTGACCGGAGTGTGTGTATGTGTATATATATATATGTATATGTGTATGATTATACGTGTGATATATATATATATATATATATATATATATATATGTAGGTGTCATGTACAAGAGAGAGAGAGAGAATAAGACAAAAAGAAGTAAAGACAAAAAAACGTATAAAATGACGAAATTACCCTTGACTTAACGGACACTTTAACGGACTAACGCCACAAGGGACTACTTTCATAGCAAAATCGAAACCTCAGGGATGAAATCTGCACTTATTGACGTTCAAGGACCACTTTCATAGTTTTTTGTAAACCTCAGGGACCAAATTTGTAGTTTACTCAATTTATAATTTAATAAATAAAAATATTACGATTCCATATCAGAAGAATTAAACCATTGTTCAACTCTTTAACAACATGAAAAACCAAAAGCTCTGCCCTCCCTTCCTGCCACAATTCAGTAGGCCAGGAATTATCAACTAAGGGGTTGTTCGGTTGATTTTTCATTAAGTCCTGGATGGATAAAGTTGTCTGTATTGAGTTATCTAAATTGTTGTTCAGTTGGTGTGTTGAATAAACCATCTGAACAATCAAAAAGACTATTTTACCCTTTAATTTAAACAACATCAAATATCAATCTTATTGCATCAAACCAAGAACCCATATATCAAAAAATAACAAACACATTTTTGTGGATCAATATTTTCTACTGCAACTTTTTAGAACTTTATGAAGATCAAACTTCTTTATAAGATCTGTAACAAAAAAAAATCAAGATCTGCAAAGATTACACAGTTATCCCATCGCCAGAAAACTACCAGATCAAAATATTTGAAAACAAACATACAGAAAACTACCAAATCCAAAATCGATATAGAACCAACGTTGACTTTGAACAACAAATCAAATCGAAACAAGACTTCTTTCGGCAGACCCTTTGCTTCATACAACAAACCTATAAGAAGAACGAAAATCGATGCAGTTAGCCTAATCAGATCGTCTTCTACAACCACACCAAAACCCAAGGGAATAAGCAAGGGGTAGGAGATGACGGGAAGTGAACAGGGAGGCCACAGATTATCAGGAGACCACCGGTTATCTCGACGGAGAACCAGGAGATCGTCGTAGAACGAGGCTTAGAGACCGGGCGGAGAACGAGGCTAGACCGTCGGAGAACGATTACACCGCCAATTTATGAGAAGGTTTGAGAACGATGAAAATATGTTGGATCTAGGGAGAGAAGTTAGAGAACGATGAAAATATCCATGAGGGTAAAAAGTGATCTGGTTTCTTTTTTCTAATCAGGGGGTGTTTTACAAAGGGTAAAAATGTAAAAAATTTGGCTGAGTGGATATGAGTTCCTTTTTTGGGCTGAGCGAATAAGCCCCTTTCTGGCCCATTAAGTCACTTCCGAACACTTATATATGGCTTACCGAATAAGCCATACATGCCATACAGTCCATTAAGCCGTTACCGAACAGCCCCTAAATCCACACCTGTGTGTTGTGTGTATTGGTTCATCAATGTCTGGTTGTTGTTGAGTGTTCTTGTTTAATGTTTTAAGGAATATTAATTAATGATCAAACTATTTTCATTTTATATAACTAAAATCTCATTTAATAAATTAGTCATACATATTTTATAAACATATTTGATAAAACATCAAAAAAACATAATGTCACATTAACAATTATTAAAAATGATTCTATTATTTACATCCTTCTAAGGATACGAAGTTTATATTAAAATTTAGAAATGACTGATTTATGTTGACTTTGATGTGTGAGGAAAAGTATGAAGGTGCATGAATTCTTATAGGAAGGTATATTTAGCTTTACAACCATGTTTTAAGTTATTTCCCACCTTGTCCATTTTGTATATAGGTATATTAAAAAAAATATTGTTAAATGTTAATTTATTAATAATAAAAATGTCCTTTTTTTCCCTTAAGAAACAAGTATTTGCAACTTGCAAGTACCAATAAATATAACTAGTGCACACTTTAGAAGGTGGGGATCAAGAGGTTAAAGATCATCTATGGTTTCAAACGTTTGATCTCACTTAAGATTTTGTTGGGTCTTTTGGTACTTTTTTTTTTTGGAAAAAAATAGAACTTTTTTTTTCTAGTTTTCTTTAAAATATAAATTGGTTACGAAGTTATCGAATATCTATCTGTTTGTATCGATAGTTTACAGATAGTTATATGTGTTAGTGAATGCCCAAAAGTTAATCATACGATGATTGTAATTTTGAGTTTTGTTTCATTAAAATTAATATATAAATAAAAGGCATCGTCCAATTTATTATGTCTATGTTGTATTCTGTATTTTTAATTATTCATAATAAATAACCTTAAAATAATGTATTCTAAATGTCCCTATTTAAATATTATTTTGGATTTTAAGTTTGAAGTAATATGATAAAGACTAACATATGTAGGGATTCATATAGAGATATTAAATCTGCATAAGGTACAAAATGGAAATTTTGTGTATCGGACGTGACTCGCTATGAAAACACTTCATTGGATGTCATGTGAGTGTCACAAGTGTTTCTCATGTGGTCAAAGCACATGTTATTCTTTGACTTGAGAAATATGGAGTTTGGTATGTGTGAGTAATATATTTTTACATTTGTTCTAATCATTTCGTAACTGGGTGACAGAATTATCGTTGTGTATGTTATAAATCACATGGTAGAACTAGCATGTATCGAGATATGATTTGTCCCTACTTTATGACGGGAGTGATGTCTCTAGGCCCCTTGATAAATATATAATAAGAAAATGCATGCATGCTCAGATAAATGATATTGGATATCAATTTATGTTTTTATTAGTATATTAGGGAATCAAGAAACTAGAGATTAGACATAACGAGAATGACACATTCAATGCCTCGTGTTCAATTTGGACATCAAGGACAAAAGAATTAAATGTGTAAACTAAAATTAACTACAAACCGATAATTTGTTGTATCACCAATTCTCGTCATTTGGGTGACGATGATGTATTGCTAGATGTCACTCATCGTTTATGTAACACCCGAATTTTCGGTATGTTATTTCCTTTACTTTCTTCCCCATAATTCCCTCCTTTTGTTATGAAACCCTTTGTATGAGTATCTTCGACTTTAGGCATTAACCTTGTATGTGTCGATGCTCAGAAATCAATTTTCGGAGCCCGAAGGGTTCACGCGATAGTGACAGCGTCACTATCGCCGCGACATAATCGCTGGAGAAGGTTTGAGGTCGCGGTACAAATGGCGCGATTGTGACCGCGATAGTGACAAGTGTCACTATCGCAGGGCACTATCACTGAGATTGTACCGCGAGTGGTTAGACGCGGGCGATAGTGCCCCGCGATTGTGACAATTGTCACTCTCGCGGGCAAGGTCGCGAGCGGGGTGCAGAGCTTAAAACAGACCCCATCCGACCCTTAGCTCATTTATTCCACATTTATGTTTGTGTTGGGCGATTTTCTAAGAACCTAGGTGAGTTTAATCCTCTATCTTCATTCATTTATCTTTAATGGAAGCTTAAGATCCTTTATTACTCATTCTAGGTTATCAAGTGTTTGGTGTGGAGACTTCAAGCTCTCAAGTTCAAGATCTCTATCATCTAGGAAAATTTCTAGGGTTTAGAATAAACCCATTGTGAGTTCATATAACCTTTTTACAAACCTTATACATGTCAAAACTTGCATTTTAAACTCCTACATATCTCCTTGGCTTTTGATTGGTATTTATTACATTTTGACCTAAAAATGGGATTTTTGGAGATTTTATGGTTCTTGCTATTTTGTTAAAGGGAAGAGTTCTATATTCATATGTGGTAAAATAAAGTACTACTTGCACTCTTTAGGGTGAGGTACTTGAAAGAAAGTATATAATCTCATGTATGATTTTCATTCTTATCAGCAGTTGAACTTGGAAATGTATATTTGGAAATAAAGGTTATTGAGAGCTTTATGTGTTATTAATGTTAGTCACAAATGAAATTGTGACAAGTCTAGACTATTACTAGTGGATCCCTAGGTATTGAGTCGGCTTACTTTTGGGATGTTATTCCCCTTGTAGCTGGTTGAGAGATTTGATCCTTAGGGGCCATTTGGTACGGTTATGTGAGACCGGTTACTAGCCATGGATCATAGTGTAATTCTAGTGAACGAGTATGACTTGGATTCCTCGGGGGGCCTCCCTCACATCTTAGTACGGACCGATGTTGTTAGTGGCCATGGATTTCGAGTGTTTAACTCATAACTTGGATTGTGACCTACTATGTGTTCCACTACAATCCTTGGTAAATCGGATACCCCTTGTCATCGTAAGATGAGTTTTGGATCGAGAGGCCCTTTCGTGGCAAATACTTCAATTGTAAACGCTATTGTCTTGAAAAGATTTCCTTTTGTTACACTGTCAATATTTCTGTAAATTATAAACTGTATGTTCTCACTAGGCTTTAAGCCTGACACTTTTTCTGAAATGATGTGTATAACAGGTTCCCTTAGCAGCGGGTCGTCAAGGGGTTGAGTGAAGAGTGTGGTCTCTTGAGGGCATTTTTGGATGATAGATATTTTGGAGTCTTGGCGTTTAAAACAATTTATTGATTTTTGGAATTGGGTTGACAACCTATGTAATCTAGATAGAAATGGTTTAGATTAGTTTGTTGTCTATTTCCCATGCATTTTATACAGGTTTTGTAAACGCGTACACTTTTACCCTTTTTAGGTGGTTAGCTCTTAATATAAATGTTATATTGCCAAAATTTCAATTTTTAAAAATTATCCAATTTTTAGGGTGTTACAAGTTGGTATCAGAGCCCTAGTTTAAGTGAACTAGGCATGATTGTAAGATGTCTAGACTTAGACTGAGTATGTTAGGCAATGATTTGTGAGTTGGGTAGATCTTCTAAGATGGGTTAGTCTTAGAGTCGACGGAAATTATGTTCATCAAGCATTGTGATGATGGTAACAAGGACCCTTATGTGTTATATGTTCATAATCTCACTTAGCTAATGTTATTATGAGGATATTTTACTTGAGTGTACTTGGTTTGCTAATGTTATGACAATTGGTAGACGTAGTAGTACGTTTCTTTCGTGCTTACTTCAGTTAATTTCCTTCTTACTCTTTCTCATGCTTGTGTGTCAACCATTATTCTAATATGGTGAACACTTGCAGTCGACCGTTAGCCGATAGGAATGTACGTGAAGATAGCTCGCCCGAGCGGAATCCAGTAGTTAGGGCAGCGACCGTCATTCCTCCGGGTATGCCGCCTATATTCACGGGAGAAGTGGATCAAGTGCCAAGAGTGGAGTTGGCATCCACGAACCCGGTTGTACAAGAGGAAACCCTCAAGCCGACATGATGGCCCGCATTATGCAGATGGTTTCATCGGCTATGGAGAAGCAGTAGGAAGCGATTCTGAAGTTGTTAGAAGACCGAGATGCATGTCTCAAGAGAAATGAGGCGGTTATAGAGAACGTCGTGGTTGGTTCTGGTGTTACTGGTCAGGGGATCAAAACGGAAGAGCACAGGATTGTGGGTGCTCAAAAAAGTGGAAGGAGCTGCACCTATAAATCCTTTCTGGGTTGCGAACCACCGGAATTCTTCGATTCTGACGACCCGATTGTGTGTTTAAAGTGGATTCAGGCTGTCGAGCAGGGTTTTGGATCGTCTGAGTGTGGGGACGACCAGAGAGTGAGGTTTAGTATCCAGTTGCTTAGAGATTCGGCACTCACGTGGTGGAATGTCACTCAGTTCACTCTCTCTCCTACCGTCCTGGCTCAGTTGTCTTGGGCCGAGTTTAAGAAAAAGATCTTGGAAGAGTTCTGCAGCGAAAGATCTATGGACCATATCGAAGCTGAGTTTCGGTCTATAGTGAAAGGAAACTTGACGGTGCGGGAGTACACCCGTCAGTTTATGGAGAAGCTAGGACTAGTGGGGCACGCGGCCTCAAGTCGCGGCATAAGCCGCCCGCGTTTCTGAGAAGGAAAATCATACAGTGGGTTACGCGGCTTGTGTCGTGGCTTGCAAGCCGCGGTGTAACCCGCGTAAGCCCCTGTGGTTTACCATTTCCACCAAAACTCAAATACTCTAACTTGATACAAAACGCGGTGCTAACGATAAACAAGGATAGAAATCTTAACGCTAGAGTTTACATAACGAAAATTCGGGGTGTTACAATCCTCCCCAACTTGGAGATGATTTCGTCCCCGAAATCCCAACTACTCGAAAAGATGAGGATATCTTCGCTTCATATCCTCTTCAGCTTCCCACGTCACATTAGCTCCCTGATGGTGCTTCCACTGAACTTTGACCATCGTGACCTCTTTGTGACGAAGCTTCTTTGACTTTCGATCCAGAATAGCTTTGGGTTCCTCGACACAACGATTACCTTCGTCCACTCTTATCTCAGAAAGGGGAATGAAGCTTTCCTCATCCGCCAAACACTTTCGGAGATAACAAATATGAAACGTGTTGTGGATTTCGTTCATTTCTGGTGGAAGTTCCAACTGGTAGGCCTGCGAGCCCACACGCTTGAGCACTTTGAACGGTACGAGGAAACGAGGACTCAACTTCCCACGTTTTCCGAATCGGATAATGCCTTTCCACGGCGACACCTTTAGCATCACACGGTCGTCCACTTAAAACTCCATTGGCCGCCTCTTCTTATCTGCATAACTCTTTTGCCGATCCTGAGCTGCTTTCAAACATTCCCGAATACCCTTAACTTTATCAGCCGTCTCTTGCACAATTTTGGGTTCGGCGAATTGCTTCTCTCCCGCTTCTAACCAACACACAGGAGTTCGGCACTTTCGCCCGTACAATGCCTCAAATGGTGCCATTCCGATGCTTGAGTGGTAGCTATTGTTGTAAGCAAACTCCACCAAAGGTAGGTGAGAGTCCCAACTACCCCCAAAATCGATGACACAAGACCTTAGCATGTCTTCAAGCTTTTGGATTGTTCTCTCGCTTTGACCGTCAGTTTGTGGATGGTAAGCCGTACTCAACTTTATTCGTGTACCAAGCTCCTTCTGAAAACTATCCCAAAATTTCGAAGTAAACCGACTATCACGATCAGACACGATCGATAAGGGTACTCCATGCCTCGAGACCACCTCATCAATGTAGAGTTTAGCTAACTTTTCCATTGGTAAGGTCTCGCGCATAGCCAAAAAGTGAGCACTTTTAGTCAATCGATCGACTATTACCCAAATGGTATCGTGACCTCGAAGAGTATTAGGCAACTTCGTCACGAAGTCCATGGTAATGTGCTCCCATTTCCACTTGGGGATTTATAAGGACTGAAGACTCCCATACGGTCGTTGATGTTCGGCCTTCACTTGTAAGCACGTCACATAGTGCTCCACGTAACGCGCCACATCAAGTTTCATCACCGGCCACCAATAATGTAACTTCAAGTACCGGTACATCTTTGTACTTCCTGGATGGATGGAATACTTGGACTTGTGGGCATCCTCAAGAAGTAGTTCACGATTGCCTCCAAGCTTGGGCACCCAAACGCGACCGTTGAACAACTTTACCCCATGGCTATCTTCCGTTAAGAGCAATCGTTGCTTTGTCATGACTTCGTCCTTAAGATTTTCTTCCCTCAAGGCTTCTGCTTGAGATGTCTTGATCTTCTCAACAAGACTTGACACCAACTCGATTCTCGCAAGGGTAGCCTGAATACTTCCGCTATAGTCCTTCCGACTTAACGCATCAGCCACTAAGTTTGCTTTATCGGGATGGTAAAGCAATTCACAATCGTAGTCTTTAAGTAACTCGAGCCACCACCTTTGCCTCATGTTCAACTCCTTTTGATCAAAAACGTATTTCAAACTCTTATGATCAGTGTAGAGTATACATTTTGTGCCATAAAGGTAATGCCGCCAAAGCTTCAAAGCGAACACCACTGCTGCTAACTCCAAATCGTGGGTAGGGTAATTCTTTTTGTGGATTTTGAGTTGCCTTGAGGTGTACGCGATCACCTTGCCTCTTTGCATCAACACGCATCCTAATCCCATTTTTGAAGCGTCGTTATAGACCACAAAGTCTTCCGACCCTTCGGGTAGCGACAAGATTGGAGCTTCACACAACTTTCTTTGCAAAGTCCGGAACGCTTTCTCTTGCGTTTCGGTCCAAACGAATCTCACATTCTTCCGCGTCAACGTTGTAAAGGATGAAGCGATTTTTGAAAAGTCTTGAATAAATCTCCGGTAATATCCCGCCAATCCCAAGAAACTTCGGATTTCAGACGGACTCTTGGGAGGCTCCCAATTCATCATAACTTCAATCTTGGAGGGGTCCACTTTCACTCCGTCTCGAGTGACAACGTGACCCAAGAATTGCACCTCTTCAAGCCAAAAATCGCACTTGGAGAATCTGGCGTATAATCTCTCTTTTCTCAACACTTCTAGAACTTCACGAAGATGTTGCTCGTGTTCCAACTCGCTCTTGGAATATACGAGTATATCATCAATGAATACGATGACCGACTTGTCGAGGAAGGGTCGGCACACCCTATTCATCAAATCCATAAACACCGCCGGTGCGTTCGTTAGGCCAAACGGCATTACAAGGAATTCGTAATGGCCATAACGCGTTCTAAAGGTCGTCTTTGAAACATCTTCACCCCTCACATTCACTTGGTGATACCCCGAACGTAAGTCGATCTTGGAGAAACACCCCGCTCCTTGGAGTTGATCGAACAGATCGTCTATTCTCGGAGGCGGGTACTTGTTCTTCACCGTTGCCTTGTTCAACTCACGGTAATCGATGCACATTCTCATTGTGCCATCCTTCTTCTTGACAAACAATACCGGAGCTCCCCAAGGCGACGAGCTCGGTCTTATGAAACCCTTCTCTAAAAGCTCTTGGAGTTGAGCCATCATCTCTTGCATCTCCGATGGCGCCAATCGGTAAGGATCTATAGCAATCGGATCCGCTCCCGGCACGAGATCAATCCGAAACTCTACTTGACGATCGAGTGGTAACCCGGGCAAGTCGTCCAGAATGACATCGGGAAACTCCCGCACTATCTTTACATCTTCAAGATTTGACTTCTCTAACTTGGCGTCGATTACGTAGGCTAGGAAGGACGAGCATCCTTTCACCAAGCATTTGCGCTCCTTAGCCATGGTGATGATTGCTACATCGCCTTTCCTCTTCTCGCCGTAAATCACAACATCACCTTCAGGATTGGGGAGTCGGATTATTTTCTTGGAGCATACGATCTCAGCATGATGGTTTGCCAACCAATCCATACCGACCACCACATCAAAACCCCAAATAATAATCGGCATCAAATCGATCGGGATTTCTCTCCCTTCGATTCCGAGAGTACACTTCTTCAGAACATCGCGGATTAGAACTTGACTACCATTTGCTATCTCTACCACTAACGCATTCTCTAGACTATTAGTGGGCATGGCAAGCTTTTGACGAAACAACTCAGATATAAAAGAGAAACTAGCACCCGAATCGAACTGTACACGAGCAGATATGGAGTTTAGAAGAAACGTACCCGCTACCACATCGGCGGATGCCTTGGAATCATCGACCGTCATCTGAAAAGCTCGTCCCAGAACCCTAGGTGGGTTCTCTCTTTTCTCCGGCGCACTTCCCAACTTGAACTTCGGGCAATCTCTCTTCATATGCCCCGGTGCCTTGCACTCGAAGCAGATAAGCCCTCTGATCGGGCAATCTTTGGTGGCGTGACCAGACTTGTCACACTTGCTGCAAGGTTGAGGAGTAGGGTTACAGTTACCATGGTGCTTGCTATGACATCTCCGACACCATCTAGCTTCTTGATACTCACTGAAGCTTCGGTTTCCGACAAAAGGTCGGGTTCTCTTGAGAGGTACGGAATTACTCTCCCACTTTCTCTTGTCCATAGACACCACAACTTTCTCTGGTTTACCCTTCGTGTAAACCTCTTCCATAAACTGTGCCTCCTCAATCGTCTCATGAAGGTTAGAAGCCTTCGAGTTGCGGACCATAGACATCATGTCCGCCGGCAGACCCTTCAGATAGGCCTTTATATTCTCCTTTTCAGTTGAGGCCACATGCCCCACTAAACCCAGCTTCTCCATAAATTGACGGGTGTACTCCCTCACCGTCAAGTTCACTTTTTCAAGCGACCGAAACTCCGCTTCAATTTTATCCATGGCCCTCTCACTGCAGTATAGCTGAGCTAACACAGTAGAAGAGAGGGTGGCCTGAGTGACAGTCCACCATGAGAGTGTCGTATCTCAGAGTAATTGAGAACCGAATCTCACTTTCTGATCGTCCCCACACTCGGAGGAGCCGAAAGCCTGTTCGACCACTTGGATCCACTTAACGCACGCAACCGGATCTTCAGAACCCGAGAACTCTGGTGGTCCACAACTGAGAAAAGATTTGTAGGAGCAACTCTTCCCACCTCTCGGAGCACCAACAACCCTGTGCTCTTCAGTTCTGATTCTGTTCCCGGTGCCTCTAGAACCAACTAACACGTTCTCTTCCACTGCCTCGTGCCTTCTGAGGCTCGCATCACGGTCTTCCATCATCTTCAGAAACGCCTCTTGCTGCTTCTCCATAGCCAACATCACCATCTGCATGACGCTGGCCATCATTTCAGCTTGAGGGTTTGCCTCTTGAATAAACGGGTTCATGGATGCTAATTCCACCCTAGGCACTTGTTCCACTTCCCCGGTGAATATCGGTAGCATACCGGGAGGAACGACAGCTGGCACCCTTACCGTCGGGTTTTGATTGGGCGAACTAACATCGCGAAGGTCTCCGTCGCCTAACTGACGATTACGAGTGTTCACCATAAGCAATAATGGCTGCAACACAATCACGAGAAAGAGTAAGAGAGAGAGAGAATAAAACACGAAAGAAAACGGCAACCACATTACCAATTGTCATAGTAACGACACTTCAAGCACACTCACGTAAAACATCCTCATAATAACATTAGCTAAGTGAGATTATGAACATATAATACATAAAGGTCCTTGTTACCATCGCCACAACGCTTGATAAACATAATTTTCGTCGACTCTAAGACAAACCCATCTTAGGAGTTCTACCCAAACTCACAATCAAGGCTTAACATACTCAGTCTAAGTCTAAACATCTTACATTCATGCCTAGTTCACTTAAACTAGAGCTCTGATACCAACTTGTAACATCCTAAATAATAGAGTAATTTAAAATTCGATAATTGGCAATATGATGTTTGTATTTGGCATAAACCACCCAAGAAGGGAAAATGTATAAGGCATTTACAAAAACCTATGAACGGATATATAAATTGACAACAAACTAATCTAAACATATACTATCTAGATTACATTGGTTGTCAACCCAAAATCATCAAAAGAAGGGACTTAATCAAATGCCCAACGCCATAAACTAATCATCTCAAAAATGCCTCGAGTCCTTGCTCGTCACTCAAACCCTTGGCAACCCACCGCTAAGGAAACCTGTTATACACATTATTTGAGAAAAGGTATTAGGCTTAAAGCCTAGTAAGAACATACAGTTTATAATTCGAAGAAATATAGACAATTGAAATAAAAGGAAAAGTTTGCAAAAGAGTTGAGTTTACAATTTTAAAACTTTGCCACATAAGGATTGTTCGGTCCAAAATTCATCTTGCGATGACAGGGGATACCCGTTTTACCAAGGATTGTAGCGGAATACCGAGTAAGCCACAATCCGGGTTATGAGCTAAATACTTGGAATCCATGGCCACGAACAACGTCGGTCCGTACTAAGATGTGGGGGAGGGCACCCGAGGAAACCAAGTCATACTCGTTCACTAGGACTACATTATGATCCATGGCTAGTAATCGGTCCCACATAACCGTACCAAAGGGCCTCCGAGGATCAAATGCATCCATAGCTACAATGGGGAAAAACATCCCAAAATATATAATCCGACTCAATACCTAGGGATCCACTAGTAATAGTCTAGACTTGTCACAATTCCATTTGTGACTAACCAAAGCTAAACACATAGCTTCCAATAATCTTTATTTCAAAATAAGCATTTCCAAGTTTAACTGCTGATGAGAATGAAAATCATAAAATGAGATCTTATGCATAATTTCAAGTACTTCGCCAAAATGTGCAAATAGTACAATGATTTACTACTTATAAACTGAAACCTTCCTTTTAGCAAAATGTAGCAAAACCCTAAAATCTCCCAAAATTCAAGTTAGGTCAAAATGTAATAATCTTAAATCCAAAACCCAA
Source organism: Arctium minus (assembly GCA_954870635.1). Taxonomy (NCBI): domain Eukaryota; kingdom Viridiplantae; phylum Streptophyta; class Magnoliopsida; order Asterales; family Asteraceae; genus Arctium; species Arctium minus. The sequence continues at coordinate 38,415,207 of OX941085.1, read as the reverse complement.
GGAGATATATAGGAGTTTAAAATATAAGTTTTGATATGTATAACGTTTAGAAATGATAGTAGGAACTCACCAAGTGGGTTTTTGAAGAAAACCTAAACCCTAGATTTAACCTTGGGGAAGATGACAATGGAGGTGGATACTTCAATGCCCAAACTTGAAACGTTGATTGTTATACCCAACTTCTAACACTAAATTATGTAGATTTAGGTTGGTGAAACCCTAATTTCGGATGAGAGGAGTTATGAGGGTTGAGAGGGAGAGTTAATATGGTAGATGAGAAATAAATGAAGTGAAATAGGGGAGAAACCCGTATTTGGGCGTCCAGGGGAGTCCCGCGGGTTATGTCGCGGCCTCAAGTCGCGGCATAAGCCGCCCGCGTTCCTGAGAGGGAAAATCATACAGTGGGTTACGCGGCTTGTGCCGTGGGCCCCTGTGGTTTACCATTTCCACCAAAACTCAAATACTCTAACTTGATACAAAATGCGGTGCTAACGACAAATGTTAAACACCATAACACCAAGATTAAACGAAAAACAAGACTAGAAGTCTTAACGCTAGAGTTTACATAACGAAAATTCGGGGTGTTACAGCTAAGACGCGAAAGTGCTTGGTGAAAGGATGTTCGTCCTTCCTAGCATACGTAGTCGACGCCAAGCTGGAGAAGAAGAAACTTGAAGATCTAAAGGTGGTGCGCGAGTTTCCCAACGTTTTTTCGGATGACTTGCCCGATTTACCACTCGACCGTCAAGTAGAATTTCGGATAGATCTTGTATCGGGAGTGGCTCCTATTGCTAGAGCCCCTTACTGGTTGGCGCCATTGGAGATGCAAGAAATGATGGCTCAACTCCAAGAACTCCTAGAGAAGGGGTTTATAAGACCGAGTTCGTCGCCTTGGGGAGCTCCAATCTTGTTTGTCAAGAAGAAGGATGACACAATGAGAATGTGCATCGATTATCGTGAACTGAATAAGGCTACGGTGAAGAATAAGTATCCACTCCCGAGAATCGACGACTTATTCGACCAACTACAAGGAGCAGGTTGTTTCTCGAAGATCGATTTGCGCTTGGGATATCACTAAGTGAAGGTGAGAGAGGGAGACGTTCCGAAGACGGCTTTTAGAACGTGTTACGGTCATTACGAATTTCTAGTGATGTCGTTTGGGCTGACTAACGCACCGACGGTGTTTATGGATTTGATGAATAGGGTGTGCTGACCATTCCTTGACAAGTCGGTCATTGTATTCATTGATGACATATTCGTGTATTCTAAGAGTGAGTCGGATCACGAGCAACACCTTCGCGAAGTTCTAGAAGTGTTGAGAAAAGAGAGATTGTACGATAAATTTTCCAAATGCAATTTTTGGCTTGAATAGGTACAATTCTTGGGTCACGTTGTCACTCGGGACGGAGTGAAAGTGGACCCCTCCAAAACTGAAGCCACGATGAATTGGGAGTCTCCCAAGAGTCCGTCCGAAATCCGAAGCTTCTTGGGTTTGGCGGGATATTACCGGAGATTCATTCAAGACTTCTCCAAGATCGCTTCTTTCTTGACGACTTTGACTAGGAAGAATGTGAAGTTCGTTTGGACAGAAGCGCAAGAGAAGGCGTTCCGGACCCTTCAGAAGAAGTTGTGTGAGGCCCCGATTTTATCGTTACCCGAAGGATCGGAAGACTTCGTGGTTTATAGCGACACTTCGAAGATGGGGTTCGGTTGTGTGTTGATGCAAAAAGGCAAGGTGATCGCTTACGCATCGAGACAACTCAAGATTCACAAAAAGAACTACCCTACCCATGATCTAGAGTTGGCGGCGATGGTGTTCACTTTGAAACTTTGGTGACACTACCTCTACGGTACAAAATGTACTCTTTACACGGATCATAAAAGTTTGAAGTACGTTTTTGATCAAAAAGAGTTGAACATGAGGCAAAGGCGGTGGCTCGAGTTACTCAAGGACTATGATTGTGAGTTGCTTTACCATCCCGGTAAGGAGAACGTGGTGGCTGATGCGTTAAGTCGGAAGGACTATAGCGGAAGTATTCAGGCTACCCTTTCGAGAATCGAGTTAGTGTCAAGTCTTATTGAGAAGATCAAGACATCTCAAGTGGAGGCATTGTTGGAAGAAATATCAAGGAAGAAGTCATGACAAAACAACGTTTGCTCTTAACGGAAGATAGTCGTGGAGTTAAATTGTTCAACGGTCGTGTGTGGGTGCCCAAGTTTGGGGGCAATCGGGAACTTCTTCTTGAGGATGCTCACAAGTCAAAGTATTTCATTCATCCGGGAAGTACGAAGATGTACCGGAATTTGAAGCTACATTACTGGTGGCAGGTAATGAAGCTTGATATAGCACGGTACGTGGAACGTTGTGTGACGTGCCTGAAGGTGAAGGTCGAGCATCAACGACCGTACAGGAGTCTTCAATCCTTAGAGAACCCCGAGTGGAAATGAGAGCATATTACCATGGACTTCGTGACTAATTTGCCCAAGACTCTTCGAGGTCACGATACCATATGGGTGATAGTTGACCAGTTGACCAAGAGCGCTCATTTCTTGGCCATGCGTGAGACACTACCGATGGACAAATTAGCAAAGCTTTACATCGATGAGGTTGTTTCGAGGCATGGAGTGCCCTTGTTTATTGTGTCATATCGTGACAGTCGGTTCACTTCCAATTTTTGGGATGGCTTGCAGAAGAAGCTTGGTACGCGCGTGAAGTTGAGTACGACTTACCACCCTCAAACCGACGGTCAAAGCGAGAGAACGATCCAAATGCTCGAAGACATGTTAAGGTCTTGCGTTATCGACTTCGGGGGTAGTTGGGACTCTCACCTAACTTTGGTGAAGTTTGCTTACAATAATACCTACCACTCGAGTATCGGAATGGCTCCGTTCGAGGCCTTATACGGGAGGAAGTGCAGAACTCCCGTATGTTGGCTTGAAGCAGGAGAGAAGCAATTTGTCGGACCTGAAATCGTGCAAGAGACGGCCGATAAGGTTAAAGGCATTCGGGAGAGATTGAAAGCGGCTCAAGATCGGCAAAAGAGCTATGCCGATAAAAAGAGACGGCCGATGGAATTCCAAGTAGGCGACCGTGTACTGCTAAAGGTGTCGCCATGGAAGGGCCTAATTCGGTTCGGAAAACGCGGGAAGTTGAGTCCCCGTTTCCTTGGACCATTTAAAGTGCTTAAGTGTGTGGGCTTGCAGGCTTACCAGTTGGAACTTCCTCCAGAAATGAATGGGATCCACAACACATTCCATATATGTTACCTTCGGAAGTGTTTGGCGGAAGAGGAAAGCGTAATCCCTCTCTCCGAGATTAGAGTGGACGAGAGTAACCGTTGTGTTGAAGAACCCAACGCTATTTTGGAGAAAAAGTCAAAGAAACTTCACCACAAGGAAGTCACGATGGTCAAAGTGCAATGGAAGCATCATCGCGGTGCCAATGTGACGTGGGAAGCCGAGGAGGATATGAAGCGAAGATATCCTCACTTGTTCGAGTAGTTGGGATTTCGGGGACGAAATCATTTTCCAAGTTGGGGAGGATTGTAACACCCGGATTTTCGGTATGTTATTTCATTTACTTTCTTCCCCATACTTCCCTCCTTTTGTTATGAAACCCTTTGTATGAGTATCTTCGACTTTAGGCATTAACCTTGTATGTGCCGATGCTCAGAAATCAATTTTCGGAGCCCGAAGGGTTCACGCGATAGTGACAGCGTCACTATCGCCGCGGCATAATCGCTAGAGAGGGTTTGAGGTTGCGGTACAAATGGTGTGATTGTGACCGTGATAGTTACAAGTGTCACTATCGCAGGGCACTATCGCTGAGATTGTACCACGGGTGGTTAGACGCAGGCGATAGTGCCCCGCGATTGTGACAATTGTCACTCTCGCAGGCAAGGTCGCGAGCGGGGTACAGAGCTTAAAACAGACCCCATCCGACCCTTAACTCATTTATTCCACATTTATGTTTGTGTTGGCGATTTTCTAAGAACCTAGGTGAGTTTCATCCTCTCTCTCTCTCTCTCTCTCTCTCTCTCTTCATTCATTTCTCTTTAATGGAAGCTTAAGATCCTTTATTACTCATTCTAGGTTATCAAGTGTTTGGTGTGGAGACTTCAAGCTCTCAAGTTCAAGATCTCTTCATCTAGGAAAATTTCTAGGGTTTAGAATAAACCCATTGTGAGTTCATATAATCTTTTTACAAACCTTATACATGTCAAAACTTGCATTTTAAACTCCTACATGGCTTTTGATTGGTATTTATTACATTTTGACCTAAAAATGGGATTTTTGGAGATTTTAGGGTTCTTGCTATTTTGTTAAAGGGAAGAGTTCTATTTTCATATGTGGTAAAATAAAGTACTACTTGCACTCTTTAGGGTGAGGTACTTGAAAGAAAATATATAATCTCATGTATGATTTTCATTCTTATCAACAGTTGAACTTGGAAATGTATATTTGGAAATAAAGGTTATTGAGAACTTTATGTGTTATTAATGTTAGTCACAAATGAAATTGTGACAAGTCTAGACTATTACTAGTGGATCCCTAGGTATTGAGTCGGCTTACTTTTGGGATGTTATTCCCCTTGTAGCTGGTTGAGAGATTTGATCCTTAGAGGCCATTTGGTACGGTTATGTGAGACCGGTTACTAGCCATGGATCATAGTGTAATTCTAGTGAACGAGTATGACTCGGATTCTTCGGGGGGCCTCCCTCACATCTTAGTACGGACCGGTGTTGTTCGTGGCCATGGATTCCGAGTGTTTAACTCATAACTTGGATTGTGACCTACTTTGTGTTCCGCTACAATCCTCGGTAAATCGGATACCCCTTGTCATCGTAAGATGAATTTTGGATCGAGAGGCCCTTTCGTGGCAAATACTTCAATTGTAAACGCTATTGTCTTGAAAAGATTTCCTTTCGTTACATTGTCAATATTTCTGTAAATTATAACTGTATGTTCTCACTAGGCTTTAAGTCTAACACTTTTTCTGAAATGATGTGTATAACAGGTTCCCTTAGGGACGGGTGGTCAAGGGGTTGACTGAAGAGCATGGTCTCTTGAGGGAATTTTTGGATGATAGATATTTTGGAGTCTTGGCGTTTAAAACAATTTATTGATTTTTGGAATTGGGTTGACAACCTATGTAATCTAGATAGAAATGGTTTAGATTAGTTTGTTGTCTATTTCCATGCATTTTATACAGGTTTTGTAAACTCGTACACTTTTACCCTTTTTGGGTGGTTAGCTCCGAATACAAATGTTATATTGCCGAAATTTCAATTTTTAAAAATTACCCCAATTTTTAGGGTGTTACAGTTTATAACTATAAATACGAGATTTATATTTGCTACCAACATGTCGAGAACCCATTGGGTCACACACTTTGAACATATTCGAATAAGGAGTTTCAATAATTATAACGTTTAATTATTATATCTGATTTATATTGATTTAATTTGATTAAATAAAATAAGATATTATTTATGTTGGACATAAATAAAGCTGACTAGGGATGACCTTTGTAAGGGAGTCACTATAAAAAAGGCTACTTTTGCCGGAGGAAAATGTGGTCGGCAAAAGGCTCAAAAGTCGCCGGCAAAAGTTCAAAATCTTTTGCCGTCAGACTTTTCCGTCGGCAAAAGTTGTCGTGAAAAGTTGGCCGCTAAAAGGGTTTTTACCGGCTAACAACATGGGTTGTCGGTAAAGATTCTTTTGCCAGCGAAAGATAGTCGTCGGCAAAAACGTCTCTCAAGTAATCGTATAAAGTCTTTTTCCGGGCGACTACATGTTTTTGCCAACGTAAATTTTTCCGTCGGCAAAAGTTTTTTTAACTTTACACATAACTTTTTACCGACACAAAAGTTAGTCGGCAAAAGTTTTGTTTGACTTTTTTGGTCAATTCTCTACCAACACAAAAACTCGTCGGTAAAAGTTAATGGTATTTTTTGGTCATCCTTTTTACCGACACAAAAACCGGACGGCAAAATTTGTTGACCACATAATGGAACATTTATCAACCCGTTTGGACGAATTTTTGTCAATAAAAATAATAAACAATTATAAAAGGCAAAATATAAAAGCAGCTTAAAATATTAATCAACTAATAATAAAAAAAAACAATAACAAAAATATCTTTTAAAATAATCCCAACAAAATCAAAATATCTTTTCAACATATATAAGAAATAAAGGTAGATAAAATGTACTAGGCAAGATTCTCTGCAACATTATCTTCCTCATCGGCTGACTCAAACGGTTGACTAGTAGTTGCATCGTCAAAGATAACCGGCGGTGGAGGCGGAGCGCTTACAGTGGATAACAAATGTTGCGGAACATTTATTCCGGGTACAAGGTCTTAAATCTGTTGAAACAGTTTTTTCATCTCATTCATATCTTCCATTTGTTGCACCGAAAAATCATGTTGGGCAGCCGTAAACTGTCTAAGTTGCTTGTTTTCCTTTATGATTATGTCAATGTGTTCTTGTTGGTGCGTACTAAAGGTGGAGGTTGAAGTACGTGCTCGCTTTCCCCCAAATGCTTTGAGCCTAGACAATGATCCAAATCCTTTCTTATGTCGGGATCGGGAGCCTAGAACATCAGAAATGATATCCAGGTCCGTAGGTCCGTAGGATACTGGTCGGTATCACCTTGATCAGACGAGACAACATGTGTACTTTGTGATGCTCGTCGTTGAATCATCTCTTGCTAAATAAAATAAGAAGAAATATAAGAAACAATTTATTATAAATATACCTACTATTGCATGCCTTTTGATCAAAACAACTTAAATGATTTAAATTAAATGATCCTAAAAATCATATAAAGCAATAAAAAAGATTGGATAAAAGAGCTAACTTACATGTGCCTTCTCCGTTGCCTCACTTCGCCAACCATCTTGTTTTCGGTGGAGTTGTTCAAATGTGTCGATCATGCTTGGAGGTTGACTTGATTTTGCAGCCTAGATTGAAAAAGAAATTTATATATAATCATAACACACAATTAAAATAAGACAAGACATAGATGCAATTCATATAACTTACGATTTCACGAACATGTGCCACAATAGACTTAGGTGGCGTTTGTTTTTTAAGTAGTGCTGAAGTCTGAAGTCTGATTTCACTTCTGATTTTTAAGTGGTGGTGCTGAAGTCTGAAATCTGAATAAAAAAGACTGTTTGTTTTTTAAGTGATGGTGCTGAAGTCTGAAATCTAGATTAAAAAAACTGTTTGTTTTTGTAAGCTAAAAACATCTGAATATATACTATTATCTATTTTATTCCTGAAAATGTGATACTATATAATTTTTTAAATTATACTATTAAAATTATCGTATTTACAAATACTTAGGTCCGAAACCATAAATTGCATCAAAACAAGCACAAAGGATTTGTATCATTTGCACAAAAGAGTGATAGCAAGTTCATTCATATTGAAGTCCAATTGATACCCTTTCAACTTTCATACATTTGTGAATTACTGTTCTCCATCTAAACTAGGGTCAGGAGACCAATCCATTTCCATCATACAACACGTTTTCACAATCTATAGCCTTTCAAAGAATGAATGGACACAGGTTCACTACATATTTACGTACAAATACAAATCCATGAATAGCAAAAATCAAGTGCGCATTCAATCTCTCAAAATCTTCAACCCCATATACCTGCATGTCCAATACCAACAATTGTCAAGCAAACAAAATCTTCAACCCCATTGCAGCTTTCAGTGATTCTTTGGCTGACATAGGAAACCTGCTACGAGATTCATCTTTCTTGGTTTTACGAAAGGTATCTTCAACATTATCACTGCTAGTAGAAGTATCGGGTTGTGATTCAAGAAGTTCATTATCGGACTTCCAGAATTCTAGAAATGATTTTCCACTCCTACCGCTTGAACTAACCCAATTTGACCAAAACTGTGCATCCAAAAATGTTGATTCATCAACATTCTGCGCTGCAACTTTCACATTAGCTTCAGTTTCTTTGTCAAGAACGCTCTTTGCATCATACTGAGGTTCACTTTGTGACCATAAGCCAACACTAGTAATCTGCACAAATGGAGGAGGCTCCATAAACTATCATGGAACAAAATGATATGCATTCACCATTCTCTATATATGCAGAAGCAATATATGAGGCAGGCATGCATGCATTAGAAGAACATACATAAGTAACTAGGAGGTGTATGCAGATTTCCAGCTACTTTTTGTTTCTTGGTCGATATATCGAGTCACTAACTTTTATACTAGTTTCTAAAATATATTTCATGTTCTTTTATTCTCCCATTGCAGTCTTGTTTTGTGCACTTCAGAAACTAGGTGCCATGCCGTGCTCATCGTCCAGCGACAAAACTCACCTATCAACATGTTATTTGACTGATCAATCGACAATGTCGGACCCGGGAATAAAAATCGATAATTGTCGAACAGGAAGCTTATGTCAGTAACAAGTTAACCATTCAACAAGCATAAAAACAGAGATTTTGAGCATATGCCACTAAATGGAAAAACCCTCAAAATATATTCAACAACAAAAAAAAAGCCTAAAATACAAGCATATGCCACTAAATGGAAAAACCTAATCATCACCAACCAACCAACCAACCACCAATTATTTGTTTACTGTAACATATAAGTTTCAGCTCATCCATCAATGATTAACCCAAATTCATACAGTAGCCTCTTATTACTTGTAATTCATACAACATCATCTTATTACCATGGGATTGTTTATTCAAACGGAAGCAAAAGTCCAACAGAAGCAAAAATCGAATTAAGAATTAAGAACACAACAAAAATCGAATGAGGAACAGAGATGAAATCGACACTTTAACACATCAGATTTTTAAAGAAAATCTAGAATAACAGTGATGAACACAGCAGACGATCATGGCAGAAACATATGAAGATTACGAACACAACAAAAAATCAAGTAGAGATACCGATTTGGAGATGGAGACGATCGACTTGCACATGGAGATGGAGATTGATCGACTAGTAGATGGAGATCGATTTGAGTCCGATTTGGAGTCGCCAGATTTGGAGTAGTACGATTTGGAGAGGATTTGGGGAGGAGGCGTCTTAGAGATAAGTGGAAATAAGTGGGTAGGTTATCACTTTTTCGGTAAGTGGAAAAGAAGTGATAAGTGGATCTGAATAAGGGGAGAAAACAAACAATCTTATTTTAGGAACGTCTGACCGAATAAGTGATAATATGTAAATAAGTGCTGAATTTTAAAAAACAAACAGCCCCTAAGAGTCATGCCCTCCCAACATAAACATTTTGGCCCTATTCGCTTTGTTTCTCCGAGATATAGCCTATTTAACAATAACACATGGTAATGTTATAAATAATTGCATGTTTAAAAATAGTATAAATAATTGTTCTTTTACCTGTTGTGACTCCGAAGACCAATGATCACATAACAATATCCAGTTAGCTAGAGACACATTATTGTACGGGCTTGTTTTTGCCGCCTCAATGTTTGTCTCTCCACGAACATTGCACCAATGTTGTTTCATTACATGCAACCATTCAGAGTAATACCTCTGTATATTCCGATCCATCGAATCCTTGATGATGACATTATTAAGTGAAAAATGGAATTTTTCCTACAATGAAAAGAAATATATATATATATATATATATATATATATGTATGTATGTATGTATGTATATGTATATATAAATCAAATCGTGATTAGTTATAACTTACATTATAAGTTAGTAAACAACTTACTGATATTTTTTGGTAAATAACTTGGATATTTGTTTCTGGCACATCCTTCCAAAAAAAGAATTCTGGAGACACATTTTCTCGCACCAAATGAGTTGTAAAGTTGTTAAACCATTTCCCGTACTTATCAATTGTTTTCCCGGTTATCGGATCAAACAACACTTCTAGACGAGTAACCCCCGTTCCTCGGTTCATGGCAATCTCTCTCTCAATAGCAGCACCATAATAAGCTCCTCGAACTTTTTTCTTACCTGTACCAGTTGTTAAGTCTAAATATTGTATCCAAGATTTAATAGGAAAGTCAAAGATGTAAAAGTCAACATTGTCTTTGTAATAGTTAGTCTTTGTATGTTTTGCTTTCCTTAGTGGTTAAGTCTTGGTTAGTTAGTTGGTTTATATAGGTTTGGCTTTCTTAATCTTGTAACTACGCAAGAGAACTATTCACGTATTGTATGTGTGAGATTTGTGACTAATGCAAGATCTACTTTCTCTCTCTAGTTCTTGATCTTTATTGTCAAATATTGAGTAATTGCTTGATGTAATTGGGATTTATTGATTAACAATTGGTATCAGAGCTGAACTAAACTTTTCGGAAATGATTTAATCAAAGTTTGAATTGAAATCTGGAGTTTTAAATCGAAAATTTGTGTTTTTCGAATTTTTTCAAGAACGTAAGTTTTGAATACTGTTACATCCGAATTTGTGTGAAAAATCGTGTTTGTTGCAAGAAAATGGAATCATTGTATTCGTTTTATGATTAGAATTGATTCTTGTATTGATTACATCTTATAATTCTAACTAATTCGATGTCAATTTTCGAAATTTGAGTTTTCCGGATATTTTCGTTCGAACACTGTTCTTGATTGATTTTGTGTGAATTGTTAGTTTTAATCGAAAATTGATAGTAAATTTGTGTTTAGTATTGTTTGTCGTTGATTCTGATGAGTTTTTGAGATCAAATTTGCAGATTTTGATCGATTTGAGAAAGAATCAGTCAAGAACTTGATTTGCGCAAGTTCATCTTTGGTTTGCGCAAGTTCATCTGGTTTGTGCAAGAATCATCAAGTGCCATCTACGTTGTTACGAAAAGTCCAGTTTGCGCATCCTTCGGCGTACGCAAAGCTCACTTTGCGCATCAAGGCTAACACGCAAAGCTCACTTTGCGCATCAAGGCTAACACGCAAAGTTCACTTTGCGCATCAAGGCAAATACGCAAAGTCACATTTGCGCATCCTTCGGTGTACGCAAAGCTCACTTTGCGCATCAAGGCTAACACGCAAAGTTCACTTTGCGCATCAAGGCTCCTACGCAAACTTACTTTGTGCAACACGCTTATCCCGAGAACCTTACTTTGTGCAACTCTCTGCTTACGAGAACCTGTCTTTGCGCATCACGTTGATTCCGAAAAGCTTGGTTTGCGCAACTCATTACTTATGCAAAACTCAATCTTGCGCAAACAGTGTCATTTAGCGGGACCCCCATGCTAAGTCTGCGGAGGGGGACAAAAGTTCTTTTTGTGCAAGATTTCAATTCAATCTGATTTTTGATTTTCTGATATATAGTTTGGAATGATCATTCACATTAAGCTGATTACTCTTTAATCATGGGATTTCTTTCAGATCTTGAAGAGAAGAATAGAAAGCTGAAACTACAGAACATTAATCTGGGTCATGCTGTTGACTTTCATTCTCAGAAGTCAAGAGAGTATTTTGCTGAAACCATATCTTTAAAAGAAGAAATCAGTGCTTTAAAGACTCTTAATGAAGATCTTCTGGAAAGATCTTCTGGGCAGAATGATGAGAAGATTCTGAAATTGGAATATGAGAATGCGGAGCTTAGAAAGAATTTATCTAATTTTGAGAAAAAACTTGTTGAAGATAAAGCTGATTTTGATGCTGAAAAGAAAAAAATTTCAAAGAAATTCTCAGATTTCTCAAAGAAATGTTTTGAAGAGAAAAAGTCAATAGAGCTTAAATGCTTAAAACTTTCTCAACAAGTATCTGATTTTGAGAAAGTGCTGATTTTGGAAAGAGAGAAATTTGATAAAGAAAAGAAGGTCATAGAACAGAAGAATGTGGGATTCTTTAAAGAATTATCCGGCCAGAGAAATGAGTCAGAGAAAGGATTTGAAGAAGAACGTTCAATCCTTGAAACTGAAATCAAAAGACTGACTTCAAAGTTATCTGAACTGTCTGCTACTGCGCTGAAAGAGCAGAAAACGAAGTCTGAGTTTTCAAAGAAGATTGACCTGCTTGTGAAAGAAAGAGACAACTTTGCATCAAAGATCAAAGAGCTTGAAAAGTCTGTTTCAAGTTCAAATCAGAAATATGTCTCTTCACAAAGGTCAGTAAAATCTTTTAATCAGATTCGTAGAACTAACATTTTCTATGATCAATATTTAGATGGTTCAGATACATATCCGAGGAGAAGAAGTTCCAAGAAACAGGAACTGATCTGGAGAAAGAAATCAGTCAAAGATGACAAGACTGATGAGCTGAAAGGAAACACATCATATGTACATGAACACAAAGCAAGAACAAAGCATCTAAAGGTAAGAAATATTATTGTTCTATCTGTTGTACACATGATCATTTTCACAAAACAAATGATCATTACTGGTATGGTTCTTACTCCATATCCCCCACACGAACTGCAACTAACATTTCTGGACCCAAATACCAGTGGGTACCAAAGCCAAAAACTGATTATGTGTTGCAGGCACCTCAAGTCAAGGGGGAGTAAAAGAACAATGGCTCTTGAATAACACAGTTCAAGACCTGTACCCCAATGTCAAGACAATGGCTTCTAAGTACACAGCTTAGGACCCGTTATTCAACAGAGTTTGACTTCTAAACACAACAGTTTAGGACTCGGACCTCAGTGATCAAAAGACCTTACTCCTGTTTTTGCATCCGATGGATATGATGGTCTACATCCTAAAAGAATTGATCTGATCTCTATCCTATACTGTTTCATTGATAGATTTTTCTGATATGATGGTCTACAATTCTAAAGGGAGTGTCTGATCTCTATCCTATTTTAACTGATATATCTCAGATGCTTAATTTAAGGGGGAGTAAAGGTGATGACTTCTGATTAATTCAGATCAGAACTCATACTATAAACCGTTTTACTGCTTTCTTTTATTTTTCTTTTAATAAATGTTCTGAATAAAGTGGCTTCTGATCACATGACAGATCAGGACCCGTTTTTCAACGATCAAAGAAGGATATTATGCTAATATCCAGGGGGAGCTCAAAAGACATAAATCATTATATCATGTTTTGAGGGGGAGCTTAAAGGTAAATATCTTCTGTCCTAGATCTCGGATTGTTTGAAAGAAGAACAACTTTCGAACATGAAAAACAGTTTCTTAAATATTCAAACCACTTCTTATTCTCAAAAGATTTCATGAATTCAGAAGTGTGACTTTTAAATGTTTTTCAATTTTTTTGAGCTTAATGTTTAACTGACCGTGTGTTTCCAAAGATCAATACTTGTGTATTATCTTGTCCATATACTGTCAAGTATTCACACACACCGGTTCAGTATTTTATTTGAATTTGTTATTACCATGTCTCTAAAAGAACCAATTTTTCGATGGTGATACCCCCGTTTGCTTTCAAAGTTGTTGAGCATCATTCATCTTTTTCATATTTGTACTTTCATTGATAAATTGTTTATATTCGTTCATATAAACAAATTTTCCAATTCTTTGATACCCTAACCTTTTGATTTGATCTGATTGATTCATTGTCAGATTCTCAAAACAATTCTCTTGACTTTATTTCATTCATTCAATATCCTTGTTTTGAGAAATCTTCAAAGTTCAATTGCTCAAATTTCATTCATATTTCTAAATGAGCATACATTCTGACATTGTTATCTTTTTGAGCTTAACTGTTTCAGTTAAATTGTTGAGAAACCATGCTTCTTAGGAAATAATATGGGATTCGTGTGTGAGCTTAAACAGAACTTCCATGGATTCACGCAACCTGTGTTTCCTACCCAGGAAGTTATCCTTGAGTGATTGAGGGGTAAGGGGTTAAAATCAAAGAGTGGGGGAGATAACTCATCCGATTGAGTTATTCTCATTGTGTGGAGCGGAAAAATGGAAATGAGAGTTTGGTTAGAAGTGAGCTAAATGTTAAAAAGAAAGAGGGTGTGAGATCAGAGTTAAAAGAATATCAGAACTCTGCACCTACCATTTTCTGAGTCGGGCAACCACATTACTGATTTGTTCACATTCTTTGGTGACAATCATTGAAAAAGGCAGTGAACCCATGCCAACTCTTGCATTTACCCCACCAACCACTCATTTCTTTCTTAACAAAGAAATATTTCATTTTCTTTGGGGACGCAACATATTTAGATATTGAAAAAGAAGGAAAGTTGTCCCACCTTCGCACCTCTTTCTTGCACACTGAGTCCGTGTATTATATGTTGATGTCTTAACAGTTTACACAATTTGAGCCTTAATGAAACACAATCATTGTGCCTGAATTCTTCCATACACAAGCACGAGCACACAGAAAATTTGTTTTTCTGTCAGAACATTCATAGATAAACCTTGTGTTTTTCAATGATTGAATGGAAGTCCTGGGGAGTCATCATCAAACCAGCTCCTTATATTGTACATTCGTTGTACACAGTAACTTTGTGTTATTGACAGGCATTCCTAACTGTTTCATATGTTGAATCAGGGTTACACGCTCATTATGTCTGAATTTGTAAAGATTCGGATATATACAGTTCATGATTCGGCTATTCAGATCAAAGTGCAGAAACTGTCAAAAGGGAGATTGTTAGTTGATCTCAAAAGGGAAAATCAAAGTCTGAGCTGAAATTGATGAAGTTTTGATGATCATGATGCTCACATCATCAAAAAGGGGGAGAATTTTATAAAGATTCAATTTCAAAGCCATGAAGAGTTGTCAAAGTGAAAAAACTTGTGAAGAAATTATGTAAGTTCAAAAGTCATTTCAAAATGTTTCCGCTGATACAAAGTCAAAAGATTTTGAAGAAAGTTTATTCAAAGATAAATCAAGATGATTTGTGAAAGTTTGTTTCTCTGAAGACAGTCAAGAGATCAAAGAGATGAAGATTCAATATCAGAGATTCCTCAAAGTTGTTTCAAGTTCAAAGAAGTTTCAAGAATTAAGTTTCCTGTTCGAGACATGTTGACTTTCAAAGCTACAAAGTAAAAAGACGTTTCAAGATTCTTCAAAGGCTGAAAGTGTTTCAAAGTTCAAAGTTGTCAGAGACAAAAGCTGAAGAATCAAGAGCTGAAGTTCAGTATCAAATTTTTATTAAATCTTGAATACAAAGGGGGAGATTGTTAAGTCTAAATATTGTATCCAAGATTTAATAGGAAAGTCAAAGATGTAAAAGTCAACATTGTCTTTGTAATAGTTAGTCTTTGTATGTTTTGCTTTCCTTAGTGGTTAAGTCTTGGTTAGTTAGTTGGTTTATATAGGTTTGGCTTTCTTAATCTTGTAACTACGCAAGAGAACTATTCACGTATTGTATGTGTGAGATTTGTGACTAATGCAAGATCTACTTTCTCTCTCTAGACTCTCTCTCTAGTTCTTGATCTTTATTGTCAAATATTGAGTAATTGCTTGATGTAATTGGGATTTATTGATTAACACCAGTTGATCCTGAAGCATGCATTATGTATGTCCATATCATAATTAAACATCTAATAAATTAAGTGTCATCGTGTATATGTACGTCTATACGTATATATACTCTAAATCTAAGTGTTTAAAATGTAAATCATTCACAAAAAGTCTCATTCACAATTGTTCTATACATGTAGTTTTAGTTTGGATGAATTAAGTGGACGAAATGAAGAAAAAAAGTCAAAACGAAATGATGGATGTCAGTAGCAGAAATGGCCATCCATCTTACATTGATAAGTACAAAGATAGATAAACAACTAGAGCGAGGTTGAAATCAAAGGATAATCTAACAGTAGTAGATGAAATCATAGGATAATCCATGGGCATGTATGATATTTTTCATGTTAGTTTCAAACGAGGATTTTTGCTCTTACTAATCAAGAACCTATGGTGGAATCAACTACCATCATAAGGTCAAACAAATTGATTACAAACAGCCACTAATGGCTTGATTCCCACACAATGTGCGGGATGTAAAATATTACTGGAAAGACAACTATTTCAGAAGGTGATAACAATGTATACTAAAATTACAATTAGTAGACCTGAATTGAGTTTAGATGCATACCTGGATGGATTGAAAGGTTAATCTTGAACTAAAGAACCCTTATGTAGAAGTTTTACAAATCCCCTTGATACAAAGATAAAAACATTAGAGGATTTAATGAAGAGTTGCATATATCTAATAGAAACAACTCCAAAAAAACAACAACAAAAGAACATAGATTAGTGGCTAAATTGCAACCCATATACAAACTCCAAACAAAAACAACACCATAATAAGTAAATTGTGTGTGTAGTTCATGAGTTTAAATTGAAAAAGAAAAAGGGATCTCATGGGATTCAAGTAAAACCATTAATTACAACCGGATTAATCACTATCACTATCAACAAGTACATCTTGTTCATCTTCATACTCGGACTCATTTTCTTCATCTTCATCAACAACAAACTGAGTAGAAGATGTGCGGAGTAATTCATTAATGTTATGTACTTCAGTTGGATTGATATCATCACGATCATACCGAACATTATCTAATATCGGAAGCTCTACCCATAACTATAGTTCAGAAGAATTAATTTCTTGTAATATTGGTATATCACTAGAGATAGCAGTTTCTTCGACATTTGTATCCGAAAAATCCCACACATTCCTTGGAATATAAGTATTCACAAGTCTCCAATTCTCCCCGTTTTTGTCATCATTAAGATAATATACCAATTTTGCTTGCGATGCAAGTATGAACGGATCATCCTTATAACATTCATCTTTGACGTAAACACTTGTGAAAATTGGATCTTCTTTAGTTCGTCTCATGTCAAACCATCTACACTTAAAAAGTATAATGCTACACCCCATCATGTACGACAGTTCAAGAATTTCTTCCAAAACTCCATAATAATTTACGCCATGGATATAACAAATATGCATTATAACTAACATGCTTTTTCAATATTAAAAAAGAAAAAAAAAACAACTAAAATGATGAGTTTGATGGTGACTATTGGTGGGTGCCATAAACGTGCTTCATTTCTAATTGGTTCTTCATCTCAACTCTTGATCATATAAAGCATTTAGCAAACATCTCCTTAGGGCATCTTGTTTGTAATGTATAATGTACCTAGTATATATGATCCCAAGAAAAAAAACACAGATCCTCGTTCACTTAATTAAAGTTGGGATTTTTTGTACCCACTCACCTCATTCAGTTGTTGCCTCAATTTCTAACTCCATTATACTACCTATATATGTCTGTCTTTTAATGTCTCACTGGTTTACACTCATTCCTATACTATACTCTCTCCCAATTTGTTGAACCCAGAAAAGAAGAAAGAAAAAGTTTTTTTTTCTTTCTTTTTAGGGTTCAATTTTACAAGAAGGTATATGAGTTGGCAGGGTGATTTTGATAAAGGATCCTTCACAAGGTATATATATTCCAACTGCTGCTAGCTTTTCTTTTGGATAACTTAACTCACCCTTTTGGTCGATTTTATCTTTACACATACTCATCATCTATTTCCAAAACCATATTCTGCTAAATTCATGGTACCAATTTGTTCTCATGGAAATCAGGCTGCATGGTTTTTTTCCAGTAGTCTTAATATATATAATACTTGAACCTTGACAAATTTCAGGATTAATTTGAACCTTCATTCATTTTTGTTGCTTTGATATATTTATTGATTTTGAGCCCATCTTGATTGAATTAAAAGAAAAACTGGATAGCAAATTAACAAGATTACCAATTTGTTGAAGTTGGTTATTCATGAGTTAAGTGTATCATATCTCTTACCTCTCTAAAGTCTCAATAGCTCCAAATGTTTCAAGGGTGTTGTTTGTGATGGTGAAACAGGAACTCGATCTCAGAGTAGATCGTGAAACCGAGACTCGATATCAAGATTGATCGTGAAACCAGACTCGATCTCAAGGTCGACGGTGAAGCCAGACTCGATCTTGGAGTAGATCGTGAAGGGTGAAGCCATACTCGATCTTTGTATTTACTTTTAGGCGTTCAAAATGTGAAGCTCTTAATGAAAACCAACCCCACAGTTTTGATTTTATAAGCCCTCAGAAAGAGCAGATATGGGCATTCATTTATTTATTCTTCAAGTTCTTTAGTTTGAAGATTGAAGATTACGTATTCAACCAAAGAACTCCTCCATGGACATATTACTGTATATTTGGAATTACATGGAGGCCCCTGTTTTCTTTCTATATGGATTTACATGAATATTCTCCATCTAGATATGTGTTAGATTGAAGTTTTCATAAAATGGTGTCTCATGCTTAGGTCTGTTTTCAACAACTCTCCTAGAACTTCACCGTATGCCTCATCATCTAGTCTTATACCACCTTATAAAGCAAATTTGTCAAAAATCTTAAAACCAACTTTTATTGCACTAAGAACTACATTTTAATACATGCTTACTAGAACTTACCGTTTAACTTTAATGGAATTTTTAAATCATCATTTCATCCACCTTTCTCTTATCAGTTATCATTTTGTTTGATAAAGTTTCTTTGGAAAAAACATGAACTTTTTTGCTGTTTAAATATCTTTGATTAACAGCTTTGTTGTTTTATTAACATGTTTTTTTTCTATCTAGGTTTCCAAGGATCTTTTATCAACAAGTTTCCATCTTCACTCTCCATCTCCAATTTTTTTTGCTATTGCAGTTTCTATGTAAATAGAACCTGTTTTTCTCTTCCTTTTTTGTATGCTTAGAAGACACTATGCAGAATCCAAATCAGTTGATAGACATGTTGGACATTGTTCTACAATGGCTAATGGATAATGCGATGCTGCCTTCATCATGATGCTAATGGTGCAAACATTTCCCAGTCGTTTTCTCATATCAATTTGACTTTTGTCTTTTAAATTTGGTTAATTGGCCCATCCTCTCAATGGATGAAGTTATTATTTAGAAACCACTCTATGCAATTTTGTTGGAATTTTAAACATTGTACGTGTTCTATGTGTACAAATTTAACAGGCTTTATGATATATTGAAAAAAAATTGAGATTTCAAAATTGAATAATCTTTATGAGACTTTTACATCCCGCAGCATTGCGCGGGTATACAACTAGTGCTATAATAACTTGAATATCATTGATGGTGATAGAACTAGGCCCATTCTGTCTTATTCCAATTATGAAGAATGCATCATGCCATCATTACATTTATATGACCGATACCTTATCTCTGTTATGTGGTGTTTTTTGTTAGCGATATGACTATATCCGTTTATCTATATTATACTATAAAGCACGGATAAAAAACTTTTAAATACAAATTATTAGGCACAAGATACCATCATTTTATGCAAGATTTTAAAAATCTCTTAATTTACAAGGATCAAAGCACAAGATACATATTACTATTGTAGGCTTCTAACACCCACCAATTTGGTATGTGTAGGGCCTTCCTTTTATGCAGACCTTTCCATGTATCACTGTTAGTTAATATATAATTTTGTTTTAATTATATTATTAAATATGTAATTGGTTATTTTTTCTAGATATTAAAATATATAAGATAATCATTGAATTCTAACAAAATACTTAGTTTTTTTATATAAAAAACATTATATTATTAAGCATAAATTAAACACATTTATAAAAAAAACATTATCACTTTCTCAAAACCAACCAAAATTGTGATGTATCTCGCCGCATTGCGCGACTACGCTTCTAGTCTATAATCAAACACAGACTGTTGTTTATATACTGGTTGATTTCAAAGTAGAATGCAAAACAAATGGTCTTGCAAAACATGTTTAGATTTCATCATCAAACAAATGTCTAGAGTAAAAATCCTTCATATAAAATCTCTACATAATGGAAGAAGATATTGGAAGTAACATTTAGCTTAAAAAACAACACTTAGCAGCAGGTAACACAAACAATACCAATGAATAGTACATGTATCCATACATAAACAGTTGACAGAAGATTAAAATACAAAGCCTTACTTGATTGATTGGTTTCACCGAAGTTTTTATCGCTATTTCAGACCAAACGAGCAGCCAAATAAAACCCTTCTGCAGTTTTTCGTAATTGTGAGGGATGGGAGCAGATTTCGAGTTCGTGAGCCTTATACGCAGTAACCCCTTCATCTTTGACTAGTTCCTCCTGTTTCCTCACTCACGGTTTCAGTTTGTTCGATTATCCTCAGCACCCTTTCTTTCAAGAATTGAAATTGGGTTTTTTTAAATTTATCCCAAACCCCCTCAAAATCCTACGGGGCCGACCCTCACTTCATCCCAAAACCCCAATTCAAGTTATACCATCTTTTTTTATTATAATATTAAATAATTAAATATATCTTTAAGTTTTATATTTTATTCAATTAACTAACTTCAAATTATTTTATTAGATATTTTGACAATATACCAATATTTCAATGGTTTTATTTAATTTTATTATATCAACTAATATTTTAGATATGAAATATAGATCTATCTATATTATATCAGAAAATATTTGAGAAAAACTCTTAAAAACAAATTAAGTTTTATACATAAAGTACTGTTTATTGATACGTATTACTTAAAATTCAAGATTACAAGTAAATGATGTATGAGTATAACTTTTTTAACGCTACATTTTTAATTTATAACTAACTGATAAATATAATCAAATATATGATTAACATCTCATTTTAAATATAAATAATCTAAAATATAATTAAGATAATTATTGAATTTTAACAAAATACTTAATTATTCTTTTATAAAAAAAATACATTATTAAATCTAAATCTAAATTAAATTAAACAATTTATAAATAAATTAAGAAAAACATTATCGTTTTCTCAAAACCGTATTATAAAATCAACAAAGACAGAAAATAAAATGAAACATTAACATCAAGTTATATCGATATTATTATAAATTATTTAAGTTTTTGTCTTTAAAAACTCTTATTTTTCATAAACACAATAATTAAAAAATAAAGTATAACTAAGTAATAAATATAAAATTACTAATCAACTGATAAAAATGTTTAAATACTGGATAATACTTGACTCATACTAATATTATCTTTATACAAAACATAAATATATATCACTAATATAAAGTATATAAATGACATATATATTTTCAAATATTTAGATTGCAATACAAATTTGAATTAAATAAATTATAGCAAAAACACGACAATTTTATATTTTTTTAATTTCACACCGGTATATCTATATATCTATATGTGTCTGTGTGTCTGTGTGTGTGTGATGTTTTACCAGTTGGGTATTCAAATTAGCAAGATATGGTTAATCATCGATGATCGAGTCGTATAGCAACATATTGGATTATGTTGAGTTATAATCGGGTCGTTTAGGGTTATGTTTGTCGTATTGGGTGGTAATGTGTCATATTCGATTTTGTTAGTTCTCATGTGTGGTAATGCCTCGTATTGGATAGTAATCGGTGGTATTGAACAATAACAATTCTTATTGGATTAGGTTGTTTGAAATTTTGGTTTAAATTAGGTTGTCTCATTGAATTATATTGGGTGATGGCTACCAGTGAGACATATTGGGTTCTGTTGGGTGTTGTAATGAGTTGTACTGCATTCTTGGGTTGTAATGGATCGTATTGGGTTCTATACATTGTAATGGGCAGTATTGGACTATATTAGGTGGTAATTGGTTATATTGGGTTGTAATGGCTCGTAATGGACCGTATTGGGTCCTATTGATTGTAATGGGTCGTATTGGGTAGTAATAAGTTGTATTTGGTCATCCTGGTTAGTAATCAGTCATATTGGATTATAGTTCGTTGTAATGGGTAACAATACAAAACATATTGGGTAATGGTCGTATTCGGTCATCTTGGTTTGTAATGAGTCGTACTAGATGATAGTTGGTTGTAATGGGTATAAAGCACCGTATTTGGCAATGATGTGTCGTATTGGGTAGTAATGCGTCTCAGTGGGCCTATTGGGTTGTAATAGGTTGTATTAGGTGGTAACAAGTCATATTGTGTTATTTAGTCTTATTGAGTCGTGTTATAAAGTATTAATCTTTACTATATTATAAAACATTTATGTAAATATCTTAAAACAACTTATTAAGCATTAGGTACAGATTAATAATGCATAATCTCTTAAAAACAGGTTTACAACTGAAAATAAGTGGTTCTTCATTATTCAATAATGGACTGTTAATTACTATTATGTACATTTTCCAAAAACACAAACACTAGTGATAACTACAAACTGTTGTTTTATGTTTAGAGTAATGCAATTCAAAATTTCTAGTTGGTGCATCTTATTTTACATCAAATTAGTCCATCGTTATTGGTAATTACAGAAAACACATATTAACAAAAAAATATTCATTTATTGTTATTAAAAAAATATAAATATTAAAAATAAAAAAGTTACAAAGAATTTTTAGAAATTATCAACTATGAATGGATAAATAATCATTAAATAAAGGAATTATAAAAAAAAATAAGTAATAAAGTAGATTTTAAAACAATTAAAAAGTCACCAAAAATTAATGTTGCATGTGGGATTTGAACCCAAGTCACACTAATGTAATAAGCAAAAAACTTGTCATCTTTTTCAAGCTACTTCTATTTAATCTTAGCCTTATTTTTATATATTTTAACTATATTATGTACAAATCGTTAAAAAAAAAATCGGAGACCCCGTGTGACGATACCACGGGCACACCCTAGAGCCGGCCATGATTTTAATCAAAAATAAATTTGGATTATCTTAGTTGATGGGAATTTAAGTTGATTAATTTTTTATTTTTGGTTTACAATAGAAGAATAAAAAAAATTAATAAAATTCATATATTTTTTCCAGTAAAAAACGTCCTTAAAAATTATTATAATTTTAAAATTATTTTTGCCGAAGGTGTGGGAAGTTAGCCGGTAAAAGTACAACTATAAAATATTTATGAAATTAAAATACAATTGCCGACGAATTTAGGAAGTCTGTCGGCAAAAATGTCAGTGAATTTTTTTTTTATTAATAATACTAAAATACTTTTGCCTGCGAGTTTGGGAAGTCCGTCGGCAAAAGTTGTAATAGCCAGGTCCAAAGTAATTGTGTGCCCAGATTCTAGTTCCTAAATGCAATTAATCAAAACAAACAAGATTCAATCAAATTACCTGTTTGATTCAAACTCCAAATCTCAAACGATTACAATCTCTCTCTCTAGAACTCTCTTTCTCTCTCTACAAATTTCTCTCTCAAGTAGATTACACTTCTAGATCACTTACTTACAAAACAGAAATAGAAAGTTATTTATACCTACAACTAAAATACAAGGAAATTAAAAACAAAATACAAAATACCATACATTGACTTTTATTACAAAAGACTTTGACTTTGAAGAAAGTTGACTTTCTCAGCTTTGACTTTCTTGAACTTTGACCTTCAGTCTTCTTGATCTTGTATCCAACAGATTTATGCTCTAACAATAATAATTTTAAGTTTGGGGTGTAAAGTGGTCAAAATCCGTTATTGAAGGGGTTAAGTGAAAATGCTCATTAAAAAGGGTATAGCCTAGGGTTTTGATTATTGATCTGATTGTGGCGGCTAGAGAGGATTGGAAGAAGACGCATATTGGCGATTTGAAGAGAAGCATTGCGGATTCGATTAGAAAGTTCTCATAAGGTATCATTTTTGAATCCATTTTATTCCCTTAAGATTTATAGTGATGCTTCGTCCTTAATTGTGTTGGAGTCTGATAAATTGAAAGTTGGGTTAGATGAAAGTTGGGTTAGAGGTGTAGAGGTTAATGTTCTAAGCATTTTCTAATTGAATCAATTAATGTAAATCATGAATGTGTTAATTTTGGGTGAGTCAAGGATTGATTAAGTCGAGTATTCGATTAAAGAATGTCAACTGTGGGAATTAGTTTGAATATCGTTGTCTGTGTACTTTGGGTGTTCGAAAACCCAATATCGCCCCGGGCGAATGCAGAGTCCAGTCGCAGAGGCATGGGTTGAATGGACCTCGGCCGGTTGTGGGGAGTTCAGTATTCTTTATCGTCTAAGTTGAGTCATGTGTTTAATCGCCATCGTTTAGTCATAAGAGTTGGGGATTTGAAGGACTCGTGCGGCGCTACGGTGCTGGGCGACTACGATCATTGGAACCCCGGTCGCTCCTCAAACACCAGTCGATGTTGGAGGCACCGATCGAGCTGGTCACACCGGTCGGCCAATGGGGGGAGACCCCGGTTAATGGAATGGGGGGAGGCCCCGGTCGTGGGAAGGGGATGGACCCCGGTCGCCAACCACACCGGTCGATCTCCCAAATCCGGTCCCCGGGGTATGTTGGGCCGAAGCCCAGTTTCGATTTAGAAACTAGTTACTTTTTGGGCTTGATAAGTTTTAGACGGTCCACATTATTTTATGGCAATAATATTATCAAAGTTGGTTGTTAGTGGGTTAAGTTTTTAGAGTTTAATTGGCGTCGAGGTTTCGGGGTTATGGTTAACCTTTTTATAAATTAGAAAGTTGAGAGAGTTCACTTATCATTATTTCTCTATAGGTTTCGGACCGAATTATAGAAGTAAACGCGAGATTTGAGCTAAGGACGTCAGGTGAGTTTTCTGAACTTAAACCCTCGCAAGTTTATGAAGTTGTTTTATGCACATGGAAGTTAATTAAACGTTTGTATTGTTTCAACTGTTTAAGACGTGAGTAAGTTATTTTATGACGCATCTTTATTTATGCAAGCTTTATATACTTGAGTTTCTTTTCATGCGGTATAAGTTTATTTGATGATTAAATGTATGCATACATTGTTGTGAGCGGCCAAAGTCGGGGGGTGTGGCCCTCCTGTACTCATACCGGGGGGGTACCGTTTATGCTATATGGGGGGTGTGTCCCATCTAAGGCAGTATGAGACAGACACGCTGTCACTTTAGTGACAGTAGTGTGTGCCGGAAGCGAGTTTTATACGTGATTTGTATTCTTCTGTAAAGCTAAAAGGATTGATTTCGTTTATTCACCGTTAACTGCGTTAAACTTTGTTTTGAGGGATCTCACTAGACCGTTGGTCTAACCCTCGCTCTTTCAAAAATTAAAAACCTTTTCAGGTCGCCGTGAGTTAGGTAGCACGAACAAGGGGGAAGAGAAGGCTTGATCGAGAGCGGTAGTAGCTGACTACTATAGATTGTTTGTTATAGTGAAAATCTCAGTTGTAATAGGTAGTTTTGATGCAAACCTAGTTTGCTTTAAAGATTATAAGTGTTATGTTTAAGGCCGTTTTGGCAAGATTTCTCTTATTTTTGGATTGCTCTATTGTTTTAGTTATGGGATGTTACAAAAGTTTAAGTGAAAAAAATATTAAAAATTATAATTAAATAGTTTTTACTGGGGGTTTGAGAAATCCGTCGGCAAAAGTAACTTTACCGATGGCTTATACGAAATTCGTCGGCAAAAGTGCATCTTTGCCGGTGGCATTTTCCGTCGGCAAAAAGTTAAACTTTTATCGGAGGCTTTCGTCTAAGTCGTCGGTAAAAGTAACTTTTACTGACGGACTTCCCAAATTCGTCGGCAAGCGCATCTTTGCCGGTGGCATTTTCTGTCGGCAAAAAGTTAAACTTTTACCGGAGGCTTTCGTCTAAGTCGTCGGTTACTTTTACCGACGGACTTCCCAAACCCCCCGGTAAAAGTGCAGTTTCTTGTAGTGATGGTGTATGGAAAATTGGAAAGTCTTACACTCAAGTATGGTGTAGGGATGGTGGTGGTTATGTCATACCTCTCATACTTATATATAATGTATGACATTGTATGCAAATTTTTGAGTCTTGCAATTCTCTCTCAAAAATCACCTACAACAATTGCTCCATTTTCTTTCTAAGTTTTGAAACCGTGACTAGCATCACGAGAAGACAAATGATTCGGATTGTTCGCGTGGATACCGTGGAGGCATCATCAATCTTTGTTTGTTTCTGTGATTCAAAGTCTCGTTAACTGTGAGGTATAATTTCAAAACACCCGATTTATTTATGTTCATATGGGTCCTTGGAGGGTTACGGTTTTATTTTCCCCTGTGTTGAGATCCCGTAACCCAACAATATGATACTGAAGTTTAATTTCAAAGCTCTAAATCAATTTAAATCGGTTCTAATCATTTTTATTTGAAAAAATAATTTCATAGTTAACATTTTGTTTTAAGTGATTTGGTAACCCCACTTAATTATGACTCTGAATAGGGCTGTAAACGAACCGAACGAATGCTTGTTCGTTTTCGTTCGTTTAACTTAACCGAACAAACGAACGAACACGAACGGTAAACGAACGAAATTTTTTGTGTTCATGTTCGTTCGTTAAGAAAATATGTTTGTTCGTGTTCGTTTATGTTCGCTCATTAAGAACTAAACGAACGTAAACGAATGAACATAAATGAACGTAAACGAACGAACATAAATGAACATATACGAACATAAATGAACGAACACAAATGAAATAAGCAAACACAAATGAACATAAGCGAACACAAATGAATAAAAAACAACCACCGTTACTCATCATTTCATTCGTAAAAAATAACATAACAAAATAAAAAAAACGGATAAACTTAGGAGGTATAAAAAAAGAATTTTAAAAAATTAATCTAATTAATGCTTTGACACATTAATGTCATAATATATATATATATATATAAACAAATATAAACGAACATAAATGGACATAAATGAACGAACGAGACTATTGTTCATGTTCGTTCATTTACCTAAACGAACAAAAAAATGTGTTCATGTTTGTTCATTTATTAAATGAACGAACATAAACGAACTTTCCGCCGAACAGTTCACAAATGGTTCGCTGAACGTTCAGTTCGTTTACAACCCTAACTGTGAATGGGCAAGGTG
This sequence comes from Arctium minus, assembly GCA_954870635.1. Lineage (NCBI taxonomy): Eukaryota > Viridiplantae > Streptophyta > Magnoliopsida > Asterales > Asteraceae > Arctium > Arctium minus. The sequence continues at coordinate 38,388,432 of OX941085.1, read as the reverse complement.
ATTTTGTTTCAATTTCATTTTTGGTATTTGTCATTGATATAAGGTGAAATTTAATTTTCATAATAGTTTATCGTTTAAAAATTCATTTTTTTTAAATACTAATCAAATGAAGACATGACGAGACGTTTATGATTTTATTTCGGGTGCCTTAAATGTAAATAAATTTAAATATTAAGTTTTTTAAAGAGACAAAGAAGACAATATCATATTGATAAAGTGACAAATCCAAAAATATGTGTAATTATTTATAAGAGTTGAACGCATATAGAACAAAGATATACATATAGTGATGTACTTCTTTAAGAATATTGATTTTTACAGATAAAATAGTAACCTCAATGAGTTTTTTTCTTCTGAAACTTATTTATGATGTCTTTGTTATCAACCAAAGCAAAACACATATTTTTCAAAGACATATCATGAAACAAACTCATCGATTAGGGTGGGAGTAATGCATTTTGGACTTCTGGTGTTGTATTGTTCAAAGTTCAAAGGCGCCTTCAGCCTCGGAACGTATGAATATGTTAGCCTCAAGTCAAAATATCAAATGACATTAGAAAAATCCGAAAAAATGAGGTGGATCCCAGACCCACTTGACTCTTATATGGATCCACCTCTCTCTATGACCCATGATCCAAAACAAGTTAGGTTGCATAAATCCCACTTGACATTTTTTTGTAAGATCTAACATAAAAGATATAAACTTAATTGTGTAAACAGTTTAACAATGAGTGTTTAGACCATCCACATCCCAGCAATTCATTTTCACTTTCAATTGTGTCACATCAGCTTTTACAATTACTCTCTACACACATGCAATCCGCCTATACTTTCAAAAGTGGTCCCCACTATAACATTTATTAATTATTTTATAAATTATTATATAAATTTATATTTTTTAGTTAATAACATGATATATAATTATTTATTTTAATTTAATGATAATTAAAATATAATTTTTTTAGTTTCAAATAAACGATTAATATATAATATAATACAATGACAACAACAACGAAAATTGTACGATAAAAAAATTCGACAACTTTTAGACGAATAAAGATGTAATTTTATTTGTGTTATTTTATTAATCGTGCGTATTAGATTATATTATATGTAATTTTATAAATTACATTATATGTAGTTTTATTAGTATTGTACGTTTTAATAGTTTTATCAGTATTGTATGTTGTAATATGTGTTATATGTAATTTCATTAATATTTAAATTATTTAAATTATATTGCATTTATATTTAATTTAAAAAATAACATATATACATATATTGATTTTTTTAAAACAAGAATGATTAATTTAATTAAAAAATAAATTAAAATCATTAATTAATATAAAGTATATACTTGAAATCTATTTAAATTAAAAAAAATAAAAATGATTTACAATGGCCACGTGGCCTTGCAAGTAGAATTACAAATTTTGCAATTACAAATCCTATGTGGCACATTTATTCCATTTGCAATTGGTTTTGCAATTCAATTTGAAACAAGATGTGGGTGGTCTTATGCACACTATGTTAACAAAGATTTTTTGCACACGTCTATAGGGACGTCTAAAAGCATCTCCAACAGCTATGCTAAAATAGAAAAAAATGAGATTTTAACAATTTTTTTGCTCCAACAGCTATGTTAAATCATATGCTAAAATAAATAAAAGAGAAGATAGAAGATAAAAATCTTCAAATTTGAAGAAATCTCTAAAATCCCATATTGAAGAGAGAGAAATAATATTTAATTCTTTTCTACCAATAGGAGACATTGAAGTTATATATTTAGGAGATAGAAATAATATTTTATTAATATAATTGATGATAGAATTGCTAAAATAGAGTAACTGTTGGAGTTGAATGTAATTTTTTTTAGAGATTTAAATTTTTTATACCCTATTTTAGAAAAATTATAGTATATCTGTTGGAGATGTTCTAACATTATGTCAACCAGAAAAAGTGGGCACAAGTTGTGGCATGTTAACAAAGATTTTTTCAATTGCTTATACTCATGACTGATCAACTAGTTAGTCGTAAGTGCCTATAAAAAGGAAAGCTATCACATCGGTAAAAGGGATGCAAATTCTCTTTTTTTTTTCTTCTTATTTTCATATACGTACACACAAACTCGTTCAATTATCTCATATTTCAACCATACATGACATTTCTCCGACATGCAAAACTTGTAACATAGATGCTAAGGGTCTGTTTGTTAGCAGCTTAATGAGCCTAATGGGACACACAACTTATTCGGTCAGCTATATATGACTGTTTGATAGTAACTTATTTATATATAGAGTGGCTTATTCAGTAAGCTTCTATGAAGAAGTTTTATGCAGAAAACCAAGTTTTTTCCAAACTTGACCCTCCCAATTAAAAAACACGCTCCTTTTATCTATGAAAAAACCCTCACAAACAAAAACTTTCTCAATCTATTCAAACTGATTAATTCACACAGACAACTTTATTTATACAGGACTTAATGGAATACCAACCAAACAACACCTAACTCTCGCATCAAAAGTGGATCAAAATAGGATTACCAACAAAATTGAATAAAAACCATGTCATCAATTATAAATATTGATTATTTTATATTTTTGATGCAAAATGGCATCTGAATTATATTTTATAAATACTTTTATTTTATAAAAAATACTATACCTTTTTCATACGGAGGTAAAGTGTTTTTATATGAATTAATAATACAATTTTATATTTTTAAATTTTAATGATCAACCGATGGGTATTTCAAAATAAAAGCTTTTCAGTGGTCAATTAATTTGAATATTATATTTTTCTCCTTTTAACATTTGGCATAATGAATTATGAAGATTTAATTGTAAAATAACAAATAAAACCATGTTCTTGTTTGATATATTTTAGGGAAATTGACCCAAATGGCCCAAACATTGAACTGGATTGGCCTCCTAGCCCAATTCTCGCTATGTTTTCGGAAATTGCGCCCTAAGGCTCCATTGCGCCCCTGGGCACTTTATACTGAAAGTACGCCGACCAGCTCATTTTTAATTACTCGATCCAACCCCACTGCCGGAGCTGTCATTTTCTCTCGTCGACAAACTCCATTTTTGCACATTTTTAATTACTCAATCCACAAATGGCTGAGGTTAGTGTATTTTTCACTTATATTAATAGATTTTGGATGGTTTATAGTGTTAAATGGTTGTAGTTATCATTTTAATTTTTTGGATGATTTTTTTGGTATATTTTCATCTCCATTGTTAGATTTTGTTATTGTGTATGTTGTATAGTCTTAAATGGTTGTACTTAAAAGCATTATTTTGGATGATTTTTTGGTATATTTTCATCTCCATTGTTAGATTTTGTTATTGTGTATGTTGTATAGTCTTAAATGGTTGTACTTAAAAGCATTATTTTGGATGATTTTTTGGTATATTTTCATCTCCATTGTTAGATTTTGTTATTGTGTATGTTGTATAGTCTTAAATGGTTGTACTTAAAAGCATTATTTTGGATGATTTTTTGGTATATTTTCATCTCCATTGTTAGATTTTGTTATTGTGTATGTTGTATAGTCTTAAATGGTTGTACTTAAAAGCATTATTTTGGATGATTTTTTGGTATATTTTCTTCTCCATTGTTAGATTTTGTTATTGTGTATGTTGTATAGTTTTAAATGATTGTAGTTAAAAACATTATTTTTGATGACTTTTTTTGGTATATTTTCATTTCCATGGATAGATTATGTTGTTATGTATGGTTTATACTTTTAAATGGTTGTAGTTAAAAGCCTAGTTTTGGATGAATTTTTTTGGTATATTTTTATTTTCATTGATAGGTTTTGTTGTTATGTATGGTTTAAATTTGTAGTTAGTAATAGCCTAGTTTTAAAATTTAATGTTGACATTATAGAACATTGTAAAAATTTACACATTATACAATAATCCTTTAATTTTTTTAAAAATTACACTTTTAAAAATTAGACATTACATATTATAAATTTACACTTTTGGTGCCTTTAATTTTAAAATTTAGACTTTAGGACCCTTTACTTGAGAAACATACACTTTAGGTCCTATAAATTAAGGAATTTACACTTTAGGTTCGTTTACTTTAGAAACATTCAGTTTAGGTCCCTTAACTTTTTAAATTTACATTTTAGGCCCTTGAAATTTATGAATTGACACTTTAGGTCCCAAAAATTTAGAAACTGAGACTTTTGGTCCCTTAAAATTAGATAGTGACACGTTAGGTCCCTAAAATTTTGAAATTTACACTTTAGGTCCCTTTACTTTAGAAACATACACTTTAGGTCCCTTAACATTTGAAATTTACACTTTAGGTCCCTCTACATTAGAAACTGACAATTTAGGTCCGTATAGAAAAGTTGAATATTTGAAAATGACACTTATTATGCAGGGAAGAACTTTCTACACAGGAAAGTTGAATATTAAGAGTAAGATGTCCCTAGTGGACTCGATTCGCCAGAAATTGAACTCCCGGCGATTAGAGCTATTCAAGGAGACATGTTTCGGTCATTGGTTGCAATTGACCGATACATCTGCCGACCCGACCTTGGTCCACATATTCTTGCAGACACAGGTCTTCCCGGAAAATATACGGGATGACGAGATGATTTATGAGGTTGGTGAGCACGCGCTTCGGTTCGGCCGTGAGGAGTTCTGTCTTATCACAGCACTCCGTTTCGGACCGCACCCGAAGTTGCATAAGAATCGGTCCGGTGGGTTTGTTAGACGGATGTTCCCGCAAGGCCAGTTGACGGTGCGACACATCACAGATTTATTCAATATTATCGGCACTGCTGACGAGGGGCGGGCCCATATCGATGATGATTCTGCCGTCCGTATTTGTCTGATGATGATGGTTGAGACGTTCTTCCTCGGTCATCAGTTGTCCCAGCATATTACCGACCCTGTACTTCGGGCAATTGATGATATGAGCGTGTTTAATCAGTATCCCTGGGGATCCTATATATGGGCGCACACCTACAATCAGATGAATAAAGCGATCCAGAAACGACCGAACCATAAATATAGGATGTCGTTAACTGGTTTTTTATTTGCCTTCAAGGTTAGTAAGTTGATATCAAATTAATATTTTTACAACCTACCCGAATTCCCTATTTCTAGAAAATATTTACTACTGTCTGGGTATTATAATTCACAGATATGGATTTTGGAGACCTTTCCTATGGCCAGCACGTATTATATATTGACCACCAGGATGCCACGTGCAGTTCGTTGGGCTAGGTCTTCGACAGTTATTGGTAGCCATCATGCCCATAATCTCATGGATGTCTCGACGGTAAGTTACATCTACTACGACCAAAAAATTGTGATAAGTGGGGCCCTCGTGTGGATTTCTAACATGGTTATTTTTCAATATATTAGGATGATAGGATGCCACGTGATCGCCTTGTTCCGACGCCGTGGGAGGAGAGTCAGGAATGGTATACGGAGAGCCATCGCTGGTTTAGTAGTACGGCGGGGCGTCGACAGACGAAGAGGGCTAGAGTTACGCAGGATGTTGACGAGGGTGAGAAGTCATTCTAAGTTATCCGATATGTATAATTTTTTTATAAAGAGAAGTCGTTTTAGATTATCTGATATTTATGATAATGTTGTTAATTGTTGGTATAGAAGTTCAAACTGATTCAGAGGGAGACCAGACTGACGATGACGCAGGCGTCAGCAGGCCACATGGGGCCAGCTCTTACGATGAGCCACCATTCCGTGCTGGGCATAGTCCAGCAGGCCACTATCAGCATAGTCCGCATGTTGACCCCTATGCTGATCGGTGGTCTGAGTTTACGCGGTGGAAGGATGATTACCATGACTTTCGGACTTCTCATCGCATTGAGCATGAAGATCTTGAGAGACGGCAAGCCGAGAAATGGGCATCTGATCGTGCATACCAAGAAAGTCTTGAGAGACGCATTGCCGAGATGGAGAGGCAGTTTAGCGCTTGGCAGGTAAGTGTTTAACTTAAATTAACGGACCTGGTTTTAAATGTTATCTTTTGAACCTTTACGTGGTTTAATATGCTTGATGCCAGATTCCATCCCAACAGCAGGGTGGACAGCCCTCCCAGCCCGACGACATACCGCATGGGTTCGGATCTTCGTACTTCGGAGGGTCGTCCCAATACACGGATAATGTTAGTTATTTCAATCGTTTTTAAACCACATATGACATCATTTTTAAACCACATATGACATCACTTAGATTAATGTGCAGAGTTCATCAGGCTTAGGCACGTTTGATGACCTATTAGGATCTCAGTTCGTTACACCACCACAACAAATTATACATGTAAGTTATTCAATTTGGTGGGTAATTTGATTTTTATATTATGAATGGAAACTGAATATCCTCAATGTTATTTTGCAGGGCTCTGGGGCAGCGTACACGGGGCTTACACAAGGCCAACATACTCAGCATGTAAGTTAAGAGATTTGTTTGTTACATTTGCTATTTATTTAATAGAACAAAGTTGTGAGGACCCAACATATTTTGCAGGGCACATTCGGGGCGTTGCTCCATGATAGTGGAGCGCAACAGATGGGTTTGGAGGGGTTTGTTGGGGCTTTGTTCCAGGATACGCCTCATCCTGCAGTGTCCCAGGACACACAGCTTCGTCCGTCGGCCGTTGTTATCCAGAGGCCGCAGCGCGAGAAATATCCCGGGAAATCATTGCGCCCTCCTTTCACCGCTTTGCCTCCTACTACACGCCCACCTATCCAGCGCCGCCCATCGAAGGTCCCTCATCCTCGTCAGCAAGCAGATGCTGCCACCACTTCTTCTGCTTCCAGTTACACTTCATCCGCTATTGCCAAAAGGTGGCATGATAATGATTTGCCGGATTATTGGCTTAGGTGCATACCCACCCATGCTGTCGGACGGGACTGGTGGGGATTATTACTCGGTCTGCAGGGCTCGGGGTGGCTCGAAAATGATGTTAGTACTAAAACGTCATTTCAGTTTGTCTATCATAATGTCCATTTATGACTTAACATTTTTTTATTTATTATATACAACATCGACGGATGGGTTCGGTTTATCCGCGAGTCGCGTTCGCCCAGTGCCACTTGGACGGTGATGACGTCCGATTTCATGCATGTCTTGCTCTTTGGTGGGGGGCCGAAATCTGTCTACAAAATGTTGAAGGAGCCGGATGGTGTACCATGGTGGTCTGTTGAACATGTATGAATTTCAATTTCTAAAAAAAACTTGTTATTTATAACTTTCTGTATAGTTTAATGTTATTCACTGTTGGTTTGTTTTTTAACAAATATTTCAGGTATTTATTCCCATTTGCATCGACCAAAAGCATTGGGTTGTTGGCGACTTAAACCTAGAAACCATGAAGATGGTTATATATGATAGCTTCAGGAGCCCGTCATATGTGGACACCTTTAATGAAATGATGACGAAGTTCGCCAACGATCTACCGGAACTTCTTACCCTAGCTGTTTGCCAATCACTTGCAGCTGCAAGCCATGACTTCACTTGGGTACACGCAGATGGGGTACCACAACAGCAGGGTTCTTTGGGCGATTGTGGTCCTTTGTCATGCATGTTCCTCACCCATTTAGCGAATAACGAGGTCCCAAGAGCCCAGGAGGATGAGTCGACAAGGGCGGCAGCATTGAGGTGTCACATGACGGATGTTTTTTGGTCCATGATACAGACAAATCGAATTGTATGATTCATTTTAGGACCTTTTTAGGACCTTGTATATTTATCTACGTATATAAAATTTTTGGAAGTTTTAGTTAATTTCAAGACAAGCATCATTTCAATAAATTGAACATATCTAATAACATTGAACGGATACAATGCATATGAACTAAACAACCAACGAAAGAAATACAACAACACAAGCACCATGAAAGAAAGTGATAGCAATAAGGGTACAAACTAGCAACATAGAAAATCCAAAAATGCTAAGGATAAAGTGCTTTACATTGATCAATCCAATTTTGTTTCTGGGTAACCTGCGCTTGCAGTACTGCAAAATCTTGCATAAGCTTGTTTACTTGAACGTTGTCCTGGCGAATACGGTCTTCTTTCTCTTTTATCTCCCTCTTCAACCTTCTTATCTCCTCCTTGTCCGCGTCGATCCTTCGCAAGTGGCCATCCTTCTTGGCCATCATTTCCTTCCACTCTTCGGTGAGTTGTTCGATCTCCGCTTCACTTTTCTCTATCGCTTTTTTCAGTCTGGAGGGCATTATTTGTGAAGACGGTGGGTTTGACGATGATGCATTTCCAGCCATGTGTTTGGTCAAAGAGGGGACTATTATGCTATGAAAATGTTGTATGGTGTGAACTATAACTTTGGTATAACCCCGTTATTTATAGCCAAAATCTAAGGACAGGGGCGCAATTGCGCCCGGACGCAATTGCGCCCCTCTACATTTGCAGGGGAATCGTTGTCGTTTAATGCTTTACAAGGGAATCCTGACAACAGGCTTTGCAGGGGAATCGTTCCATAACTTTGCAGTGAATCCTGTCAGGCACTTTGCAGTTGAGTAGTGGGGCGCAATTGCGCCCCTCCCTATCTTCTCATCGACCATAAGTAGATTTTATGGTGAAGTAGTAATTCACAACTTGTTATCTACCCTCCACACCGTTTACAACCATTCTCTACATTTTCATAACTTAATGGCTGGTGGTTCACGTTCCAGGGGTAGAAGGTCAGCGAATGGTGCTTCATGCTCCGCATATATCCAACAATTAAATGATGGATCAAGAAGGATTAACTGGAAGGCACCCGAGACAACGGAGGAGTGGGCACAGTTTGGTAGAACTGCGGCCGATCGTCCAATTACGCCTCAGGAGTGGGAAGAGTTTAACAATGCACGAGAGGCATACTACCATGCTCATGGGGGAGAATCCCCACCAGAGTATCAAGCTCACCAACAGCCGGGTCTACCAATGTCTCAAGTACTGCCTACCAGGTTGAGAGAGTCATGTGATGCGGCGAATGCAGATATACAAAACATAAGAAGGATGTGGCTAAGCAACATGGATATTCAGAAAGATAAAGAGGCGTGTATTGCGGAGAAGAAGGAGTTCTTGGAAGAAATGAAGCGCAGGGTTAGGGCGATGAAACGAGAGATTAATGACTTAGAAGATGAAGTGATAGAAATCAAAGACAGCTACACCGGCATGGAGGACATGATTAAGGAAAAGTCTGACTGGATCATCAGGATCCAGGAAATCTACCCGTAGTAGGCTCCTCCAAAGATGGTTGTTGTATCGATGCACTTCATCCGTTTTCTTTGGTTTCAATAAAATTTTAGTTTGATGGATACTTTTGTAAATAACAGCTTCCAACTTAAAAAACACGATAAGGTGGATAAAACGGAAGTCAACTTTATAGAGCAATAATAATATTAATAAAAGGTTTATTACATACATGGTTTACTCGTTTAGATCAACATTTAAATCAAAAGTACCATGTCTAAAACTTTCATAATTCTCTTGGGTTGATACTGGTTGTGTTTGTTGACTACCAGATGCCCTGTGAGTTTGTCGACTACCGGATGCCCTTTCAGTTTGTCGACTACCAGATGCCCTTTGTCGGCTCACATTTACTGGTGCAGGAGATGGACAGTTTGCTCGAGTGTGTCCTAATTGTCCACAACGAGAACATCTTCTCTGGATGGAATCTTCGCCCTGAGACGGGATACGGTCATGGTTACTCGGTCGACCAGCCCTTCTTATTACGACCGGTGGTCTAACGGTCATAAGCGGGTGGTCTGGAACAACCCATACTTCTCCTGGACCGACTGGATGTATGAGCTCTGCGTAAGTTTGTCGGAAATTATCCGACGCGTAGTAACCAGTCGCCAGATGGGAGACGTCTGTACACCGTTGATTTCTTGCGACGGCGATGACATGGCCGCATGGTATTCCTGATAACTGCCATTTCCTGCACGAGCAAAGACGATTATTGAAGTCAACTTCTGCGTCCCTAACCCCATCGCGGACTTCCCAGTAACCTCGACCAATCTCATGTACAGTCCACGTTGCCGACTTGTGAATTCTCTTTTCTATTTTGGCCTCCGCCCAAGGCGTGAGACGATTCACCATTTCTTCTGCGATAACACAAATTTGTTACGTTAGTGTTGCAAAAATGAAAACATAAAATTCAAACAGTAAAAAATCCAAGGATGATAACCTCCATTTCTCCGACGAATCGAATACCATTCTTGCTGAAAACATCGGAAATAATCCATAAGGGCCACAATAGGCAGGCTCCGTGCAAAACGAGACAATGCATTCACCGACTCGGCACTGTTCGATGTCATTATGTTGTAACGCATTCCTGGGAAATGGGCCCTTGACCATTTCTCCGGTCCAACCTGGTCCATAAGCGGAGCTCCAAGAGGTAAAACAGCTCGTAGACCCGTCATATTCAGTTCAAACTCCTCCACCGTATATGCTTTACACGTCCTCCAAAATAACTTCTTCCTGTATCTGACCCTGTTGTCCCTGGTTTTTACGTTCATCATTAGATGGCGACAACAAAGTGCATGATGGGCGCCCGGGTACACCGTATTAATTGCTTGGTGAATTGAAGCAGCCCTGTCAGATACAAAAACCAACCCTCGGGTTCCCCGATACAACGCTTCAGCATGGTTAAGAACCAAGTCCACACATCCCCACTCTCAGACCTACCAACTCCGAAAGCGATGGGCACAATCTGGTTATTTGCGTCCATAGCAACGGCTAAGAACATTGTGCCTAAGTAAGTACCCTTCAAATGAGCCGCATCGATGATAATGACCGGACGCAAGTGTGTGGTAAACGATCGAATCTAGATATTTAAGGCATTTTCATATTATAACATTATTCAATATAGCAGTTCAATTAAAATAACCACGAAAGTTATTAAAATAACCACGTACCGCGCAACCGAGGGCAGCGAAACACATCTCAAAACGTTCTCTACTGTCTGTCCTTATGGAGGTAACGGTACCAGGATTCCGAAGCTCCAGATTATAGAGAAAGCAGAGGAGTCGGGTAAACGATTCTTCAGGGGTACCACGCACCATCGTGAGTGCATAAGCTTTTGCGCGCCAGGCTTGCCAGTAAGAAATATCTATTTTCAAATCCGATCTGACGTCGTTGACAATGTCGGATCCACGGTATGTCCTGCTGGTATCCTTCACTTTAGGGTAAATAAAATTACCCAACACTCTACTGTTTGCTTGATGGTGGTTGGGATGCAGCTGCGTCCTCGAGCAAGTGTGTACGTCTTCCAATATACGAACATGAAACATATTGGTATTTTCGACAGAGGTCGCATAGATACGCCAAGAACATCCGGCTTGCTTACATCTGGCATCGTATCTGGTTTTGTTTGATCGATGAACTCCAAACTCAAAACCCTCTTCAAGAAACTTCAAACCGAGAGCGAGTGTAAGATCGTCTTTCGTCTGGAATACTTGACCCAAACTTACTCTTCTACTACGACTATAACGTGGGGGTAGGTTGGGTGTGATGACTGGGGTCGCTGATGGAAGTGGAGGGGGCATATCAAAGAAATCATTTATCCCACCGTATGATTTGATAGGACTACTTTCTGGTTCGTCGTCGTCTTCATCAGTATCAACATCAGATAAACCCAAGTGGTAAACATGAGACTCCTCATCATGTCTATAAACTTCGTCGTCGTCATCTTCTTGTTGTTCTGCTTCTCCTCCTTGTTGTGTTTCGAGAACAACATATGGGGTATCATCAGATTCATCCACACCGCCTCCGGCATTCGAAGTACCACCGAGATCGCTTCCACCGGACATCGATGGATCGACAAACACACAGAGTGTTGGTGGATTATTTTCACCGTCAAAAAATTGAATGAAAGACAAAACATCGTCATTGTTGCATAACTCATAAAGACCATCATTAACCTTATACGATATTCTAATCGTACCAAGAGCAGGATCGATACGAAATTTTCTGTGAATACAATTAACCAACCAAAGATGCGTAATGTTAGGTGCCACCTTGACACGGGTTATCGGTTGATCGGTAACATACTCCCACCCGTTACCATCCTGCTGCCATGAACCACCGCTTAGGAGATGTAACTTGACTTTATCATCTCCGGATCTCATATTTTCAAAAAAAACACGCACAGATACACAAGCAAAACAATTGTCTGAAATTTGTGGATGAAAATGGTGGTTTACAACTTCAGTGGTTGTTGGTTTTATAGCAATAATCTAGGGAATCAATTTCAAAAAACACAGGGAATCAATTTATCTGCTAAAATAAATTTGATATCACAACTTTTTGAAAAAAACAGTAAAAATCAACATGAAAAAGCAACTGGAAATCGTGAAAAATAGCAAACAAACAAAATTCCAAGGAGAAACCCTAATTAGGGTTAACCTGGGCTTGACACGTGCCCAGGGGCGCAATGGAGCCCTAGGGCGCAATTGCGTCCGGGCGCAATTGCGTCCGGGAGCAATTGCGCCCTAGGGCTCCATTGCGCCCCTGGGCTCCATTGCGTCCCTTGGGCTATTTCCGAAAACATAGCGAGAATTGGGCTAGGAGGCCAATCCAGTTCAATGTTTGGGCCATTTGGGTCAATTTCCCTATATTTTATCTTATAAAATACAAATAAGAAAAGAGAAAAAGAATTATTGCATTTTCGTTTAAGAAAAACTAGGTCGGTACAAGACACGTGTATAGAGATGACGTGGGAGAGTATTATTGGTTCTTGCGGGTGGGGGTGTTGTTCTGTTGGTTAAATCGGTTTGGGTAAATTGGTTTATAAGTTTTTTTAAAACTAACCGATAACCCAACCAAATAAGATTCGATTTAATCGGTTTTGAGTTATTTGGTTTTTGATTATTCGGTTCGGTAACTGATTAAACCGAATAAAGATTTATATTTTTTTTCGTTCGACACTTTCTTAAATAATTTTCCAAAAATAAGTGTTTGTTGCTTCTGGTAATTGTATCATACATTCATAGTCAACAATTGACCTATATTAAATAAAAAACGTCATCTATCAAAAAGTAATATCCACCAAATAACATTATTTTTCTTAATGCGACATTGTAAATCAAGCAAAAAAAGGTAATCTAATAAACAACATTATCTAATATCAATAAAAAACATTATAAAGCAATAAAATATGTAAAATAGTAATAGTATAACATGTATTTGGTTTATTTTTTTATAGACGTGAAATATATAAAAAATTGCTATAATGTGTTATTCGGGTTATTCACTTTAACCGAATTAAGAAAAATTTAACCCAAAACTGAATCGAATAAAGATCCTCACTCGATTAACCGAATCATTTAACCCAAAAATCGAATAACCCCAAACCATTTAACCCAAATTTCATTCACTTAAGATGAATTATTCGGTTTCGGTTATTTTTCACAAAAGTGATTGTGGGTACCAAAGGAGAAAGGTGTAGAACACTGAACACTAGACTCTTATCTTACGACCCATCACAAACGTGCGCTTCCCTTTTTGTCACCTTCAACTTTCACTCCCTATATATATATATACACACATACACGACGAATCTGTTTTCACCCTGTATAATCGCCAGCACTTGAAATCCCTAAATCTTTCTCTTTTATATCAGTGAAATCAATCCGGTCTTTCGAGGTAATTCTTTGTCTCTATACTTCGTATTTTTATTTGTTCTTGTTTCAATTTGTGATAATATCGGATGTTTAATTTGTTCAATTAGATGAAATTGTCGCTTGTATCATGTTATATACGTGGATATAATGCTATATGACGATTTCCATATGGATTAGTCATTTTGATTGTTAAAAATTGAATTTAAAAGCTTGTTGAGGCCTTGTTTTGCTACAAGTGAATCATGATTAAAATTCTACTTGTTGTTGTGCATCTTCCATCGGAATAAGTAGAAGAAAATGAACTATGTGGTGAACCCTAATTTTCAGCTCAATTATGTGATGTATCAAGCAAACTTATGCCAACGTAATTGATGCATAATTCGTATTTTATGTCGATCATTCTCCTGATGTACAATTTGATTTCGTGTCAAATGATTTCCTAATGTATATCATAGTAAAAGACCTTTCACCATTAATGTTTAGGTTATGATTTTATTCATCTGGTAATTCTTTTTAGGTTATCATTGATGATACTGGTTTATGAATTTCCGGTGTATTAAGCAGACATGCTATTTTCTCTGGCTGCTTGTATTTTTCGTTGTAGGATCCATAACCAAATTCCAAGTGCTTGATGTGTCTGTTGTATGCTATAAAGCATGTTGTGTTTGCTCTTTCAAACAGTTGTTAAAGGAGCTTTCTGACTTCCGGTTCTTTTTTATCCATCTGTTTTCATCGAACATGATTTCTTTCATAACATCAACTATAAACTAATAGACGAAGATTTAGTGGTGACAAAAAGATATTTGTAACAGTGGTATCTTCTGGCAAAGATTTATGCCAGTGTGTGATGAAGTATCCAAGAGGATATATAAGATTTGGGCTAAGGAGAGTAATTTTTAAACATGTCGCTTCATGATTGTCTATCAATGTTACCTTTGTTGATGTATCATTCTTGTCCTAAAATATTACTTTATCTTAATAACTTACAGAAAACAATCACAATTTTGGTCCTCACCTGATGCATTTAAACTCTGTTAGTGAATATGGTTCACCGCTTAATGTTTACGTCATTCACTTGTTTTGAGAAACATAAGACCATGTTTCAGATGTTATATTTCAGCGCTGATAATCATTAGGTTTGTTATCAGGCTCAATATTTCTTTTACCCGAAAATTTCAGTAGTTCCATCAAGTTCCAGACACTAGTTGTATCGAAACATATAATGTATGACATATACTCCTAAATGGTAATTGTGAGAACTTTTGTATCAGTAAGTGTGTATCTTGATTCTTAGCTAAATTTGTGAAACAGGATGAATGATTTCCAAGAGTGGTGTGCTTGAATCTTGCAGACCTGTAGCCAGTCATTCTTGCTGATTGATTGGATTTCAGTTTAAATTTTTAGCAAATGGATCGACGTGATACTTCAGGATTTGTGAGTGGGGGTAGTCTGTATGTATATTACCATTGTAGAATGTAGATAGCCCTTAGAAATACCCAACAGTAGCTTTGTAGATATTATTCATAGCCCAAAATTTAGGTTAACTGTTGTTTTGCAAACAAGATTAGATTGAAGTAAAATAATAGTTCTACATAACTTACATGGATGGGAGATTCTCTGCAAACCCTGTGTCAAATGCCTTCAAAAACCTTCGCAACTCCATCTGTCTTAAAGGACCTGAAATGGGAACTGGTTATGCTACAGATACTGTGTTACGACTGGATTCACCAGGGTCCTTGAATTGTTCACTTTCTGCCTCAAAAGGCGTTAAGCGGAAGTGGAATTTGAAAGATGGATCAATGGATGTGGAAGCTGAATTTCCATTATGCCTCTTGCTAGGCCATTCTTCAAGTTCCTCAGACAGCAAGGCGAGTTCAACTACCGGATGCACCACCACCATGTCTTCTCCTAAAGAAACTGATGAAGAGACCTCGATGGATCTAGAATTGGACTCCAGTCTCCATCTTGGTGGTGAGAAAGCACCTCTCCGAAAGAAAATCTCTAGTTTTAATAAATCATCTATGGATCTTCAAGACCAAGTTGATTTGGAGTTGAGTCTCTCGTCTACGCCTGCTGAATCTGATATCAGTACTGTTCAATTGAACTCTACTTCTGAAAAGATTCCGCCAACTGTTGGTGGTGATTTCTATATGAATGAAGGATCAATTTCATCACATTCGAGAACTCAAAGTCCGTTTCCTTTATTGCAGAGTTCAGAGAACACAAAAGGTAGTTACTTTCTCGAGCAGGCTCCATCATCCAACATCATAATTATACCAACAAGTTCAGTCACCTGTTTATCCGGGATTGCACAACAACAACAACAACAACAACAACAGCAACGGAACAATATCACAAAGATGTGTCAATTTAACGGATGTGAAAAGGGAGCAAGAGGTGCTTCTGGTCGTTGCATTGCACACGGAGGTGGTTGTAGATGTCAGAAGCCCGATTGTCATAAAGGATCCGAGGGTCGAACCGCTTACTGTAAAGCCCATGGTGGTGGTCGAAGATGTGATTTCTTAGGATGCACCAAGAGTGCAGAAGGACACGCGGATTACTGTATTGCTCATGGTGGCGGCAGAAGGTGCAGCCACATGGCTTGCACCCACGCCGCCCGAGGGAAATCCGGGTTGTGCATACGTCACGGTGGTGGAAAGAGATGCCACATGGAGAATTGCACAAAAAGCGCCGAAGGGCTCTCTGGTCTCTGCATTTCTCATGGAGGTGGTCGCAAATGCCAGTTTCCTGACTGCACCAAAGGGGCGCAAGGGAGTACCGTGTACTGCAAAGCACATGGTGGTGGCAAAAAGTGCACGTTCGAAGGGTGCAACAAAGGGGCGGAAGGAAGTACGACATATTGCAAAGGTCATGGTGGCGGTAAAAGATGTGCCTTTGACTTTAAAGGTGGAGTTTGCCCAAAAAGCGTCCATGGCAGAACTCTTTTTTGCGTAGCACATGGTGGCGGTAAAAGATGTGTTGTGCCTGATTGCACACGGAGCGCAAGAGGGCGTACAGATTTCTGTGTCCGCCACGGTGGCGGGAAAAGATGTAAATTCTAAGGGTGTGGAAAAAGCGCTCAGGGTAGCACGGATTTCTGCAAGGCGCATGGGGGAGGGAAGAGATGCTCGTGGGGTGACGGTGTTTGTAATATGTTTGCAAGGGGCAAAACCGGAATGTGTACATCTCATGGAGCCTTAGTGCAGGATAACCGGGTCCATGATGGAGCCAGCGTCGGGACCCTGGTTTACGAGACCGAACCCAACCCATCTGGAGAAATGGAAAAGCTTATGACCACAGAGGACATGAATGTTGATGGTATTATGGCATCATCATCATGTTGGAAAGCTTTTGGTGGCCAAAATGAAAGTGTTTCAGTTTCAGAAGGGAGGGTTCATGGTGGAAGTCTGATAGCTTTGTTGGCAGGTAGTTCCAGTGGCTCAACAGATCCAGGAAAATTTAACATGATGCTTCAGAAGTGGATATAAATATAATCAATTTGTTTGTTTTATGAAGTTTGCAAGAAGTTTAGGGAATGATAACTGTTTTCTTTTCCACCATTGTTGTATGAATAAGGTGGAATTAGGTAGTTGTTGGTTGGATTTAAAGTGTCATTTTTTGTTTCTTTGTAAATAGTTTATCTTGGTCTTAGTTTGTTCCTTGTTAATATGTTCTTTAAACAACAAAAGTTCTTTTGGCTTAATTTGTACATATTTTATCATCAAATTCCTCATGTTGCAATATACTTTTTATGGTTAATAATAACTCATTAATTGTGTTTATATATTTTTATTCATAGCACAATGATTTGCAGAAAATATAAGAAAAATGGGCTTTCGGATGCGTTTGGTTCACTGGACAAGACAAAATAGAATAGAGATCACTATTCTATGTTTGATAAGAATTTTATGTGGAACAAACATAAAAGTGGAATAGAGTTGTTCCACCCCACCCCAAGGAATACGGTAGAATATATTTATATTTTACCAATATAACCTTAAAATAAAACTTAATCCTCTTTTAAAACATCAAACACGCCTCCTTCTTTATATTTTATTCATTTTTTAAATTTTATTATTGTCATTTATGTTTGAAGAAAAATTTCTAATGATATATTTTGTTATTAAAAATACTTATTTTATTATAATTTAATAAATTACATAAAATAATCAAAATATATAAACTATATAAATTACTTGTTAGGGGTAAATTGATCGTTTTATCTGTTCTGTATTGTCCAGGTTTATCTTACCAAACGCTGAACAATAGTTATGTATTGTCTTGTCCTATCTTATTCTGTCTGGATACCAAACGCACCCATAAAGGTCGTACCGCTTATTTTTGTCAAATGGGAATTCAAGGATTCAGGCTTTTTTGGATGTTTTTGTAAAGGAGGAAGTTTGAAAAATTTAGGGGTTGTTTGTTTTTTGATTTTCAGAACTTAATAAGCACTTTTTACTTTCTCTGTAAGATGTTTTCAATTTAAGACTATTTGTTTTCTTCATCAATTCAGTCCCTCTTATCACTTAAAATTGTTTGGAACAAAAAGTGATAACCTAATCACTTATTTCTAATCAGTGTCGCTCCTCTCCTTCAACCCAAAACCATCTCCAAGCATGTTGACTCCTAAACGATCAGTTATTTTGGACCTTTGGTTTTGGGTATGATATGCATTAGCTTTGAACCAATCAGTTGTTTGTGAATATCAAATTTACAGCATTTTGGGGTATGATATGCATTAGTTGGACGGTTTGATCTCAATTTGATGACTTTTCTAATTGATCAGTTATTTTGGACTTTTGGGTATGATATGCGTTAGCTTTTAGTTTTTTGTTTGTGAATATCAAAGAAATAGGAAGAGATAATTGTATTTGAAGAGGAATTGCAAATCTTCTTCTACTGATAAAAGTGTCCGAATACTTTCTGTGTTTTAATGACAACAACATGGTAAGAGGATTGTTTTGGAAACACTGTAACAACCTGATATAAAGTTTAATAAAGAGAAGTTGGGGGTTTAGTTGTACAAAGAGTTAACTACAAGGGGTAAGAGGTAAATTGGTTTTAAAAAGGGTTTTCACCCTAAAAATCTCTCATTTCCCTTTTGTTCCTGGCGGCTGAAGTGAGTTTGGGAGAGGGAGGATCCTGGGCAAGCATCGACCGATAGAGAGAGTGCAAAGGAGTTGAAGCTGAATTTCTTCAAGTTTTGTAAGGTAAAATGTTAATCCTCATCTCTTTATTGGTAGGAGTTTAAGGTTTATGTTCTGAATTTTAATAGAGGTCGATTAGGTTGAGGTACTGTAGATGGGAGTCCCTGGACTGGGTTTTATAATGGGGATTGCTCATAAATGAGTAGAAATAGAAGTAGAGAATGGATTTCTAAATGATTTGGAGTTATTCCACCTATTGATGTTTGTTTCGGCTATGCGATTTTGGATTGATGGGAATTTCATATTCGTTCTGGGTAAAGGAGACGACGACCATTAGATCGAGAGAGAGATATCCCGGTCGCCCGATATGGGGGATTCCGGTCAATCTCTATACCGGTCTTAGTTGCTTATCGGTCGAGTTCTTTACCGGTCTTAGTTGCTTATCGGTCGAGTTCTTTACCGATCTTAGTTGCTTATCGGTCGAGTTCTTTACCGGTCAAGGAGAGTTCCGGTCGAGTTCTTTACTGGTCAAGGAGAACTCCGGTCGAGTTCTTTACCGGTCAAAGGGGGGATTCCGGTTGAATTCCTTATCGGTCAAAAGGGGGAGACCCGATCACTGTACTCCTACCGGGCGACCAAAGGGTCGGGCCTGGGTTAGTCTTTGGGCCGAAGCCCATGTGTTTGTTGGGACTGTAGTATTGAGTTCCAACTTGTCAGATGTATCGGCCCACCTTTGGAATTATAGGATATCTTGATCTCGAGTCGTTAGGTGTGAGAGCCGATAATGCTTTTATTTTGTTTACTGATCAATGCTTCCTTTATAGGTTTTGGTTCGGAGTTTTAAAGATAGACGAAAGATTTGTGTTAAGGGACGTCAGGTGAGTTTTCCTAAACTAAACCTTTTGATGTCGAAAGCATGTGAAGTTTATTTCAAACTTTGATTTATTTATGATGGCATGACTTTATTAAATTATTCAAGCGTGTTATAAATTGTTGATGTTTAAATGTATGCATACATTAATTGTGGGTTATGTGACTTAAGTCGGGGAGTGTGGTCCGCCTACTCGTGCCGGAGAGTGTGGCCCGTTCATGTCATTGGGGGTGTGTCCCAACATTAAGGCAGCGCGAGTTAGACACATCGTCTTGGACGGTCGTGTGGTCCGTAACGTGTTTTATTTAAATGTCATTATTAAATGATGTTTCAAATTTTGGAAAGTATAGTTTGTTGCTGAACTGTTAGAGGGGACTCACTAGACCTATGGTCTAACCCTCGCTCTTTCAAAACTAAAAACTTTTTCAGGCCGGCGTGAATTAGGCTGTGCGGCTAAAGGCAAGGAGAAGGTCTAGCGGGGGCGGATAGAAGACCGTCATTTAGCTTTTAGTTATTCAATGATCTCAGTTGTGTAGGTTGATTTGTATTTCGAACCTTGAATTATCTATTGTAAAGCTTGAGACCTCTCTTTTGAGGGATTGTTATCAAATGGTGATATTTTTAGTATTAAGAATTATTCTATTTTGTTGATTTCTGGTTGGGTTGTTACAAACACATATGCTAGAATTGGTAAAATGGTAATAGGATGTTATGTTTTATTCAGATTTCAGACATCAGCACCACCAATTAAAAATCAGAAGTGAAATCAGACTTCAGTAACACTTAAAAATTTCATCATTTATTTAAGGGAAAAGTTCAAAAAAACCCAATAAACTATCACATTTTGAATGGTTAAATCCCTGAACTAATTTTTTGAATGAAAAAACCATTAAACTTTTTTATTTTGAATGATTAAGTCCCTCAACTATTTTTTTGAACGAAAAAACCATTAAACTTTCTAATTTTGAATGATTTAGTCCCTCAATATTTTTTTTGAATAAATAAACCATCGAACTTCTAAAAATTGATTACCTTTTTTTAAAGATATCTGGAACTGACGATGAATGTTTTAAAGTAAAAACAAATCAAAATCAGTTTTACCGTTCTCAAATTATACGCCATTAAAACCCCTCATAGACAATCGTATCACTCCGTCCCGCCTCTCCCCATTGCCCTTACATTGTCCGTTCTCCATATCACCTAACACGTTGTTGCTTCTGGCATCGATCTTCCTCTTTTTGATCTATTTTTTATTTATCAAAAGAGGAAGAATAAAAAGATAATCGGTTACATATAGTTTTTTTTGGTTAAAATGATGTAAGTAACCAATTTTTAAAAGTTCGATGATTTAATTTATTGAAAAAAATATGTAGGGACTTAATCATTCAAAATTGGAAAATTTAATGGTCTTTTCATTCAAAAAATGGTTTTTTCATTCAAAAAAATAGTTGAGGGACTTACTCATTCAAAATGAGAAACTTTAATGGTTTTTTCATTCAAAAAATTAGTTTAGAGACTTAACCATTCAAAATGGAATAGTTTGTTGGGTTTTTACGAACTTTTCCTTACTAAAATTTTGAACAATTTTTCTAAAGGAACAAATTCTTGCGTTTCCTGAACTTTGGGTCGGACAGAATAAAAAAGCAGGCTGAAAAAAGTTGTATGCAAAAGCAGAAGGCATTTTATTGGAGGCCAAGAAAGAAAAGTCGACAGAAGAATACGGAGGAAAGAGTTGATTCCGATTTCATTTTTCGGCATTTTTTCCAAATTCGTCATTTGGTATTCTTGTTTCTTAACTTCGTTCTTAGTTTCTATTGGTAATTAAATTAGTATTTTCCCCCATTTTTGTTGATTTGAGGTTTTGATTCGATTACAATGTGACTCGTTTTTCATAATCCCATTTATGCATTTCTGTGTTCACATTACTACTATTATCTTGATTGATTGTGATAACAAGATCCTTATTTCAATCTATCGGTTAATAGACGGCTATTTGGAACCCTAAATTCGTAATCGCTTAGGTGTTCTATCTAATGTTAGTGGAAATTTAACATGATTGATTATAGCGAGATAATCGAGTTTTATGTTAAGGAAATGTATAATCTAGTTTAAATAGATCGAGCTTATGTATTCATTGTTGACTAGATTTGGTAGTGCAATTAGTAAACTAAATTCTAAGAACTTGTTTAGAATCGTTTGCTAATTAGGGAGTAGTCAAAGAGCGTATTTTGACTACCCAGAATTAAGGAGATGTAGATTGTTAGAGCTTTTTAACTATCATAACCGATTTGGGAACCACTAGAAGTTGCATTTTACTTGAGTCGATGATCAATGAGATTGAATCAATATCAAGATTATACCTTTGCTGGAATTTTTTTTGCTGTTATATGTATCACTCCTGTTAGTTTTTAATATGAGTTGTTTAAGAATTCATGTTTTTAAGTTAGTATCTTTTGAACTCTAAGAGCTTCTCCAACCATCCATTAAAAGGGTGGTTATGTATTCGAGTTCTATTGGTTACATTTAGTTTGATCATAGTTTCGGGGTACCAGATGGGGAATACAAGCAATATAGTTCTAAGAACCGGATATCGTACCCATAGGGACTATTTTATCCTCTTGATCGTAAAAGCTCAGTGATGAGATAACTCAAATATTCAAATTGATCTTAAAAGCTCAGTGATGAATTCAATTTAGATCAAAACCAAGGACAAGAATACCACATTCTACACAATTCCATCATTTTAAGCATAAAATTCACATAAAAGGTTCAAATGTAGGGATAAATATAAGTATATAACAAATAAATGTGAATATATGAATGCAATGAACTATAAACAACAAGGAACTAGTCAAAAACTTTCATTCAATAGCATTTTTACTTGAAAGTAACTTTGTGCATTTTAGAATGTCTACATTTTATGGTACACCTCTAACAGAAGAACCACTAAAAGTTTACATTTGGATAACTTTAGAATGTTCAACAAGTACATGGTCGATGATATCATCTAGAGTTCACCAAGACTCTAATGGATGAATTCCAAGACGAGTCTGCCTACAAAAAATGTCGATCCACATTGAACTTGTCGGCTAAACTTGAGTACTTGGTAATATGCATAATTGTTGTTGATATATCAAATTTCTGTTTTCCCCATGTTTCCATCCTAAATCTTTTGGGCTTACCTAATTTAACATTTAAGCTTGGCTTTTTGGTGGTGAAATTCTTAAGGCTCTTTTAACTAAATGGTAGCTACCACATGGCAGGTTCGAACACTTCTTCTATCCTTGGAGTGAATATGTCAAAGTTGGCACAATCTTATTAAATCGCGGATATGGGATCATGGCACTTCACGATGTTCTTTACTCGGAAATTCAGGTTTTGCCTTCTTTCTCGAACTTAATTATTTTCTTTTTGAGTGATTAAATTCCAAACGATCCAACTAGTCTTTTTGTTGTGAACAAACCACCATTCTTGTGAATATGCAAAAGAGGAAAAACACTACATTCCTCAAGAATGAGTGATTTTGGACAACATTTGGCCAAACACAATGGTTTACTTGCTTTAACAGTTCTATTATTTGTCAAACATATCTCATCCTAGCAAACTTTTTTATGTTATGGATTCCAACCTTCACTATATATGTAGCAACCATACTAAAAAGTTATATATATCTATCAAATAGAATCATTAACACTTTCTAGGTTTAAGTTAAAAAAATGGAGACGACCAAAGGTATATACAAAAATTGTGCACCTGCGTATCCCTTCTCACTACTGAGAATGGAAATTCCGGAAAGGATACATAATGTGGAAAAATAATAAATGAGATTAGATGATGCAACATGCAATTGTTCTTCACATTGTGAACTAGTAAAAGAGGTAAATTAAACCATGTTTTATGTTAGGTACTTAGATTCATAAGTTTGAGAATGAAATGTAAAACGAAAAAACAACATTCTTAATAAACTACAAGCCTCTTTCCTTCTTTTTCAATATTTTCCTATCTTGATAGGCTTAGAAGTTGTATAAAAGATAGGAATTAAGAAAGGTGTCTGAGATTGTTCTTTATAGGCATACTACAATCTAAGATTAACATTCCAAACAAAAATGTTAGAAGCAACAAACAAGGTTGCAGAGCTGATAAGATGCTTGGACAAAGACATATATGACATCATGCAAGCCCTTAAATGTTTTTTCACTAAAAAACGTCAACAAGTCAATTGCAAGACTCTAAAGAGCAATAGACATGCATGTGTTCTTTGGCATCTAATTACGAAATGTCACTTCTGAAGCTATCTCATACTGTGTCATCCACAATCTGTAGTCTTTCATTGGCGTAGTTTAACAAAGAGATTGCTGAAGATGGAGATAAACTTCTAAAGTCGAAAGGATACCTTGTGACTCCGTGCCACCAATACAATTAGTGTCTTACTATGAGAAAATAAGGAAGCAGTCAAGAAATCAATATTTCTAGCCTTCATGAGTCAAAACTGCTTTTAACGATGGCGCAGATGGCATTTCAAGGATATGATCATTGGAGAGCACTGCAACATTGTCGCTTGCTACTTTCACATCATTGTTGATAGAGTTTGTGGCTTGACTTGATCAATTAGCTTTCTGTCAAGGTCAAATTCAAACATGTGAGTTTATAAACGTGGTATTCACACTGATGATATAAGGCGGTTATATCTACCTTGGTTCTCATTTATTGTGTATCGATTGTTTATTTTATGAAATTTGCATGAAGTTTTCTTATCCATCTGGAAGTTTAGGGAATGCTAACCGTTTTCCACCATTGTTGTTATGTTGTATTAGTGAGGTGAAATTAGTTAGTTGTTAGTTGGCTTTAAAGTGTCATTTTTTGTTTCCCTAATAATTTGTCTCCATCATAGTTTGTTCCTTGCTAATATGTTCTCAAACAACAAATTTTATTCATTTGCCATATTGCTATGCTTGTTTGGTTTTTTATTACATCAGTCCATAATGTAAGAAAATTGTATCTTCTATTTTAAAAGTTGGGACTAAATTGTTCTTTACTTCCATATAAACAACCTTGTTATATATGACTTGTATAAATCATATGTTAAACTACTTAGTCTATGAAAATCCCTATAGGCTGGCAAATGCATGTGTTATTATGACAATATAATGATCTAAAGCTTGTTTTATATTTTTTACTAGAATACTAATAATCTTCTTTTTTTTCATGTTGCAAACTTATGTAGGGGTTGTAAAAATCACTATGTCAGATATCGTGTCTAAGAATTGAATGGTACCATGTTGATTCTTTGACATGCAAATAGACAATGCCTCATGGCACAATGATATGGGTATCCTCCCCCGTTTGGTTATACTTTACGACATCAATATATGGGTTGCATCATTATCAACTATTTTTCCCTGTGTTTCAGACAAGCAATTTCTATTTACGGTTGATGTTATTGTTCCAATCTAATATGCAACACTAGATTTTCTATTTTGCGGGCACACTTTACGGGTTTATTGTTGATTAACTTTGATAAACATATGATAAAGTAGTTTACATAATCACTTATTTGGGTTGGTAGTGCCTCGTTTGCTTATATGGTCTTTAGGAACTGATACTGAATTGAGTTTGAGGAGTAAGTAGTTCTCTTGTAACAAACAGTTTTGTTGGTCATACGTAAAGGAAGATACCAATAATGTTTTTTAGGTAACAACTGACGATGTTGCAACATATAAGGTATTCCATGGAGTATACTTTAATCCCAAAACAGACTATATGATTGTATTAACAACAGGCAAAATCTCAACTTTTGTGCGATTGCATCAACTTTATAACTTCGTATACATGCCATTTTTGTTCTTTTTTTTGTTTTTTATGTATCTTTTGATAAATTTCTTGGTACTTTATTCTATCATTAGTGTACCGCTCGTTGTTCATAAAGTCTCATGGTTGAATTCGGCCATTTTGGAAAGCTCATTGACAGCTTCAACCAAATGATCAAGTCGAGCCACAAACTCAATCAACAATGATATGAAAGTAGCAAGTGACAATGCTGTAGTGCTCTCCCATTCTCGTATCCTTGGAATGCCATTCGCATCATCCTCAAAAGTAAATGCGTCTCGTGATGGCCAAGAATATTGTCTTCTTGACTGTTTCCTTGTTGTCTCATAGTAAGACCCTGATTGTATTGTCGATAGAGACTCGCAAGGTATCATTTGAATGTGGGAGTTTATCTCATCTTCGACAATCTCTGTGTTAAATTCAGCGAGTTGGTTTGAGAGGTTAGAGATTGTTGATGACAGGGTATGAGATAGCTTCGGAAGTGTCTTTGATGAGTTATCAGATTGTTTGCAACTAGATGCAAGAAGATACGAATGCATGTCTATAGCTCTTTGGAGTCTTGCCGTTGAACTGTGGACGTTTTTCAATAAAGAACATTTTAGGGTTTGCTTCATGTCACATATGTCTTTACCCAAGCATCTGATTAGCTCTGTAGCCTTGCTTGTTGTTTCTAGTATCTCTGTTTGGAATAAGAATCTTAAATTGTAGGATGCCTACAAAGAACAATCAAGATAATACATCAGATACCGTTTTTTTAATCCTTTCTCCTATACAACCTCTAAGCCTATCTAGACCAAAAAAAATTGAAAAGGGAGGAAAGAGATTTGTATTTTGTTCAACATGCTACTTTATTGCTTTACTTTTCGTTCTTCCTTTTATGAATCCAAGTACCTAACATAAAACATGGTTTGTTTTATCTCTTTTATACTACTACTTTATGATGCCAAGAATAATTGCACGTTGTGTCATCTAATGTCATTGATTATTTTGCGACATCTTGTATCCTCTTCGGAATTATGATTAACTGTCACGAGAAAGAGGCACAAGTACACAACTTTTGTAAATACATCCGGTTGTTGCCATTTTTTAACTTGGAACCTGGGAAGTGTTAAATGATTCTCTTATAGATATATGATATTGTTTAATATTCTATGTATGGTAAAGGACGGAGTTTGTAGCATAAAAAGTTTGCTAGGATGAACTATTTTCAACAAATTAAGGAAACGTAAAAGCAAGTAAACGATCGTGTCTGGTCAAATGTTATCCTAGATCACTCATTATTTTTTAATGTAGTTTTTTTCTTTATTTACATAAGAATGATGTTTTGTTTACGACATGTTGGTTTGAAAATTCAATCACTTAAAAAGAAAATAATGAAGTCTAAGAGGGAATTCACGAACCCGAATTTCTGAGTGGAGAACACCATGAAGTGCCATGACTTCATATGCGCAATATCGTAAGACTGTACCAACTTTGACGTATTCACTCCAAGGATAGAAGAAGTGTCGGAACCTGCCATGTGGTGGCTCCCATTTAGCTGAAAGAGCCTTTCAAAAGCAAAAAAAACCAAGATTAACTGATGATTCAGATCACCCAAATAGATCTAAGATATAGACTTGGGGGAATAGAAATTTCATAAATCAACAATATTTATGCATCTTACCAATGACTCAAGTTTAGCTGACAAGTTCAATGTGGAGCGACATTTTTTGTATGCAGGCTCGTCTGGGAATTCATCCATGAGAGTCTTGGTGAACTCTGGATGCTCTGATCCATCATCGGCCAAGTACTTGTTGACACATTCTGAATTTACCCCAATGTAAGATCTTAGTGGTTATTCAGTTAGAGGGGTACCATAAGATGTAGAAATTTTAAAATGCACAAAGTTACCTTCAAGTGAATCTGCCACATAATAAAAGTTTTTGACTAGTTCTTTGTGCAATTGCTCACCAGCCCATATGGGGAAAATCAGAGCATTCACTGCAACTGCTATAATTGCTCCAATCGCAATGGAGTAAAGCCGATCAATCGAAGTTCTAATTGGATTCCCCATCCGGTACCCCGAAACTATGATCAAGCAGTATGTAAACAAGAGAACTCGAAAACCATATTCATATGGCACAAGGGTTGGCCATAACTTTATGAATGAAGTTATTGTCCCTGTGAATGAGAAAGAGCTTTTGCTTAGCGTTATTGCATTTTTGTAAGTGATGTGGAATAGTTTATTGTTCTTATTGATTTACCTATCATAAAAATACTGATGCCTATTATAATAGGTTCAGCAACTTGACCACTCATCAAAGCTAATTCACCAACAACAATGGCCAAGACTCCAGCAAACAAAGTTCCAAGCGCACGGTTGAATCCTTTGTTAAATGTTGCACCTTCAATGATTCATAATGAAGATCATGCACAGGAAAGTTATTTGGTTATAAGTCATAATATAACGATTATTTGTTTTTTTCCTACGATTAATTTTTTCTTGTGTAGGTTGACCATCTAGTTGTCAAACAATATTTGTTTTGAAGTATATAAAATTTATATACGGAAAATACTCAAGCATGCCCCTCACTTTTGGTGAGGTTTAACCCTTGACCTCCTGGGAGGTTGGGCTTTATCGGTAACCCGGATACTGCTAGGCCAATGATCCTTTAATTCAAACTATAAATTTTGTCGGTAGCTAGTGGAACCCACCCACACCCACACCCACACACACATATATATATACATACATACATACCAACGGTATATTCAAACATGATGACGACTGTGAGGATGGACCAGATAATGCTGGTGCCGAGCACTTGATAGGGTGCTTGGAATAGTACGAGTAAAGACACAAGGAGAACAGCAAATCCCACTTTTAGAGGGAATGTCACTCGGCTAGCGTCTTCTTTAGCAAATTCCCAGATTGTATACATCCAATCTTTGAATTTGTTTTTGGTTTCTGGCTGTTTTTCTTTGGCGCTGGACAAGATTTTGATGCCAAAACTGCCCTCCTTTGCATTCATTCTTGAAGAGAGTCCTTGATGAGTATTTTATGAGCTTATTCTCGGAGAGAGCCCTTGATGAGTATTTTATGCGCTTACGTGTGGATTTTGAGAATGAACATGTGGAGGAATGAGTTTTGAGATGAATAAATAGAGTCATTTAAAGACAAGTCTGGTTTAGTAGTTGATGCTATTAGGTGGCAAAAAGAATAATGCTTCGATAAGATACAAGAAAATACTCGATGGAACTAAACGCCAAGATAAAAGATACGTAAGCTCGATAGTTCTTGCATCAATAAAGAATTAGAATCTATTGACAAACAAGACTTTGTTCTACTTGATGTCTTTTAACTTTGTAATCAGAAGTATAACTAAACTATTAATCCTCATGTTTGACTTTTGATAGTTCTGGTTTCTTGCTTTTGTATGTAGTTGTAGTGTATTCATATACAAATCGACCCTACATGTTCTTCATTTCCATTTCAAGAAATTTTGTTATTGAAGTTTCTACTAATACCTGAAGAAGAATGCGCAAATCAGATTTGCTGGTGCAGTTCAAGTACAATAAGGGGTCCTGAAAATTTTGGAAAATATTAAAAAGATTTAACTTTTTGCAGGAGTGAAGGAATACTATAAGGCTGGGAGCCTCGTGCAAAATAAGGTTCATCTTTGGCCAAGGATTCATGCACAACTTGAGATGTGCGTGTTTTTTATTCCATCTTAGGGGCCATTTACCATACGCTTAATGGGGTAAGTGCTTATCTATAAGAGTCACCACCCTCGCTTGCCTTATTGGATAACATTCTCGGTCATTAAACTGGTTGTTGGTAAGTGTTTTTTACCCGGTAAGAGTCTTCGTCCACACTTACCGATAAGATTTTTGGTCCTTGCTATGCCTCTTACCGGGTAAGATTCTCGGTCCTTGTTATGCTCACCTGCTAAGGTAAGTGACACCCGGTATGCATTTGGTAAACGACCCCTTACTCTCTGTCTCAAGAGAAATGCGACATTTGACTTAACACATAATATAAGAAAATGTTTTACTATTAGTCAATTATCTAAAACACCCTTGATAGCCACAATCTTGTGCATTGAAATAAATGCGAAGTTGAACTTGCACATAGTTTGAGCAAAGTATTTGACAATTAATCATACCCCTTAATAATGAAAAAAGAAACAAATTTCGTGGATCAGAATCAATGCTATCAATTTCTTTGCCAATGGATTGAGGGGTAATTTTGTATCGACTTTTTTTACCAGCATTTATCTTTGAATAATCCCAAATACAACATATGCAACAATTTTCTTTCGTCCCTGTCCTGCTATTGGTGAGATCTAAGCATATTGTTCCTCGTCCACAAATCAGGTACCATCGTTATCTTGTTTCTTTTTTGAAGGTCCCATCGTATGTTGCAGGTGGGACCCATAAAACGAAATAAAAAGGACTAATCTTTTATCAGTTCATTAGCAACTCCCTCGATTATTCTCATCCTCTCTAGTATACCTCGACACCCTTTTCACTTTTTGCAGCCTGGCTCGATTCTTCTCTGAATGGAAGATTTCTTTTGCACCATTGGCTCCTCGTAGATTGCAGTTGGATGTTTGATTCCCTTATTTTGAGTCTTACTTTCAAGTTTCTCATATCGTTTTTCCTCTTCCGTTGATTAGATGGTGAACTTGTTTGGGCAGAGGAAGAAAAAGAAAGCCTGTGACAGCCAGTGGCATATATTCAGTTGCTGTGGGTGTTTTGAGGTACTTTTTGTTGGTTTTTCTTGCTAGAAAATAATTCTTACGCGAAAGCGGCTTTTGACTATGAGCAAGATGTTGGCAATTTAAGTTGATGGCAATGATCTTTTGATTTCTTTGACATGTTTTCTGTCCAAATCTGGAACTTGGGGAATATATGCATATAGCCTGGACTAAATTTCATCTCATTTTCACCTGCTTTATTTCTTGAAAAAGTGTAGATACCTTACCCATCATCCTTGACCAGTCAACAAAGAGGTATGACAGAGAAGCTACATGATCATGCTAGATCTAATGTCTGAATTTTCAGATATCTAGCAGCCTAAAGCTCAACAAATGGTAATTGGTGGTTTTAGCCCTTTGGGGCATCATTTGATTCATGCATTGTGAGCATAGTGTTGTATAGAGAAAGTGCATGTGTTAAAACTCCTTGACTAGTTTCAGGCTGGCTTAGGGACTATTTATTCAATGTGCTTAATGGGGCTTACAGAATAGTTTCAGGTTGGCTTAGGGCCTATTTATTCAATGTGCTTAATGGGGCTTACAGCTTATTCTGTCAATTATACACGACTATTTGGTAGTGGCTTAATGATATAGAAAGTGGCTTATTCAGTAAGCTTCCTAGGGGGAGCTTTATGCAAAAAGCCAAGTTTTTTCCCAACCAGTCCCTACCAATTAAAAAACACGCTCCTTACATCTAGGGAAAAAAAAACTCTCAAACAAAAACCTTCCCAATCTATACAGATGGATTAATTCATACAGACAACTTTATCTATACGTGACTTAATGGAAAATCAACCAAACAGTCCCTTAGGTTATGTTTGGCAAACTAATTGATAAATTAGTTGTTGGCAGCTAAGTTAATTGATGGTTGAAAAGTTAGTTGATGACTTGTAAGCTAGTTGTTAGCTGATGGTTGAAAAGTTAGTTGTTGACTCATAAGCTAGTTGGCTAGTTGTATGCTGATAAGTTAGTTGTTGCTTGATAAGTAGGAGATGTTGGGTTGCAAGCCCAAATGCACGTGGTTAGCGTTTATCCATAGACGGAGTTTACGCATAAATTGAATCCAAAGTCACATGAAAAATCAATGTGATAGTGCTGATAGGTTATGGAGTAGCAGAGAGTTTATATGACAGAAAACAGCTTATAGATGTAGTGAAATCAAGGTATTTTGTATGATGTTGTGCCTTAAATGCTTGTACAACTTGCATTAGATGTAGTACATCAAGAATCCTAGAAGCTTTGGGTTAAAGCTGAAATCTGGTTCATGTTGTTGGGTAGTCTGCTTTTTGATAGGTAAATAGAAACCATTTTTAGAACTTGAGGACTTGTTTGTTGTATGCTAGGTTAATGGCTTATTCGTTCAGTTGTTAATAATGATTTTTTAAGCAATAACTGAAAATTGTTGAATTTGATAAAGAATCTATGTGAGTGGTCTACACTCTGCATATATGGGGAAAAAAAAATAAACAACACCTTAGAATAGCTTTATCTATACGTGACTAATATACAAAGAAGTCGGGTAAAATAATTGTTTGATTTTGAGTTACGAGTGTTTGCTTTATATAAATAAATCGGCAACTTAAACACCTATTATACTCGAGCAAAATGGTCCAAAAACGGTCATATAAACTTTTTGGCATCTTTGTATCTATGCAATGGTAGACCCAAGATTTTTGCTTAGCAGATACACCTTTAAAGTAGATCAAAAGTTGCCCGATGTGGTTTAAGCCGAATTTCATCCTTCCGAGGGATTTTTTAATTTATTTGGTTGATTTCGATGGACTTTTTTTTTAAAGTTTTTTGGTTGATTTCAATCTACTTTTTTGGTTTTTTTGGTTGATTTCAAAAGACTTTTTTGATTTTTTGGTTGATTTCGAGGAATTTTTTTTCAGTTTTTTTATGTTGATGTTTTTTACATTTTCTAATATCCTGGAGCACTATTCAAAATTTAGCAGGTGTACCTTTCATACCAAAAAAATTTGCCTAAGAAATTCAGTTGAGCGAGTGCATAGGATCCCGCTCGAATATGAATAGGTCGCCCTTGTATCCATGTACTTTCTCTCTGAATTGGTTAACTTCTTACATCTAAGACTAGCGACGAGACTTGATATATAAAGGTTATTGAGTTGATGAGGATCATCTAAACATTTTTTGTTATGTTTTTGTTTTCAATAAATTTAACTGATTTATTGTACACATGTTGTGGAACAAATATGATACCATATGGTATTTTTCTTAAAGCAAAAACCAACCATTTTTTTAACACCAATTAAATTGGACGTTTGTCGTTGATTTACACAATGCATCCTAATAAATTCACCGAGCTTCTTTAACATCCTACCCGCATCAAGAAACAGAGATAAATTGGAGCATAAGTACACTAAACAAATAGTTAGGTGATTAGATTGAATGTGCCTTCTCCCAAATCAATATTTTGGATAATCCAATTTGGAACTTCTGTGTTGTCGCTTGTGTTCTAAATATAAACGTTCGGGCAAATAGATCAATATCAGAACCAACGGTCCTATAGTCTGGAGTCATGAACATAAACTTTGATCCAATGGAAATCAAACATGTTGACAAAAAAAAAAAAAAAAAAAAAAAAAAAAAATCTATTAGAAACGATTTATTGGCTAAACACATTAGAGTGTCATAGTTTACAAGTCGCTTGAATACCGATAATACCAAATCCAACACCCATCCTAAGAAGTTTATAAGAAGTAAGGGTGCGTTTGGTACGCAGACTGGGTGGGACAGGACGGGACAAAAAAAATAGTCCCATGTTTGGTATGCCATAGGACAAAGATCACATAGGACAACATGGGACAAAACTTAAGTTTTTTAATTCCACCAAAATAGGTGGAACAACATGGGACTAAATGTACAATTACAATATTACCCTCTTTCAAACATATGATTTTAAATCTACACTAAACGTGGGATAGACAGTTAGTCCCGTCCCTTCCGGTCTGCGTACCAAACGCTACCTAAAAGTGAAAGCAAATACAAATTGATGGTCATTACTCATTATCACACTTAAAGTAGGTCGAAAAATACAAGTAACAACAAACAACATTTTATTTCGTTTGTTCATATCGCTTGATTTTTACGTTTCATCAGCTAAAATAAGAATATTAAATAAACAAATCAGTTAGTAGTGCATTGTTCTTGTTAATAAAGTACAAATTTATATGTGTTGAGGAATTTAGAAAACAAGACGCGTTTGTAGTCCAACGGTTAGGATAATTGCCTTCCAAGCAATAGACCCGGGTTCGACTCCCGGCAAACGCAATTTTTAATTTTAATGCTTACTCTTCAAAATTAATAATATAATTATATAAATTCTCCCCAAGCTATAGTTAAAGTTACCGTCTAACCCTCAAACCTAATAATAATATATATTATTTTATTTATTTATGTAATATATTATATAATATAGAAATGATAATAATATGATCATTTGTGTATTTTTTTAAAAGAAAATTAGTAAAAAGAGTAAAAGGACAAAAACACCCCTCACTATAATGGACATTATTAATGGAGTTAGTACAGAAAGACCACCTTCGGAGCAAAATAAGAACTAAACCTCAAGGACCAAAATTGGAGTTTACTCTTTATAATATGATTTCAGCTTTACGATGATATGGTAGCATAAAGTCAAAATCGACGGAAAGTAATAACTTTTTAATACGTAAGCAACATAATGGTTTATTCGTGCCAAAATATGTATCGTTAACGATTCTTAATTCTTATCTTTTACTGTTATATTGTTTTAACGTATTTTAAAATTCATATGAAGCTAAAGTTATAATTTTTGTTTTTAAAAACCAAACAATAAAATATTTGTTATTTAAAAATAAAACAATCGTTGATTAGTGGAAGATTTAATTAAGTAGGAAAAAAATATTTACATATCCAAGAACCATGATCAAAAGCTTGTCTGGCAGCTTTTACTGCCAAATCGACATCTTCTTTATTTCCTTGTGCAATCACTTCTTCTGTACTCGGGTCTATTGTCTCAAATGTGGTGTGCATCGAGCGGGTTCGGGTAGGAAAAATCAAAAACCCGATCGGATTTTGGATGTGAAAATCAAGATCCGAATTTTAGGTTTCGGATTGCTTTGGGTTCAGGTTGGTCGGGTTCGGGTATTATTATAATGTAAGAAAAATATATAAATTCAATCGATTTTGAGAATGAACTCAATCGATAGTAGATTTATAAATTAAAAAACATTTCGACCGACTAGAATTTATGATTTTCATCAAAACATAATAAGACAAATAAATATATTTATATAATATATAAATATGTATGTGTATTATTTCGGGTTTTCGAACGGGTCCGGTGGCCAAAGATCAAAACCAACCCGAACCCAAATACCCCCAAAAAAGTCGGGTTTCGAATTTCGGGGTATTCTGGTTTTGCAGAAACGCCTTATTTTCGGTTCAGGTTCGGCTTCGGATTTCGGACTTTTTGGATTTTGCACATTTCAACCTAACTTCCGTTAACGTCATCCATTGATGTGATTATGTTTGCTTCAGGCCTACCAAGAGCACATTTCATCTCTGTCTGTTGAAGCACTTGAAACTCTAAAAACAGAACAAAGTTTTTATCCCTCTCTGTGTTTTTGAAGAACAAATTCCTTTTTGGACTGGAAGAACAAAATCTAAATCCATTTTTAAAGATCGCAATCATAAAGCCACACACAAATTAAATTCTTCAGTTTTAAGCATATGACCACATCACATGAACCAAATGGTTCTGGTAATAATTGTCTTCTCTCTCTCACACATACATGAACACACACATAGATACACAATAAAACAAGGGTGTTGCTAACCCTACCCCCTCTATAACCCCCATACCCCCTCCTACATGTCTAACTCACTCACACCATCGAAAACTAAATTCCAAAATCTCATTTTTTTTTTATTTTTAATATATATTTACATTTTATACCCCTATAATTATTTAATTAGTTTACTTTATATCTTTTACTTTTTTAATTTTCATTTTACATCATCAACATATTAATACATATAATCGTATATTAACTTAAATACGTTAAAAAATACGTTTTAATTTTAACAAGTTACACCATTACAATCGTCTCTTCGATACCTTCAAAATGAGTCCAATATTGAATATTTTTGAATTTAATTATTTTATTATATATTAAAAAATACGTTTTAAAATACGTTAAGAAAATCGATATCTATATCTATACTATATTATAAATATGACATAAAAAACTCTTAAAAACAAGTCTTAAAGCTTAATGTACCGTTATTTAATGTTAATTACTTAAAATCTCTTAAAAACAACCATTAAAGTTGTATGTACTACATTTAATGTTATTTATTAACTTTCAATCATCAGTGGCGGATCCAGGATTTTTTCCTGGTGGGGGCACCTTTGAAGGTAGATTAAGTGCCCGTAAGGTTGTCCGGTGCATTTTTAGCCTAAGTCCACCGTTTCGATAGATTTTTAAAGTTTTTTTGGATCATTTCAAGAGATTTTTAAGCTTTTTTGTTGATTTTGAGGGACTTTTTCGGTTTTTTAGTTGATTTCAAGAGTGTTTTTTAGTTTTTTGGTTGGTTTTGATGCAATTTTTTTTGTTGATGGGGTCCCAGGTAAAAAATTACTGGGGGGACTGAAGATATAAAGTTAAAAAAAACATATTTTTACCTAAGAAATTTCTCATTTTTTCCCATTTAATGCCCCCCCCCCCACCACTACTTCCACACTAGATCCGCCCCTGTCAATCATTATCTCTAATCATTTTAACTCCTCTAAAATCATTTCCCACTTTAACTCCCTTAAAATCACTCTCAGCATAATTAAATATAGAATAAAAATCAAAATTTAAATATAAAACATCTATAATATAATTAAAAAAATCTAACAGAATATTTTATTAAAAAACATTATATTATTAAACCAAAATAAATTATATTATATTTTGTAGCTAAGTTTGTAATTGAGTTCAATTATTTTGTTTTACTATCTTATATATCTCTATTCGATTATTGTAATAAATTATGGTTTTATATTTTTAAAACCAATTTGATTTTTTGGTCATCGTTTTTGTACTTTTATTCAATTATTATGTTTTACTGTCATGATGTATCTCGTTGCATTGTGCGAATACGCTTTTAGTGTATTTATATATATATAATGAAAACAAAATCATATGTGATCTGTAACAAAACACAATTAAAATTAATGTATAATATCACATGTACTGCAAAACGTAATTTATAATCGTATCTTCAATACCTTCGAAACGAATCTCGAGAAGAAATAACTGACTGAGTGCATAATGTGGGACTTTCGGTTGGTGTCGTTATTGTTACCAAAAGATCAAAGGCTAAGACAAATTGGTGCATAACTTACGTTCGATGTAATGCTTTTTCTCCTTTTTAAAAAAAAAATCGATTAACCAAAGTATAATATATGACATATAATAATATAATTAAATCAAAAAATATTCAATATTAGGCTCATTTCGAAGGTATCGACTAGACGATTATAATGGTGTAACTTGTTAAAATTAAAAAGTATTTTTTTAACGTGTTTTTATTAATATACAATTATATATGTTAATATGATAAAAATGTAAAATAAAAAATATAAAACTAAAAGGTATAAAGTAAATCAATCAAAATAGTGTAAGGACCAAAAATATAATTATGAATTAAAAAACAATAAAAATAATTAGGGGTGGGAAATTTGGCAAGGGGGTAGGCATAGAATTTCCCTAAAACAAAAGAAAAACGAATCCATTTTTACGTATGGATTTTGATTTTGTTTTTCATTAATGGGTTTTAGTTGTATAATGTTTAAAGCCTCATTCAAAGGTTGAACATGATGCTTGTACATATGCATATTTTTCTTGTACATTGAGTTTTTTTTTAATTATAAAAAATGAGACAAAATGTCCCTCATGTGGATGACACTAACAGAAGTCAGGGGCTCAGGGCTATCCCCTTGAGCTATGTTAAAATAGAAAAAAGATGGATTTTAACAATTTTTTTACTCCAACAACTATGATATCTTGTATACTAAAATAGAAAAAAATAAGGAAAGAGATTGTAAAAATATATAAATTTAGATAAATCTCTAAAACTTTATAGAAAAGAGAAAAATAATATAATAATATTTTTCCACCAATAAAAGAATTTTAAATTTAATGTGTAGGAGAGAGAAACAATTAATTATTAAATAGGGAAAATTGCATGAAAATAGAACCAACTTTCAATTTATTCTTATTTTGAGGAACCAACTTTAAAAATTATCATTTCAGGGTTCAAACCAAACTTTACATATATTTAAGGATTTGGTTTACCTAATAACCTGTTAATGATGACGTGGCTTCAGGTAAAATGGTAACTAATATGCCATATCATTTTGAAATATAAATTTAAAGTATTATGTGGCATTATAGATGCAGGCTATTGTTATAGAGGCTAGGGGTGTTCAAAAAAACCGTTGGACCGCTCAAACCGGTCGAACCAAGTCAAACCGGACCGTTTTTGGCGGCTTGAGCGGTCTGGCGGTCCGATCTGGTCTGGAAAATTGTCAAACCGGGCGGTCCGGTCCGGTCTACGGTTTGGACCAAACCGACCGCCAAATATATAAATATATATTTTTTATTTTT
The DNA here is from genome assembly GCA_954870635.1 of Arctium minus. NCBI lineage: Eukaryota > Viridiplantae > Streptophyta > Magnoliopsida > Asterales > Asteraceae > Arctium > Arctium minus. Next base: position 38,350,564 of record OX941085.1, on the reverse strand, counting down.
TTATATATATCTTTATTATAAAGAATAGATGATATAAAACCCAAATGTCCAAGTATATACAAAAAGACCCAAGGTATTTTAAAAGATTGAAATCTTTATGGATTGTGGAATACAAAGAACGGAAAAATGAAGAAGCGAAGCCGTTGATTTTATTTGCACTTTGTATATTACTTTTTTTAGTGTTTTGTCTTCGGATATTTAGTTAACTTTTGTGGACTTTGTTCTTTATTTCGAATGGACTTAAGCCAACGAGCCTTTAAAATTCAAAGTTTTATATGTTTTTATGTTTAAACTTAAAAGTCCACTAAAAGGCCTAAACCGCCTAAACCGGTCGACCAAACCGCCTAAACCGCGCTCCGACTTGACTGGTCTGGGCACTTGATGTCAAACTAGGGATGGTAACGGGGCGGGTTTGGGGCGGGGATCCCCTTACCCGGCCCCGACCCCGGTTTCGTGTGGAGGTACCCGGCCCCGGTAAAAACCCCGGTCAAAGTCCCCGCCCCCGTACCCGCTTACCCGGCCCATTTATTAGCCATTTTTTTAAACTTTTTTTGGGCATTTTGGGGCTGTTTTTGGGCCATTTTACAACTAAAAGTTAAAAAATGCATAAACATTAAACAATAACATTGAAGAGTGAAGAAGTCGATGAGAGTGAGAGTCAGAGAGACGATGAGACGATGGTCGAACTCGAAGAGAAGAGAAGAGACGTCTGAGAGACTGAGACGAAGACCTAATTTGGAAAAGTTTTTAATAAACTTGATTTTTTAGTATATTAATATATATATATATATATTTAAAAAACTAATAATTATACTATTATTTCCGGGTACGGGGCGGGTCGGGGGGTAGGCTACCCGGCCCCGGCCCCGGTATTCACAAACCGGGTATCTCCGGCCTCGGTTTTACGGGTATTCCCCGGCCCCGTCCGGGTCAGGTGAACCGGGTTCCCCAATGGGTCGGGTCAGATTCCCATGCCTATGTCAAACCGCTCGGTTTGAAAAATCAATAAACCGCCACTTACGGTTTGGTTTGTGGTCTGAGGGGTTAAACCGCCCAAACCGGACCGCGAACACCCCTAATAGAGGCAGTATATTAAAAGGACACGGGCTAAAATCCCTTTAAGCTTTTCCGGCGCCACCTTTCTTCTCCGTCGGCGCCACCTTTCTTCTCCGACGATTCCAATTATCCGACGTACCTTTCTTCTACGGCGACTCCACCTTCTCCGACGTACCTTTCTTCTCTGACGACCCCTTTCCAAAGGTTTCTAAACATGGGATCGGAGAAGCGACTAAAAGAAGCCTTTGACCGACAGAGACACAACCTCGACGACGTTGTATGGTTTTTCTGGTTCCTTTCTAAGAATTCGACGATCAAGACCGAAATCCGGCTCTACCCACTTTATCCAACACAGTTGAAATCCAAATCTTGAAGGAGATGGAGATGAGGATGTGTTCTCGAAGGAGATGGGTGGTGATGGTGGTGCTCAACCTTAAAGCAGCAGGGTGGATGGCCCCGGAGAAGGAGGTGATGTTGACCGAAGGTTTGATGATAGATGATGAAGGTGATTAGATGAAGATGAAGGGGCAAGTGACGATGAAGATATTTAGTTTAAGGCTATATTTGGCAAACTAGCTGATAAACTAGCTTTTTAAAACGCTACTATGAGTAGCTTTTCAATAAGCTAGCTTATAAGCTAGTTTATGGTCATCCAAACATGTACAAAAAAAAAGCTAGCTTTTTTTTTGCCAAACAATGCCTAAGTGGGTTTTTGTTTTTTTAAGCTTTTACCAATTGCTTTATTATTTGTATCACATAGTTGCTTATATATAATATGATTAATATATTTGTTTTTTCAATTTATCGATGACGTGGAATCTATAATAACTAATTAACAATTTTTTTAATTAATAATTTTATCATGTCATATTAAGGTAACTGGTTACCTATTAAACAGGTAATTGAGATCCTTAAATATATATAAAGTTTGGTTTAGACCCTTAAATGATAACTTTTAAAGTTGGTTCCCCAAAATAGGAATAAGGTGAAAGTTGGTTTCATTTTGATGCAATTTTCCCGTATTAAATATATTTATTATTTTATTAATAAAGTTAATGTTAGGATTGCTAAAAAATAGAATAACTATTGGAGATGGATGTAATTTCCTTAGAGATTTGGACTCTTTCTACTCTATTATAGAAAAATTATACCATAGCTCTTGGAGATGTTGTAAGGGATCTGGCATGATTTCTAACGGTGTGTTCTCTAATTTGTAGAAAAAAAAAATGGATGGAAAAGATGGGGGAGGGGAGGGGGCGTGGGGAAGAAAGGATTTTTTTTATTTGTGTTCTTGAAAATAAAGCAAAATAATGGAAAGAAAATAATTTTTCATGTTCTTGAACAAGAGAGAAAGGAAAGGAAAGATGTCATTTTACTAAATATACCCTTTAAAAATATATTCTTTATAATGAAAAGTTGGGTAGTTTTGTAATTTTAATAATTTTTTAAGAGTAAACTACACTTTTGGTCCCGGTGGTTTCCCAAAAGTAACACCTTTTGTCCTTGCAGTTTCAAAATTACAGTTTGGTCATTGTGGTATGCAAAAACGACCGGATTTCGTCCCTCCCTCTAATGGCCGTTAAATAATCTCGTTAGATGAAGGGTATGGTATAATTTTTCTAACGACCGGATTTCGTCCCTCCCTCCACTTTTTTCCACATTTTCTTTACAAAATAAATAAATAGGTTAATTAAAGGACCAAAAGTGTAACTTTATATATATATATATATATATATATATATTATCTCTACCTAACCTTCCACCCCCTTACACCCGTCCCTTCCCGATCCCCTTCTTCGGCACATCATCGGAAACAAACCCGTTACCCCGTCCTTTCAATCCTCATCGTCATCATAAACCCTAACGCAATTCATCTACAGAAAACCCTAGATTTTGTTCCTTTTCATCTCTTCAACGTTCAACTTTCCTCCATCGATCCAAAAATACGCCTCACCGGTGAAACCATCAGATCCTTCCACCACCGACCACTACAACTCCGACGACGATCAAAATCGACAAAAATAGAAGATCAATTATATGATTCTGGTACCGCGATCCGATGGACCTTTCGATCCGATGGACCTTTCGGGGGAAAGAAAGGAATTTTTTTTATTTGTGTTCTTGAAAATAAAGCAAAATAATGGAAAGAAAATAATTGTTCATGTTCTTAAACAAGAGAGAAAGGAAAGGAAAGGAAAGATGTAATTTTATCAAATATACCCTTTAAAAATATATTCTTTATAATGAAAAGTTGGGTAGTTTTGTAATTTTAATAATTTTAGTAATTTTTTTAAGAGTAAACTACATTTTTGGTCCCTAAAATAGGAATAAGGTGAAAGTTGGTTTCATTTTGATGCAATTTTTCCGTATTAAATATATTTATTATTTTATTAATAAAGTTAATGTTAGGATTGCTAAAAAATAGAATAATTGTTGGAGATGGATGTAATTTCCTTAGAGATTTGGACTCTTTCTACTCTATTATAGAAAAATTATACCATAGCTCTTGGAGATGTTGTAAGGGATCTGGCATGATTTCTAACGGTGTGTTCTCTAATTTGTAGGAAAAAAATGGATGGAAAAGATGGGGGGGGGGGGGGGGGGGGGAAGAAAGGATTTTTTTTTATTTGTGTTCTTGAAAATAAATCAAAATAATGGAAAGAAAATAATTTTTCATGTTTTTGAACAAGAGAGAAAGAAAATGAAAGATGTCATTTTACTAAATATACCCTTTAAAAATATATTATTTATAATTAAAAGTTGGGTAGTTTTGTAATTTTAATAATTTTAGTAATTTTTTAAGAGTAAGCTACACTTTTGGTCCCGGTGGTTTCCCAAAAGTAACACCTCTTGTCCTTGCAGTTTCAAAATTACAGTTTGGTCATTGTGGTATGCAAAAACGATCGGATTTCGTCCCTCCCTCTAATGGCCGTTAAATAATCTCGTTAGATGAGGGGTATGGTATAATTTTTCTAACGACCGGATTTCGTCCCTCCCTCCACTTTTTTCCACATTTTCTTTACAAAATAAATAAATAGGTTAATTAAAGGACCAAAAGTGTAACTTTATATATATATATATATATATATATATATATATATATATTATCTCTACCTAACCTTCCACCCCCTTACCCCCGCCCCTTCCCGATCCCCTTCTCCGGCACATCATCGGAAACAAACCCGTTACCCCGTCCCTTCAATCCTCATCGTCATCATAAACCCTAATGCAATTCATCTATAGAAAACCCTAGATTTTGTTCCTTTTCATCTCTTCAACGTTCAACTTTCCTTCATCGATCCAAAAACACGCCTCACTGGTGAAACCATCAGAGCCTTCCACCACCGACCACTACAACTCCGACGACGATCAAAATCGACAAAAATAGAAGATCAATTATATGATTCTGGTACCGCGATCCGATGGACCTTTCGATCCTTTCGGCAATTTGTGTTTGGATCTATCTGATTCCGAGCTCCGTGAAACCGCCTACGAGATCTTCGTTACGACTATCTGGAGCCCTACCAGCGGAGGTAAGCCGTTGAGTTAGACTTCAACTCACTAACCTAGTCGCTATACGATCGAGATTTTTTAAACGAGTCAGACTTCAACTCACTAACCCAGTCGCTGTAACAACCCAACCAGAAGCATCTAGATAACAACTCAAATCTTAATAATATAAATAAGAATTCATGCCAAAAACGGCCCCAAGATTACACTTTTAACTTCAAGGGTTGCAAAGGCAACCTATACACAACTGAGATACCAAAAATAAATGTCTACAATGACGGTCTTCTAACTCTTCCGCTACGTCTTCTCATTTCCTTTATCCGCCATTTTCTAAAACTCGCTTGCCTGAAAAGATTTTTAGTTTTAAAAGAGCGAGGGTTAGACCGAAGGTCTAGTGAGTCCCCTCTAACAGATAAGCAATAAAATAACTTTCCAGCAATTTAAAACAATAGATTTATAAGCACATGAAGATAAAACACGCTACTGACTACACGACCGTCAAAGACGATGTGTCTAACTCGCGCTGCCTTAATGTTGGGACACACCCCCAACGACATAAACGGGTCACACTCCCCGGCACGAGTAGGCGGGCCACACTCCCCGACTTAGGTCACAATCTCCACACAAAATGTATGCATACATTTAAACAACAACGATTTATAACACACTTAAAACATTTCATAAATATCATGCCATCGCAAATAAATTCAAAGTTTATAAATTAAACTTTACATGCTTCCTTTACCAAAAGAGTTTTAGTTCAGAAAACTCACCTGATGTCCTTTGCCTTAAGCTTTACTTCTACCTTAATCCGAACTGAAACCTTACAATGCAGACTGAAACTCAACTTGGTGTGCTTGAAGAATCGCCTCTCTACACGGTTTCTCCAAAATTGCCTCAAGAACTCCCTTCACCAATACTGTAGCCGCACCCCTCTACAATACGGATTCTAGGGTTTTAATCCCTCTTTTCCCATTTCACAAAAATAGACCCCTCAAATGTGACTTTTCCATTTCCTCACCCGAACTTTAATTTCTTTACTTTTAACCCGGTTATTACAATATCCCCCCCTCAAAAGAATTCCGTCCCCGGAATTCCTTCATCGAACAAGTCGGGATATTGACTCCTCATAACCGACTCTGACTCCCAAGTCGCTTCTTGACCCTTGTGGAATTGCCACTGAACTTTAACCAAGGAAATTTCCTTGTTCCTTAACTTCTTCACCTTTCGATCCAGAATAGCTACCGGTTCTTCTACATAGATTAATTTCTCGTCTATATGGACATCCTCCAAAGGTATAACGACATCACTTTCTATTAAACATTTCTTCAGATTAGATAACTGGAAAGCAGAGTGCACTCCTCGCAGATCTACGGGTAGATCCAGTCTATACTCTACTTTCCCAACGCGCTTCATGATAGCAACAACCCAACAGATCTAGGTTTTGACTTTCATTCCTTTCTGAATCGGTCACACCCTTCCAATGCGAGATTGGTAACTTTAAATTTGTCACCGCTTAGGAATAATGATTCATACTTCTCAATCCAACCAGATTAGTACCATTCGATTATCCAAGTCATTCCGATCAACACATATCCACACAAAACATCAGATTCATCCCTTGATTACAACAATTCCCTAAACCGTTAAAATTTTACCGAAGTCAACACCACAACAACATTCATCCTAGATTACATAATCACTCTACTCACCAACATAATACATCGACAACTGTAGACCTCACCAACATCTCACCGCCACGAGTCTCTTCATCATGCAACTTGCCATTGCAAGCAATCCCTCTTAGTACAACATAAGTCCAACACAGAAGCTCCTTCGTTTTCGACCCCCCCCCTTGATCTCAACTCCTCGACATTAAACAAATCTTACACGCTAACATACCTCGCTCCAACACTATCACTTCAACTGCTCACATATTGATAGAAACTTTCACAAATTGAAACCATCGCAAACCACCAGTCCCAACTGACCAAATAATACGATGCATAATTCCATTTCTCATTACATCCTCAATCACCCGACCAAAAACGCAATAACACCCGGCTTCACCCGATCGATACGGAAAAGACCAAGCTCATACAAACTTTTCCAAATAGTTAGCACGGGGCAACAGACTCACTTGGAATCTCCTTTTCACACATTGCCAAAACTGACACTAAGGTTCTTCTCTCCAAGCACTATATACCAACACCTCTATATTCCTCCTTGAGAATTCAACCCACTTCTAACGACCGACACACTGATTAGTAGTGTGAACTTTTGGTCAGCGACACGACTTTGATTAATCACACTTACGCCGCACCGAACACCATATTCTCTTTCTCATATCCACGCTAGAGATTTATAAACTTGCTAACAGCAGAATCTGAAAACGTTTCTCCACATTTTGTGCCACTTGCCAACTTCTTACCCTCAGAATTTCCACCTTTCTGACCCGATATCATCACTCTCTTCTCGCTGCAAGAAACAATGCTCACCCAACATTGCTTACTCTAACCCTCGATGATTTCCACATGTGCCAACTCACATTTCCATTACTTTTCTTGATTATCAAACTATCCACAATTTCCACGCGAAATAATCAACCAACTCTTTTAACACATTACTCACTAATCGACAGCGCCGCACAAATCTCGCTCGCCAAACAAGATTGCCCAAAAAGCTAGAATCCCTTCATTCCCAAAGATTATTTCAACATGTCCACATATTTCCTATCTACTGCACATCTCCCATAATTAAACAGTTCAACACTTTCAACATTCATTCTAGGGATATAAGATAATCCTGCCCAAAATTGCCGTAAATCAGAACATATAGCTCCTCTCTGGAATAACCGCTAACCATCAATTGACAAAATTATTTTCAAAATAGCATCCCAACCACCATCTAACCACTTACAACTCAATCCCCCTAGATCTTCGGACGAAGACATCCATCCTGCAATGATAACGCCCGCCTTCTACATATCCTCAAGGAAGCTCCTTACCACTTTAATGATTTATACTCCCAGATATGCCATAAAGGCATCACCAACTCATGGTTGCAACCACCACTCTACTACCTCCTCCCAGAACAACTGTAAATCTCCACGACCACTTGCCACGCATACCAATACCGACATTTTCTCACTAGTTAATATTAAAATTGAACTTCAAGGCATTTCACGACCTTGTCTTTCCCGAACCTGAACAAATCGCAAAACTATGATCCTCAAATCCCCCAACAAGATCTCGCTCCTTGTTGGCTCAACACGACCTGATGGAATCAAACTCCAATAGTCTGAAGGATTAAGCATACTACCTCGAAGACTTAAATGCTCAAAGCACAACCCCTTCCAGTTGTGCTATACACAACTTCGCTCTCACATAACCATCAAAACCTCATCGGTAAAGAACCACCCGACCGAACCAAAGATCTTCCATTTTGTAAGATCCGCACAATGTTGTCCAACATCGCATTAGGTACACACCTTTAATAACTCTTAGCTTCCTCACAAGACTCATCAAAGCTAACCATAACCACTACTTCATTTCCAACGTCCCGCTATTAACCACAAAATGGTTTCTGACTTCCACAACAACAGTCGGCATTGAGATACTTCCACTATGCCTCCAACCAACAAAGATCCCCAATGAAACCTACATCTCCCACGGTAGCAGCTAATTGCCAAAGATATCTTTACGACTTCAATTTCCTCTCCAGACACAACCATTTGGTGACATCAATATTCCAAGTCACGGAGCAAACGGTAAGCCATTATAGTACAATCATCTTTAACGTCATAGGTTAATGCCTCCATTAACCACCTCCACTATTCACCACCCTTACATAGAAGAATATCAAAATCAAATATTTACTACCCTCCGATCGATCGACACACTTCCATTCTCAAAACGTTCATCATTCTTAATTGCAACCTTTCCCCACGACCTAGTGTAACACCCCGATTTCCGAAAGGTATCATTTCAAGTTTATTCAGAAACCGATATATCAAGGAAAAATAAGATTTTTGAATTTGGACTTGAATCCTAGATTTTTATAGTCTAGATGGATGAAGGATTTAATTACGAGTCCAACGGTTCTTTCCGGAGCGAAAACGGAGCTATAACGAAGAAGTTATGGCCAAAACAGTTTCGGTACGCGCTAGGCTATAATGCCCGGCGATTGTGACAGTGTCACAATCGCCTGTAAAGGTCGCCGGAGCCCAGAAACGCTCTGTACAATCTCATAGATTGTGCCCGGCGATTATGACATTGTCACTATAGCCTGGCACAATCGCCTGGGTGTTTCAGGGTGTTAAAATTGCGATTTTCAGCCCCAAACTTCATTTCTTCATAACTCTCTCATTTCAACCCCGATTTGGGCGATTCAAGTTGCTATGGTTTCGTTTTTTACAGATTTTCAAGGATATGGAAAGATATTTGAAGTATATTGGAGTATACTAGAGTATTTGGTGGTGGTAAGCTTCTCATCTCTCACTATTCATCTTCTTCCCCAAAGTTTTCTTGGTTTTCATCCACCCTTTGTTCTCCCTTTCATAGATTGAAGGTTTGTAATCATTTTGGTGAACTAGAGGTATTCTGATTGATGGATTCAAGTTTGGGTTAAGGTAATCTTCTATTCTCTTCGGTATTGGAAGTTAGGGTTTCGGTATTAGTTGAGGTATTCATGTATATGGTTTGGGAAATGATTCTTCGTAGTTGATTATGTTTATTTGCGGTTGGAGATGTATGGATATAGGTTTTTGGAGACTTTTGGCTTGGAGGATTCAAGTTACTTCAAAGGAGCTCTAAGTGGGTAAAATCTAGATTTAGCCTAAATCTAGCAAGGTGAGTTCAAGTTGATTTGTGAAAATGGTGTACATGCCAAAATGGTTATTTTAAAGTGTTTTACATGAAACGGTTAACTACTGATAAGTTTTGGGTGTTTTGAAGTAAAAATGTATTTTACTTGGTTTTTGGCAAAGTGTGAGTATTTTAATGAGTTCTTATATTTGATAAATTTGGTTTATCTTAATTTCATAAAATGCTCATATTTGGGATTTGGACATTTTGATAAGTAATCGCATGGTTTATGCATTATGGGGATTTTGTACAATTAGAGTTCATTTCATGTTATATGCATTTTGGTGTAATTGCATTCATAAACCATTTGGAAAATATTTGGTTCCATTATGTGTTGAATTCTGGGTTAATCTCGTCTTTGGGATATGGGTCTTCATAAATGTTGTTTAAAGACATTTCTTTAGTTGGGAGACCGATAATGATTGATCAAATGGATTTCGAGCATTTTAGATCGATATTGGCTTAAAAGAGTCTTGAGGACACTTGTCCGGTTTTATATGGCTCAATGTAGAGCCCAGTCATGACGTACGTACTAATGTGCTGTGTTGTGTATTGAGTTTGGTTACAGGCTCGGGTGCTTTGGTCATTCGTGTGTAGTCCGGTAACGTTAGACAGTGTGTAATGGATCCATAGGCACGTCAGTCAGTCTGTTTTGGGATGGTCAATTGGGTATTTCGGGGTGCGACTCCGGTACCCATGTTTTATGACCGGAAACTTTACAAGTGATCGCTAGGAGGGTTGAGTCTGTAGTGCTATCGGGGAGTGAGCGCTAGGACCTCCGCCGCTTGAAGTAATGCCTGAGAGGTAGTCTTTAAGTGTGCCGGGACTTCGGGATGGAGTTCTTCGGAATGATCCATCAAGGTCAACTGACTTGGGGTGACACTTGGTAAAGAAGTCGTAGGGACACTTGGGCTGAGATGTCGTGAGGTGTCATGCGATTAACGTTGTTTGAGTGGCATACTTTTGTGTTCCTCCGCTCTCAACGGATACGGGTATCCCCCGTTGTCTGCCCTCTGTATTTTGGATATTTAATGGTCCATGCTTTAATATTTGGATTTCATTCCATTTTATGGTCGCGTGAGTGTTAAGCTTCAGTTCCATGTTCTAATGGCGTATCATATTTATATGGATTGTTTTCCGTTATTTAAGGTTCGAGTATTATGTCCCACCCGAGTTTGGGTGTTTTGGGATAAGACGTATTATTTACATTTTTACAAATGTGAGTGTCGAACTATGACCCCGTTTCGGGTGAGTTACGGGTTGCATCGTTTTATAAGAAATGCATGTTTAGGAGCATTGTCTTTAAAAGTGTATATGATGGGAAAATGAGTCGTTCCAACATTTTAAAGTAAATCATTTTAAAGGATCATGATTATAAGTTATAATATTTCCATTTTACGTTTTCTTTATAATCATGATATAAACTCTTGAACTCACTAAGCGTTAGCCTAACCTTTTTATTTGTCGGCATGTGCATCAAGTTCCATCTCGGGAATTAGTTCTAGCTACACCGTGAAGTGATGAGTGCTACTTGTGTGCTCGAAGAAGTGATTAGCTTGATGAAGTCTTCCGCATTTTTATTGGAGATAGCGATTTGGTATTGGGTTATAGTAACACTCGACTTTAGTTAGTCTTTATGTAAGACTTTAATTATTCGTTGATGGTTCAATCTATAAATGTATTTCAATTATGGATTATTAGTAAGGGATTTTATTACCATTTTAGGTATTTTTGAAAGTTTTTAATTAATCGTTCTTTCCACATTTGAGGGTGTTACACCTAGAGAGTTCATAGCCTTCATGCATGACACACCAATACCTACTCTCTTGACACTTTTGAAAATTTAGAATGGATTACATTATGAAACAAACTCGAGTGTACACTACCCAACACTGACTAGCCATGCGCAACGATTTCAAAAATTGTTCAACCCCAACTCCACAACAAAATACTCTTCACCACACCCCAAAATCGGTGTTGGCACAATTAAAATGATTTTCGTTGAACTTCACTCACCATATTTATAAAATATTACAAAATTGCTTATATTGAGCGTGTCAAACAACTCTCACTTTCATTGATATGACAACACATGCCTGAACCAGACTCACTTATAAAATCATGCGGTCAAATGTTGTTTTGGATTCTTCTTAACAAAGTTAACTCATTTTCAAAGAGATATAAAATAATTCTCCCACGCCGAAAATTTAAATTTTATCATTCAACACAGTAAACTGGTATATTCAATACCGACACACGTTTGCACGCGTCAATACTTTTTCAAATTAATCACCTCGTAAGGCACCCATACGCCAAAAAAATAACTGATATGAATGATTGGAAAAGGCTTCAACAAATTGTTCGAAACACAATGCATGGGACTCAATGACGCTGAAGGCTATTTACTCTAACAAGGTCGACTGTTTACATTCACTATAATTTATCCCAGACTTGTTGCTTCCGACCAACCAATCGGAGTCCTCTACTGTGCCACAACCTCCGACACCATCGCCTTCTAACAACCTTGGAAACCCAACAACTAGTCACCACCGTGACTATTGATTCAAAAATCAAGCGGTAACTCATTTCCATCTGCTCCTCACTACTTGATATCAGTCAACACTGATATCGTCTCTCAACCACCCTTCAATTAACTACAGCTTTAGAAGTCTCATTTTATCCTTCGATTCTTGGATTAACACTCTCCTGCTTGTCACTAAACGACATACCACTCTACCAGACCGAAGACTCCCTTGGAGCAAAAGCCCACCTCCTACCATCATTCTATTCCTTATGGACTCAGGAGGTCCTTTATCAACGAAATATCTACATCCCGCACGGTATGCATCCAAAATGGTATTAACCTTACTACCAAAAACGAACTTCCGCCACACGCTAGACTAACACTATCAATCTATAGATAGAACTCTCTACCCTGAACCACACTCAACAATAGTAATCGAGTATGCCCATGCACCCGTAAATTCATAATGGCATTGGCCAGATGCGATTCTGAATTTACCTTACATGAGGGTACTCACTATTGTTATCACTCCTCACAATGATCAAGGTCTTTCTTAAAGGCTTCCTATATCTCAGTTGTGTCCATCTACTCCACAGTTTAAGTTTAGGCCCATCCGGTAACCTAAATCTCTTAAACTATGGCTCTGATATCAACTGTAACAACCCAACCAGAAGCATCTAGATAACAACTCAAATCTTAATAATATAAATAAGAATTCATGCCAAAAACGGCCCCAAGATTACACTTTTACCTTCAAGGGTTGCAAAGGCAACCTATACACAACTGAGATACCAAAAATAAATGTCTACAATGACGGTCTTCTAACTCTTCCGCTATGTCTTCTCATTTCCTTTATCCGCCATTTTCTAAAACTCGCTTGCTTGAAAAGATTTTTAGTTTTAAAAGAGCGAGGGTTAGACCGAAGGTCTAGTGAGTCCCCTCTAACAGATAAGCAATAAAATAACTTTCCAGCAATTTAAAACAATAGATTTATAAGCACATGAAGATAAAACACGCTACTGACCACACGACCGTCAAAGACGATGTGTCTAACTCGCGTTGCCTTAATGTTGGGACACACCCCCAACGACATAAACGGGCCACACTCCCCGGCACGAGTAGGCGGGCCACACTCCCCGACTTAGGTCACAATCTCCACACAGAGTGTATGCATACATTTAAACAACAACGATTTATAACACACTTAAAACATTTCATAAATATCATGCCATCGCAAATAAATTCAAAGTTTATAAATTAAACTTTACATGCTTCCTTTACCAAAAGAATTTTAGTTCAGAAAACTCACCTGATGTCCTTTGCCTTAAGCTTTACTTCTACCTTAATCCGAACTGAAACCTTACAATGCAGACTGAAACTCAACTTGGCGTGCTTGAAGAATCGCCTCTCTACACGGTTTCTCCAAAATTGCCTCAAGAACTCCCTTCACCAATACTGTAGTCGCACCCCTCTACAATACGGATTCTAGGGTTTTAATCCCTCTTTTCCCATTTCACAAAAATAGACCCCTCAAATGTGACTTTTCCATTTCCTCACCCGAACTTTAATTTCTTTACTTTTAACCCGGTTATTACAGTCGCTAAGCTCAACTTCATCCTCAATTAAGCTCTTGTTGGCAGGTCGAGTTTCAGAGCCGTGTTTGGAAGGCCTTGTCGAAAACTGTAATTGGGATTGAGCTGCCACCATCAAATTCGGGAGCCCTAATTTCTTAGATGATGACAGAGATTGGTATTTTAGTTGGTGAGGAAACACCCGTGTAAAGGCCTCCTTCCCCTTTAATAATGATGATGATGGGTTGGTTTTCATGGTGAAACGGGTTATGAGGGGTGAAGACGAATTAAGGAGACGGAGATGCGGCAGAGAAAGCCTCCTTCCCCCAAAGGATCGAAAGGTATTTTAGTTTGCAGTGGGTTTGGAGTTAAATCATGTTGATGAAAACTTAAGATTTGCAATAGTTTCTGACCTGCAACTGGTTAAAAAACAGAAATTTGAGAAAGATAATGATGAAAAACAGAGGATTGTGTTTGATTTAAACTTTAAAGCTTACCAGAAACATATAGGAAGAACATAGGAACATTTGAGGTTTGTGTTTGGAGTTAAACGGAGACGATGATCGGAAAATTCACCGGAGAAGATAATCGGAAAGTTCACTGGAGACGATAGTCAGAGGGTATGTCAGTGCCAATGAGTTATCTTTACAAAAGGATTTTCTATTTTAAATGGAAAATAAGACAATAATAAAAAAAGTTAAAAAGACGGATATACCCCTCATCTAACGAGATTATTTAACGGTCGTTAGAGGGAAGGACGAAATCCAGTCGTTTTTGCATACCACAATGGCCAAACTGTAATTTCGAAAGTGCAGGGACAAAAGGTGTTACTTTCGGGAAATCACAGAGGCCAAAAGTGTAGTTTACTCTTTTTTTAAATGACTTTAATTTCTTTCTTTTCTTTTTCTTCTCTTTCCTCCTACATTTGGGGAGGAAAGTTTTGAGAGGAAACTTATCACAATTTTCCTTCTGTTTACTTTTCTTTCTCTCCTAAAAAAGTTTCGAGAACACGATTTTTTTTTTACTTTCCTCCCTTTCCCTTTTCCCTTTTCCTTTCCTTTACTCATTTAGGTGTCGTTTGTTTTTTAAGAGGTCTAAAGTCTGAAGTCTTATTTTAGTTATGATTAATAAGAGGTGGTGTGTAAAAAGGTCTGAACGATTCAGACTTAAGAGCCATTAAGAAGTTTTTTAGAAAAAACAAACAACCCCTTAATATAAAATATGATTCAGTCTGAAACTAGGTCGTGAACTAAATATAAATTTGTATTTTTTTGGATTTAGTAAATATAAATCTATGACAATGTCATTTCAAGTTTTATGCCAACAATCTTTTTATTTAATTCTTGTTCTAAATCAGGAATGAAAGAAAAGTCAAATTTTCTGAATATAAATCTTAGCAAATAACTGTTTTAAAATAAGACTTAACACCAAAAGGGTGTTAGCCTAGTGGTAAGGCATGTGGACTAGCTAGTAGCGGTCTCATGTTCGAACCCTGGGGGACGCATCCTGGAGGTACGGGGGCTTCGACCCCGGGCTGCATGCTTTAGCAGTCGGGCTTCGGCCCATATTGCCAGGGATTAGTCTGGGCCCAATGTGGTCTGGGATACCCTCTCCAAAAAAAAAATAAGACTTAAAACCAAACCTATGTACATTAACTAGTGATGCATGCATTACGATCCATAAACAAGTAAGGGGTTGTTTGGTTGGTTTTCCATTAAGTTCTGTATGGATAAAGTTGTCTGTGTGGATTAATCTGTCTATATAGATTTAAAATGTTTTAATTTAAGAGAGTTTTTTCATAGATGGAAGGAACGTGTTTTTTAATAAGAGGGTCTGGTTTGGAAAAAACTTGGTTTTCTGCATAAAGCTCCCCCTTGAAATCTTACTGAATAAGCCACTTTTTGTATCGTTAAGTCACTACCAAACAGTCATATATAGTTGACTGAATAAGTTGTGAGTCTCATTAAGTTGCAAACAAACAGGCCCTAAGCTTCTTAACTGAAACAACCATGCTAAATATAGACACAAGTTCACATAGAAGAAATGCTTGAAATAACATAATAGAACTACGATATCAATTATACAAAAATGGATAGAAAATCAAACAAAGAACATAGCGTTATCGCCAACTTGTTGGAGTCTCAGATTTTTTAGCTACCATAAAAAGTGAACTAAACTTATTGTTATCAATGTACAATCAGTCTTGTAATATATTTTATTAATTATCAATGTTGTTATTAATTCTACTCTTAAGTAGGGCTGTAAACGAACCGAACGAACACGAACGGAGGCTTGTTCATGTTCGTTCGTTTAACTTAACCGAACAAACGAACGAACACGAACGGTAAACGAACGAAATTTTTTGTGTTCATGTTCGTTTGTTAAGAAAATATGTTTGTTCGTGTTCGTTTATGTTCGTTCATTATGAGTTAAACGAACGTAAACGAACGTAAACGAACGAACATAAATGAACGTAAACGAACGTAAACGAACGAACATAAATGAACATATACGAACGTAAACGAACGAACATAAATGAATAAAAAACAACCACCGTTACTCATAATTTCGTTCGTAAAAAATAACATAACAAAATAAAAAAAATGAATATACTTAGGAGGTATAAAAAAGGAATTTTAAAAAAGTAATTTAATTAATGTTTTGACAAATTAATGTCATAATACATATAAATATATTTATATATATAAACAAATATAAACGAACATAAACGAACGTAAACGAACATAAATGAACGAACATAAACGAACGTAAACGAACATAAATGAACGAACATTAACGAACATAAATGAACGAACGTTCACGAACGTAAATGAACGAATGAGACCATTGTTCATGTTCGTTCATTTAACTAAATGAACAAAAAAATGTGTTCATGTTCGTTCATTTATTAAATAAACGAACATAAACGAACTTCCCGCCGAACAGTTCACGAACGGTTCACTGAACGTTCGGTTCGTTTACAGCCCTACTCTTAAGTTTTAATTTTAGTTATTTAAAAATAACTATTGTTGGGCCTGTGCATTGCACACGAGGATAAATTTTTTGTTGGAATATTGAACCGAGTTAAAATGAAACGTAATTTCTCTGTTAACAGTTAATGAAATACAATGTGAAAAACGAATGTATTTTAATAAGTGGTTAACTTGCATATATTCTTAATCGTTTGTTGTTATGAGTTTGTGCAATAATATTGGTAATAGTTTTGTATTATATTATTTAAAACTCAAACGACATGTCTCACAACATACACTATTATTGAAATAATTATAAATATGAATATACGTTTTTACAGATTTTGCAATTTTTCTGAAACCTCCTCGACAACACTTGACAATCACTTTGAACGTATAAATCTGTAGATTAATTAACAACATTCAACCCACATCAAATATGACAAAGAAAATAAATGATTTCTATCTTTTGTAACCGGCAACTCAACTGGTATAGTTTAAATCCACTCAGTACCACTTGAAAATTTATCTGACTATTGATTTCAAGACCTCATAGTATTAGTTGATAAAAATAAAGATATGTATATTCCCCTACTTCGAAAAATATGATTGTGGGTTTTGAAAAATATAAACAAATCCTCAGTAAATAAAATAAAATATAAAAAAGTAGTTTTTCAAAGAAACAAAAATATAGTGGAATATCTTTTGTTCAGTTGCAGGTTCCGCCATTGACACCCGACCGTTCGTCTTCTTCTTGTACTCGGATGATACATAGAGAAGCTATATATATTTATAGTGAATGCAGAGAATATTTTAAAATCTTTTATTTTCATTTTCGATTTTACATTTAAATGTAAATATATTAAAAATATGGGAGAATATTTTTATATCTACATCGTTTCTATTTTATTTTCTTTACACTTGGTTAATTTGGAAAGTATTGCGGAATATTTTTATTTTAAAGAATACGATAATTTATTAGTGTATCTCGTTATTTTTTATTTTTAATTCATATCAACCTTCTTTTTTCTTCTTTTAATGCTCGTGAAAAAAATACGTGTAGATTTTATATTAGCAAAAAAAATACGTGTAGATTTTATATTATGCTAATATAAAATACGTGTAGATTTTATATTAGCAAAAAAAATACGGAAGAAAAAAGAGTTATTTTTTATTTTTAATTCATATCAACCTTCTTTTTTATTCTTTTAATCCTCGTGAAAAAAAATACGTGTAGATTTTATATTAGCAAAAAAAATACGTGTAGATTTTATATTATGCTAATATAAAATACGTGTAGATTTTATAAAATAAAATAGATTTTATATTAGTAAAATCTCATTATGTAAAAAGATTTTATAAAATAAAATATGGAAAAAGATTTTATAAGATAAAATATGGAAAAATCATTATGAGATGTAATATAAAACAATACGGAAGAAAAAAAAATTTATATTACATCTCATTAATATAAATTTAAATGTAAAATCTACGTTTAAAATAGATTATGCTAATATAAAATCTATTTTATAAAATCCTCCACCAAAAAAACATATTTATATTAATAAATGAGTATCCATTCCACAAATAGATGATTATGTGAGATATTGTGCTAGGAAAGGTTGTACCAAAGCATTAAGAAATTGTAAATTAAGTAATTGACTTTAATTAGTTGTATTTTGTGCTTAAAATGTTGTAATTAAGAGTTTTTTATGTCGTTTTTATAATATAGTATAGATATAGATATAGATTAATAATGATACATGGAAAGTTCTGCATAAAAGGAATGTCCTGCACATATCAAATTGGTGGGTTTAGAAGCTTGCAGTAGTAATATTACATCTTGTGCTTTGAAACTTGTAAATTAAGATATTTTTAAAATCTTGCATAAAATGATGGTAACTTGTGCTTAATGACTTGTTTTTAAGAGTTTTTTATGTCTTCTTTATAATATAGTATAGATAATTAACTATAAGTTTATTAATAACAATTACAAATAAATATTAACAATAACTTACAATATTTAATAATCACATGATTTTAAAAGGTCTTAAAAATTTTATATAATGGCATCATTTTAATTTAAATGTTTGTTAAAAAGCAAGAAACAATAATAAACAAAATTTTGGTTTTCTTTAATAAATTATTCGCTACAAAAACTTGATCTTTAAAATAAATACGAAAATAAAACTACTTTTATTTTGATTTTCCAATTTTAGAAGTTTTTAAGTTAAATTTATTCAGTAATCGTTATTTATTTTGTTGGCTACAAAATAGGGGTGTAAAAACAACCCGACCAAATTGTTATTCCGTCCAATTCAATCCTAGAAATAGATTGATTAGCCCAAATTAATTGAACACATAAATTTAATTGGTTTATGATATATACAAACCCGATGAGTGTAGGATTGGCTATGATTTAGGTCCATGTCAAACCAAACTAACATGTTGTAACATCCTTAAAATTTAAAAATAGCAGACAAATTAAAACTTCCAAAAATTCTTTAAATACATAGTTTTAATAACAAAGCACTTAAAGTTTACAAAGGAAATAAGATAAGAAAGTGCATCATAGTTCTAAACGGGACTATCTAATTCCTCAAAATGAATTAGAGTGAGTCGGGTATTACTAAAAGTCTAAAATCACCAAATCAGCTATCTTCCAAAACCGGATGACGCCTCAAAAGCCATCTTATTGGAACCTTTACAAAGCTCCAAGATCCGCTTAGGTTCCACTAAGACCTGATATACATGTCGATAAGAAAAAAACGTTATGCTTAACGCCTCGTGAGCTCGTGAGTTAAAACAATTTTCATCATATAAAACATAAAACGGTTAGAACGAACATTTCACTTTAAACACGACCACCCTTTAAACATAATATATAAAAAAGGACTACATTTACAAAGCTTGTTATTTCCAATCCGAAATACCCATTTTAGATAAATGACCAATATTCAAACTCACCTAATACATGCACAAGGCGCTACTCCAAAATACCATTTATATAAATAAAATTATATATTCCAATACACCGAAAACATGGGTAACGAAGCACCCAAAAATAGCACATTTCGGTGACGAGGGAGACTCGATTATATCGAATGTGACAGTAACACAAAGTTAAGTCACTTATTAACGTTCTCGAGATTCACCTAAGGCCATGGATCCCCGTGTACGACTCCATTGAACACCACCACAAGATTTCCCAAATGACCCTAGTGTCTACTTGACCTCTAGATGTGTCTCACCTCAAAAGTCAACAATCTTCGTATCCGGTTCCAATGAGCCCCACCGTAAGACTTAGCCCCGTATACGACTCAACCGAGTACCATAACGAACTCTCTACCCGTGACTTGGGGATCACTCACTAGACTTAAATGTGGACATCAAGACTCCACGCTTAAAACAAACAGACTCATATACCGATGGATCCAATGCATTACAGTCTAAACTTACATGACACCAATTGAATGACTAACACACTCAAAACATGAAATATCCAACAAGTATGCAATAAATGCAGTATACGTCCAAAATTCCATATTGAGCTATTAAACAACCCCAAACTCATTTTGAGTATAATTCAAGCCCAATGTCTCGTAAAACACTTAACTACTTTAATTAAGGCAATGTAAACTACATGAGTCAGAAAGACATATTTTCTAATATTTAACAAGTATATGGCACCTATAACACGAATAGTTTCATAATCGACATTTCATCAAAAGCATAATGGGCAAAAGGCCCAAAACCACATAGCTTGTATTTCCATAATCTTCACAAAATCATAGAATGATCAATCTCAAGGGTTTATACATTTAAGGTCAAAAGAATTTAAGTGCCAACATCAAAACCCATAAGTTGGGTAAAATTCCAAAACAATCATTGACTCTAAATGCGTTCAATAAACACTTCAATTAGTTCAACAGTTTCATTGAAAACATTTTCAACCCAAGTTACCCTTGTTAAGGGTTAAAACAATATTTTGCCCAAATTCTCCAAATATCTAAGAAATCACATTTAGTTGACTAAGTATCCTTTTGATATCTCAAAACACCCAATAAAGCATTATACTTCCTTCACAAATATTTGATAACCTAAATATGCTTAAATACACCACCATTCACAAATCTATCAAATATGAAGTGAACTTATGGAAATATGTTCAAAACCCAAAATAAAGGAATGTATATAGTTCTGCAAAGCAACTAGAACTCACATTGCTAGATTTATGTTAAATCTAGGTTTCACCCAAACCTTGAGTTTTCTTGGTGAAAACTTGAATCTACAAGCAAAATTACCTAACTCTTAGATCCAACACTTGCAAAGTGTCTCATTCACTTTCAAAGATCCAAAACCATTACACAATACTCTTGAATCCACTATTGAAAAACTTTCAAAACCGAGAACATAGCAAAAAAAAAAAAATCGCCTAAGATGGAGTTGAGATGAAGAAGATGTGAGGAAAAGGAAGAAAACCAAAGAAAAATCGGGCATTTAACCCACTAGACCCCGACCACAATTGTGCCATTGGCACTATCGCCGGACACAATCGCACAGATTGTATCGAGTCCATGCCTCCTTGTGCGACTATGACTGGCACAATCACATGGTACAATCGCTCGACCGTTTTCCCGGACGTTCACTAACCGTTTGCCTGGACGTTCACCAAACTTTTTCCCGGACGTTCACCGACCGTTTTCCCGACCTTTTTCTCTCGTATTTCACGTCTGATTTGATCCTTGATCTTCCCATTATGATAGCAATGTAGAACCTCATTAGATTTCTCACTTTAATGGCCTAACTACTTCCTAAAATCATAAATAGGACTTTTAGAAATTGCAAGTGTTACACCTGCCAAACCTGACAAAATTATAATAAATTTAAAAGTTCATATTATTAATTATTAAAAGTTTACTAACATACACGATTACGTAATACATTGAATGAAAGTTCATTAACAATTTAATAGACTCCTAATAATCCAATACTCTAATAAGTCTAACTTTTTTTTTAACAGTAGACAACATGAACAAACTCAAGGTTAAGGTTAAATGAAAATCGAAGTAAGAAAAGGTGAAAATTGTTGTCATTGATTGATAGTGTCATTTGAATTCAATGTTCTTATTATAATATATATCTTGACACTTATGTTTTAGACAAGTAAACATAAACATGGATGTCTGTAATATTTTTAAATGGTTAAGTATCAACCAATAATATTTGATTTTTTGGTTTGAAATTGTTATATAATCATGTTTTTATACATATGTTCAAACCACTCAACCCAAACCACCATGTAATAGGTTAAGTTAAATTATAAATTTAGACATAGTTGAATAAGGTGCCGTTTGTTTTTTAAGAGGTCTAAAGTCTGAAGTCTTATTTTAGTTATGATTAACAAGAGGTGGTGTGTAAAAAGGTCTGAATGATTCAGACTTAAGAGTCATTAAGAGGTTTTTAAAAAAAACAAACAACCCCTAAGTTATGATTTTTCAAATTGAAGTAATTTGATTGAGTTGTTTAAATGACTTATTACCCCCAACCTAACCCATATACACCTATGGTACAAATTACACCAAAATGAAATCATTTTTTAAACCAACTCTTAAAACTTAGGTGTCGTTTGTTTTTTAAGAGGTCTAAAGTCTGAAGTCTTATTTTAGTTATAATTAATAAGAGGTGGTGTATAAAAAGGTCTGAACGATTCAGACTTAAGAGCCATTAAGAGGTTTTTTTAAAAAAACAAACAACCCCTTATAATTTGAAAAACTTGAAGATCAAAATTTCAATTTATCGAAAATAAAAACAAACCTAAAATTACGTTTTACTTTTGTTTTTCAATATAAAATATTGTAGGGTTAACTCAACTAATAATAAGACTTATTAGGTATTTGAAGTTGGCTCAGAGGTCACCGGTTCGAATCTTATAAAACTAATGAGAATTTTTCTGACAGTTATTTAACGTTGTTAGATTAGTCGAGGTGGATCCAGAAAAAGTGATAATTTAAACTTTACAAAATCGTTTCTAGTTTGATGCAATTTATGAATTTCACCTTTTTTTAATTAGACATGTAACTACTCACATTTATTAATCACGTGCCTACGGAGTCAAGTGGATTTCTGTAAACCCGTTGGCATTGTGCTAAAATATCCTTTGTCATGCTCTATACAGCGTTACACATCCAAGGGCAATTTGGTAACTCGTCCTCAAGCTAGTCAGACACCAACCACAGTCCACATGCCTCATCCCATTCCTCAACACATGCTTTGACTCCAACATTGACGATTCTTACTTCCACCACCGCGATGGGAAACTGCAACGGCATCCCGGCCGCCGCCGACGGTGGCGCCACCACTACCACCTCCTCAAACCCTACCGATTCAACGGCACCGCCGCCTCAGAAACGATCCCCTCCCAACGGACTCACTATCCTTCCTGCATCGGAGCCGGCACCTCCTCGCCATCCTCGGCCGGCCACCGTCGGCCGTGTCCTCGGCCGGCCAATGGAAGACGTTCGTGCAACCTACACAATGGGCCGCGAGCTAGGCCGTGGCCAATTCGGCGTGACGTACCTCGCAACTCATAAAAGCACGGGCCAAAAGTTCGCTTGCAAGTCGATCGCGATGCGTAAGCTGATCAACAAGGATGACATCGACGATGTCCGGAGAGAGGTCCAGATCATGCATCACCTCACTGGACACCGTAACATCGTCGAACTCAAAGGAGCCTACGAGGATCGGCACTCTGTTAACCTAATCATGGAGCTGTGCGCCGGTGGGGAGCTTTTTGATCGGATTATTGCCAAGGGACATTATTCGGAGCGTGCAGCTGCTGGATTGTGCCGGCAGATTGTGACAGTGGTGCATAATTGTCATACGATGGGGGTGTTTCATAGAGACTTAAAGCCTGAGAACTTTTTGCTCTTGAGTACTGATGAAGACTCGCCGTTGAAAGCTACTGACTTCGGTCTCTCGATGTTTTTCAAACCAGGTATTCAGTGTGAATAATGTAGCACAGTTTTCAAACTACCTGTTCTATTACAATACAACAAAGTCTAGAGGAAAGGGATAACCAATTAAACACTTTCACCAGATTCGAACACACCCTTAATTCAATACCGAGCGAATGAGGGTTTCAACTGCGCCAAATGGACAGTTCCATCTGGGCAATGTATGCGAGCATACTGATTTCTGCCGAACTATTTCGGTGTTGATGTACCTTGGCTAGGTTTAATTTGCCAATAACGTATGGATTGAGATTTCCATTGGGAGGTAAAACTCAAAACTTGTAATCCAAGGCACATGCTTGAGTTCTCTCTATTCAAATGTATGACTACCTAAGTAGCTTCTAGGGTGCTAAGAGAAACCACTCTATGAGATATCTTGGTATTTCTTTTAGCAAGCATTCCTTGTCTACATGTATCACATCTACCTGGGATCTAAAATAACTCACTAGCTAGTAACTACAAAGAAGGAAAGGAAAAAGCCTTCACGGACATTCGATGGTTGTTATTTACTTTCTCATTAGTTTAATGTGATTAGTATGATCTCTTGGATGTGTTGAAATGTCTCAGTGTTTTAGTGGGCTCACTTACCATGTGTTTTGATCAAACAGTTACTTGTGGCTGCAGGAGATGTTTTCAAAGACCTTGTTGGAAGTGCATATTATGTGGCTCCTGAAGTGTTGCGCCGGCATTATGGTGCTGAGGCGGATATTTGGAGTGCGGGTGTAATTCTCTATATTTTACTCAGTGGCGTCCCACCATTTTGGGGAGGTATGCTTTTTAGATTTAATTTTGATGAGGTTGTTCATCATAGAATGAATCTTCCCCTCATTGATAAAATTTTCACGTTTTGTTTCTTCACTAACTTGTGAAAGAGAGCTGTTTCATCACTAGTATTTGTAAAGACAAGTCTTGTTAAATTTCCAGGTTTTGTTTCTTGACCTACTTGGTAAAGAGAACAGTTATATCACTAGTATTTATAAAGATAAGTCTTGTTAAAGATTACCAGGTTACATCAGTATATAAGTGGTCGTTTGCCTGCGAAAGAAATTCACAACTGAGTATTGGATTGTCAGTCTTGGCTTTTGCTTCTCTATGAGTGGCATATACATCCAAGAAACATTGTCATTCTGGTCGGCACAAAATTGTCCGCTAAGGTTTCCTTATGATACTCGACAGATACTAATATATACTATCAGCATATTGAAGAAATCCACGGCAAAAATGTAACCGTTTCTCAATTAGATATTCTAGTGTGTAGGTGAATATGCAGATAAACAAGTACACACATATACAATAAGATACCAACACCTGTATGCGTGTAGCCCTATAGATTGTTGTTTATGTAATGAATTAGGAGTTTCAAATTTTATGTTACAATTCAAATATAAATAGCTTAATCTTCCAAATAAATTATTTAGGTATAAAAGTTTATAGTTCTTCAGTAATTTAGATTCTTACGTCTACCACCATCATTTTCTTAGGTAATGGTATACTTAAAATAGCATGTCTCTTTGTAGGCTCATGTCATTTTAGAAATAGACGTTCGTCTTGATCCGATCAAAAGGGAAAGGGTATTTTTGTTCCAAAGGAGAGGGAGTTATCAAAAGATATGCATTAAATGTGTCCTCAAGTCATGTTATTCTTTTTGGACGGGAATTTTGGTTGATAGTCAAGTATGACTGAAGACATAAATCCATTTCTTCTCTTAATTCTGAAAGTACCATTTCATTCTTGAAGTTCTGATTTTCTTCCTCCTTTTACAGAAACTGAGCAGAGTATCTTTGATGCGGTTTTACGTGCGAATCTCGATTTTGTGTCTGATCCTTGGCCAAGCATATCAAGTAGTGCTAAAGATCTTGTCAAGAAGATGCTAAAAGCAGATCCTAAAGAAAGGCTCACTGCAGTTGAAGTCCTAAGTAAGTGTTAATCTTGATAAATGCAGATATATGAATTAGGTGCCCTCAAGACAGTTTGTGTAGTAACTGTTAAAAAAAAAAAAAAAAAAAAACAAGTTGCTTGGCCATGTGGGTTTGTGTTAGATCAATAAGTTTTACACCTAATTGGAATGTAGATCACCCATGGAT
This sequence comes from Arctium minus, assembly GCA_954870635.1. Taxonomy (NCBI): domain Eukaryota; kingdom Viridiplantae; phylum Streptophyta; class Magnoliopsida; order Asterales; family Asteraceae; genus Arctium; species Arctium minus. The sequence goes on along the minus strand of OX941085.1, from coordinate 38,324,969 downwards.
GAGAGAAGATGGTGATGCGTCAGATAAGCCCATTGACATTGCTGTCCTTACAAGAATGAAACAGTTTCGTGCAATGAACAAACTTAAAAAAGTCGCTCTGAAGGTGACATTTTCTTAATTCAACTCCGTGGCTTTTTTTTTTCTTTTTCTTTTTCTAGCATCTCCCGTTGTAGACGTCTACTGTTCTGATTTAAGTCTTTCTTTCTGGTGAGTTAGGTAATTGCAGAAAATCTTTCTGAAGAAGAGATTATTGGCTTGAAAGAGATGTTCAAATCCATGGACACGGATAATAGTGGTACAATAACCTTTGAAGAACTGAAAGCAGGCCTTCCTAAACTTGGAACCAAGCTTTCCGAGTCAGAAGTGAGGCAATTAATGGAAGCGGTACTCTCGAAATGCCTTTCTCTTGTCTTCTTCTGATTTTATGTCTAGTGAGACCTTTATCTTGTATTCCAGTGATGTATATTGATAACATTATTGATTTGTCAGGCTGATGTCGATGGCAACGGAACGATAGATTACATTGAATTTATTTCTGCTACAATGCATTTGAATCGCGTGGAAAGGGAAGACCACCTATATAAAGCCTTCGAATACTTTGACAAGGACAAGAGCGGGTTGGCATTCTTACGCGAACTATTTCTTATTGTAAATGCATTATTCACAAATACAAGGACCAAATGTTCATTTCTTGGCTTATAACCATATGCTAGTTTGTTGCTTACTTTAAGCTTACCTTAGCGGATCATTTTGCTAAATGCAGATATATAACAGTGGAAGAATTAGAGCATGCCTTGAAGAAGTACAATATGGGTGATGAGAAAACAATAAAGGAGATTATTGCAGAAGTTGACACAGATAATGTACGTTCTCTCCTCTTCCCCCCACCCCCTGAAGCATCAATCTGAATAGGAAAATGAGTATACTTTATATCTCACTTGAAGAGTAAATAATAGACACATGGAACACAATAACTCTATCTTTTCCATGTTTTATCAGAATGTCCCAAAGCAGGCCTGGGAATAGATATTAACCGAGATCTCACACTTCTGAGTCACTCCTTGGAGGTTACAAATGATCATGCTATTGAATAGAATGAAACTCCTAAAGTATAATATAGAGATGTTTTGGAGTTAATAATGGCTGATGTTCATATGGTTGCAACTTTTTAGACGTCTATTCTCAAGTTCAAAAAGAGTCTGAATGGTCGCCTCATAGCTAGCCCTTGATTATTTTTTTCTTGTGAGATCCTATTAGAAAATAAATGCAAGTCATGCACCCATGGTCTAGAGGTGGGAAATGACGGTGCTCAGTCAAGTTGATTTAGTTGCCAACTGTATTGAACTAATTAGATCAACCATTTTTTATTTATTTTTTTGAACGGCAAGTTAACGCACACACACGTTCCAGCGGTATCGGGCCTCCATTACGGGCAATCCCACTAATCCGCTGCGACCCGGCCCAGCCTTTGGCTGAACCCGAGCGGCAGGGTAGAGGGTCCCATAGACTGGACCCACCCGAACCGGTCCCGAACCCGTCAACGTTCATCTGCACTGAGTGACTGAGATTGTTCATTTCGGGTGCGTTTGGTACACAAACAGGACAGAACAAGACAGAACAACTGTTCAACGTTTGGTAAAACAGAACTGGACAGAATAGAACAGATAACATGACAAGTTTACCCCTAATAAGTTGTTTATATATTATATATATATTTTTTGATTAATTATTTAATTTATTAAATTATAACGAAATAAATATTTTTATAACAAAATATAGTATTAGAAAGTTCTCTTCAAGATAGATTAAAGTGACACCAAAATAAAAAGTTTATATAGTTTCCAATTTTTATTTTTTAACCTTTTCTATATTTTTTTTACTATTAATATTTAATAAATTAAATAAATTAATCAAACATAGTAACTATAAAAAAATATTATTTGAGGATAATAAAGTGAAAATTTAAAGAACATAAAATAAAATAAATAAAATTTAAAGAATGAATAAAATATAAAAAAGAAGGCGTATTTATTGTTTTAGAAGAGAATTATATTTTATTTTGAGGTAATATTGGTAAAACATAAGTCTGTTCCACCTTGTTCCATGGGGTGGGGTGTTCCACCTTGTTCCATGGGGTGGGGGTGGAACAGGCTTGTTCCACTTTGTTGCTGCCTGTTCCACGCCAAACGTCACCTAACAGTCTGCCAAACGTGGGACAGTGATCCCTGTTCTGTCCTATTCAGTGTACCAAACACACCCTTCTAGAACAAGTCAGTTATTGAAACAACCCGTCCCACATGGATAGAAAAGTAGATTTTTATGAGATCCTTAAGCTCAAAGTTGTGGGCTACCAATAGCCTCCACCATGGTTTTAAGTTTATTTAGAGGTCATTGGGCTAGCCTGCTGCCATGGGCTATGTGTCCTTACAGTTATCCACAGTAGTTCTAGTAGGCTAAAATTGTAACCAAAAGAACTTGTAGAATGGTGATGCCCAAAAGCAAACATAAATTGGTGAACCGCCTAGGATTCCTGAACATGAATGGCATCCTCATTTAAGATCAACTCCTTTCATAGTCACACATGCAATCTCTCTAAAATACTTCTCCCTCCATTGTCTTGTTCATCCCCTTATTTATCTTATGCTATTAAAATTATCTCTCTCTGCACTTGTTGGGTGTGCGATTAACATAAGCAACAACATTTTATTTCTATTCAGAATCCTTGAACATTGGATAAAAATGTCTCAGGTAACCTTAAGTTAAAATTTTGTTATAATAGATAAAGCGGTCACTAAGTTCTCATAATTTTTTCAATTGCATACCTTACAAAAAAAACTTTCTTCATTTTATTTATACCATCACAATCACATCAATTATATCATCTCTGTCTAATTATCATCAAATTAACTAACAAAATCATTAATAATGGCTAAGATCAACACCATCTCCATCAAATTGTTCTTCTGTTCGTGCTTTTCCCAAAATTGACTGTATATGTTAGTTAATTTGTTTGAATGAAAATGAAATTATTGATATGTTTGTGAGATTACAAGTACATGATTAGTAAATCGTTTGGTTGATGTATGCAATTGAAAACAAAGATGATAGTTCAGTGACCAGTTTATCTGTTTTGCCTACAAATTTTGGTGCTCATTAGTTATTCAAGTAGCTTTCTGAACTCGGACACTCATCTAATCCCAATGGGAATAAGGGGTCGTTTACCCAAACGCTTACCCATTTACACTCATCTAATCCCATTGGGAATAAGTCTCGGTGGTTTCAACCTGTTAACACAGTTTTTTAAGTATACTGTATATAGTATTTATATACAGAAAAACTCACACTCAGGCTTGAAGCCTTCCATGGGGGTTGGGTTCTACTGGTAACCTAGGTACCCCTGGGCCAATGGCCCTTTGGTCTCTTAACACAAAGTTCCGTCCTGAAATCTGAAGTATACCTGCACTAATTTTGTTCTCTATGTAATGTTATTTAAGCATACCCACAATAGCCTACAATGAAGACCACACACTAAGGGGTTGTGTCCTAATTGCTAACCGCCTCTTACTGGGTAAGAGACACTTACTAGGTAAGAGGATCCGAGGTTGTTTACCATACGCTCTGACCGACGAATGATGCTGACTCGGTAAGCAAGGAAAGGCTCTCTTACTCGGTCAACGCTTACCAAGACTGAACCTCTTACCCATATTGCACTCTTACCCGGTTAGCGCTTACCCAATTTGTATCGGTAACCACCCCTAAAGTTCTTAAATTCACTGGCAGTCATTTATTTTGAGAATGACTTCCATGTTCTTGTGGCTCAGCTCCTAATTTAAAGCTTTGTCTGTGTTTTCTCTTTTGTTGGAAAGACAATTGCATAATCATAAGTCTTGTTTCTTCTAAAACTTTATTCACAAAGCAAACCAGATTTTCATAGATCATATTTCATAACTCCATGAAATTCTTGCAGGACGGACGAATAAATTATGACGAATTTGCAGCCATGATGAGGAAAGGCAACCCAGAGATGGTCACCAATAGACGCCGTAAATGAAACAGACGACCCACCCACATTCGTTTTTCCTCTTCCTTCATTTTTCTGTGAGCTGATGAATCCAGTTGACAATAGCAGCAGCCTGTTAGTTTTCCGATCTTTCTAATTCATATATTCTATAAATATTTGTCTTGAGGGTATGTGGCCTGCTATTTAATGATGTCAAGTTTTTGTTATGAGGGTATTTATTTTTTCTGGGGTACATTAATTTGTTTCCCCAGAAGTATCAGATTGGGGTTTGAAATTGAAATCATTATATATATATAATGTACCAATCTTGCTTGTTTCTGTAATCAGGTTTTTTTTTCTCTCTTTTTGCTTGTGATTTTAGCTGTTCTCTAGGGGAAATTGACCGAAATAGCTGATCTTCGCAACCAAATTCACTTTTTAGCCAACTTTGGATCCGAATTCCCATTTTAGCCCGAGTTTACACAAATGCTTTACACATTTGCGTAAAGCCTATTTTTCAGATTTAAAAAAAAACTGATCATTACGCAAATTCGCGTATTTTTTTAAATCTGAAAATCGAGTTCACGCAAATGCGTAAACTGTCTAAAACGGGAATTCGATTTAAAAAAATGGCTAAAAAGTGAATTTGGGTCGGGAAATTGGCTATTTCGGTCAACTTCTCTGTTATCTAGGATTTCTAACTTAGCAAATGGATGCAGGTACAAGGGTGTTTATCGGTTTTATTTCCTTTATATGATCATCCGTGCGTGTAGTAGGAACGGGTAGACTTGTTTACGGACAGGTTCAACTCTGGCAGGTAAAGACCGAACCGGAGCGACATGGTATGGTTGAAAAAGGTCAAGTTTGATCTGGTTCCTTTAGAAAGAAGAAATTAATGGATTTAATAAAACATGTAGATTGCTCTCTAAAAGAGCCGTTGAAGAGATAATGGAGATTCCACGACCCTTCCAACCGAGACTAGGCGGGTACACATTGCCCCAGAGTGTTGAGAGATGGCTAGACGAGTACACATTGCCCCAGAGTGGTGAACCTTGACTCTGATGCCATAATTGAGAATATGTGGAACTCGTTAGATTACTCTTTAAAAGAGTCATTGAGGAAAGAATGGAGATTTCAACAATGGTCCAAGTCTAGCCAATGTGGAACTCCAACAACCTGTCATTATTTGGCCCATTTGGCCCAGATCGATATGGTCTGAAAATAGACCAATCCGAACTTTATCTTTTCCGGAAAAGAGACTTGACTAAAAAAAATTGGTACGAAAAAGGACTGGCGATCCAGCCTTGTCCGGACTAATAAGGTCATGACCGGGTCTTTTGCTAGCACCGTTCAAATGCCCATCTCTACAAATGGGTGTGCTTAGAGATGTGCGTTTGGGACTGGACAAATACGGGACCGATTTGGGATGGGTAAGGTTGACCTGTCTATCTGAACCGGTTAGGCAATTTTGCAGGACCGGTTAAGGGGACCGGTAAAGATATATTTTTATTTTATTTTTACATCATGTGATTTTATCTTTATTTTTTGTTAAATATATTTTGGCCTTGTAGTTTAGGAATTTTTTTGAACATTTATGGAATTCACCATATATCTTGTATCCCGTGACATCATATATAAATACAAGTCACAAGAAAGAGACATCAAATGTGAAGTTTTTTTTATCAAAGATATCATAAACCAGGTATTTAATAAATATTTCATATATTTATAAAACGAACCGCTTTCAAAAAGACTGCTTCAACTAGTTAGAATCAATTAAGGTATTTTCTCATGGATATCGGGACCAATTCAAAGGTGTGTGAGCCTGAACCTGTATAGTTAATCGGTTTGCATATATTTAGGTGTACCTACAATATTTATATAAGAAAAGTAGCCAAATTTGTCTGTTTACTAAACAAAAGATATGGACAAAAAGGTCTGATAAGAGTATGGTCCAGGACTGAGGACCAGTCATCAAAGAATGATTAAAGTTAAACGGGTTAGAACTGTCTCTGCTCCATACCAGTTACACCATCTTGTGGGCGGAATGGTTAAGCATCGACCGGTTACTAGGGTTAGTCTAGTGGACCAACCAAATTTTCTTTCAACTTCAATGTCATATAACGCCTTAATTGGTTAATAGAAAAGCCATAATAAATTGAAGTAGTAAAAAATATCAAAGATAAATTAGAAAGTAAAAATATCAACATGACATTTATTTTACATGTACTTTCTTGGCACTCAACCATTTGTGGGTGCAAGAGTAATAGGCATTATACCTAAAATCATAGTTTTAAATAACTCGTTATGACCTCGTTATAGTATGTTATGGCGTCAAGGCTTGGCTTCGTTGCCACATTAACCATTGAGGCTCCTGTATAAGGCTTGACTTGCGTTTAAACACGTTATGACATGTTATTTTGTAAGATACAATCCCCCCACCCCTTTTTTTCTAATATACAACTTGGGACATAAATAATAATTACGTACGAGGCCTAAGACTTATATAAACATAAAAATGGAACTTAAAAACTAAAACCCCTAACAGGTAAATCTTTGCTCCCATTCTCGTACATTGAGTGTCGAGCACGAATTTATTGAAAACTAAAGAAAGTAGTGACTAGAGATTTAACAAATTTAATCGCCATTTTGAATTCTTGATATCATTTTCTTATTCATTCTATATATTTGATATAAATGGTTCTTATTTGTTTTTTAGTTTTATAATTTTATATCGTTTTATGGTATTATTTAAAAATATTCACACACACACACACATCTATATATATGCTGTCTTAGAGCACGCTTGAAGAACGTTGTGGTCTCGCCATAATGTGTAAGGCTTGAGGTTTGATCTTCCTGCCACACCATGCCTCAAGGTCATTTAGGATCTTGCCTAAAATACATATAACTTTGCATGTTTATGTAACACCACCCGTTGGTCCCAAAAAGTAATGGCAACAGTAAACACGTATTGTAAAAGGGGGAGGGAGTTGAATACAATACACAAATTTTTTCACTTAATTTAATTCCTTATTGATATAAAATCAAGAATTACACATAGAAACCTTTTAAGATTGTTGCGGAAAGAACATGTAAACTATTCTAACAATCTTTCACAAAGTAACAAGAACACAACTTAAAACACAAAGATTAAAGTTATGGAAATGAGAGAGCATGTTTGCCAATTTTTTGCTTGAGTGCACTAAGATCTCTTTTCTAAAGCGTAACCTTGCATGGGAGAAGTCTTCACCTTTAAATACCACCATGTGCATCAAATGCTGAGGACACTTGTCATCTTGGGATTGAATGTTAAAGATGTCATTCAAAAAGACAAGTTTTCTTTTGTCTTAACATGAAACAGAGTTGACCTTAGGACCTTGTTGTAGACAACACCTGAAATTATGTAAACGACAAACATCCCTTTTCTGAACCTTTGGAGAATGTCCCCATCATTCCGTGATTTGGTGAAGATCTTCTATGCAAGAAGACAAAAAGTTCTACCTTTTTGTCAGAGGAAAGTTGGCAGATAGAGGACCAGCCGATTTGTGAGGATGAAATCGGCAGGAGAGGTCCAACTGATTTGACAAGAGCAAATCGGCTAGAGGAAGATCCTGCCGACTTGGAGAGCTGCAATTCGGCAGGTAGATAGCTTAGTGAGTGTTGGAAGTTTATCTTGAACCGCATATGAAGATTTACTTCTTACTGATTTTTGGTTGGTCTTCGACTTCACCGATCTTTTGAAGCATGACAAAACTATTACAAAGACCCTTAAAATAATCTAAGTACAAAAGATGTTCAAATAATACAAATAGGAGTTGATGATCCGAAAAGGAGGTCATCTTCAAATCCTTGATGACCCAACAATCTCCCCCTATTTGATGATGACACCCCATACTTAAAATAAAAGAGTAAGTAAATGAATAGTACATTTTGACCCTATTTAAATTTTTTGGCTTCTTTTTCACATAGTCCATTCTTTTTGTTTATTTTTAGATTTTTTAAGGTATCCGACATTTACAAGTATAAATGAATGAAAGAATAACTATTTACAATATATACTAAAAGAAAATTTCACTTGTATTAATCTCAAAAGTTTGAGTACAAGACAAGGAAAACTACAAGTACAATTCAAAAGAGATAGAAAATATACTAAGCTTCTTCAAACGGATCATCCTGAATGTATTCCCTCTTCTTCAGCTCGCCAGTGACTGCCTTGAAGAGAGGAACTGCATAAGGCCCCATTGGAATGATCTGAAGAATCCCAGCAAGGAATAGGCCGTCGGCCATATGTATTTGTTCGGCTCTAAAGAAGCGGATGTGGCCGAAGCCATCATTGAAGATGATACCATATGTCGGCTGGGAGATGACTGTGGTTGAAGGTTGAGCCACAAGAGTAGGCAAGGAAAGGTCAATGTTGGAGACCTTCGGGACCTTTCCTTCCTTTGCCATTTTTAGAAGACACCTTCTTTCTTCACCGATCTGGGCTTAGATTTGGAAGAGGAAGATGAGGAGTGATGTTCGGATTTGAGCTTCTGGATGAACTCACATTGGGCAACCGAGTGTTGAATCCGATACTTGCTTCGATAAGTCCTCATCTTGTTCTGAAGGGAATTGATGTGATCCAAGACTTGGTCTTTGAATACACTCCTACTCTTCTATAAAATGTTGATGGTTTGAACCATTCGTTGAGACCATAAATGTAACACCCTCAAATTTGGTAAGAGCAACTAATTAAAATTTCGATATAATATCAACATAAGGAACAAAACTTCCTCCTACAACTCAAAACTCAGTATACCTCAAGTTAAAACTCTATAACTAACCTCAACAAAAATAAACTCCAATAATATACAAGGACTAAACCGAAGTCGGGTGTTACTTAACCCCAAACACAAGTTGCTCTTCCCATAACAAATGCGGAAGACTTAAACAAGCTAATCACTCCCCGAGCACGCAACTAACAATCCTCTCTTCACAGTGTCTCTAGGACTATTCCCAACCGGAACCTGTTGCACATGCATACAAATAAAAAGGTTAGACTAATGCCTAGTGAGCTCAAGAGTTTTCAACATGAATAAATATATCGTTGAAAAGAAGGAATGTGATTTAAATCATAATCTTTCAAAATGATATGCTTCAAATATGAAAACGATTCGTTTTCCAATAATATGCATTTTAGGCGAAGGAAACACCAATATAAACGTTTTCCAAACCAAACTGTTTTAAGGACTAAGATCCCAATATAAAACGTTCTTTCGTAAATTAAATTCAACCCAAAACTCACTCAAAATGAGAATAGAAATCGAACTCTCAATTTATGAAATGCGGATAAAACTTTATATTCCGAAACACCCAAAACACGGGTGAGGCATAATACTCAACCCATAAACCATGGATAGAAATCCATATATACTAAACGTCACCAAAAAACATGGATAACAAAACTCAATACCCAAAACAACACCTTTCGGAGACGGGGGAGACCCTAATTCCATCGAATGTGGCAGACACACAAAGTTAAGCTACTTCTCGATGTTCTCGAGCTTCACATAGAGTCATGGATACCTGTATACGGCTCCCTACCGAGCAACCACCGCAAGATACCTAAATGACCCTAGTGTCTACTCGACCTCTAGATGAGTGTCACCACAAAAGCCACAAGTCCCCGAATCTGACTCATCATGGGCACCACTACAAGACTTAGCTCCGTATACTGCTTTGCAGAGCACCACCACAAGCTTACATAAAAACATGACTTGGGGACCACTCACTAGACTTCAAACGCGAACACTAAATTCAACGATGAATAACCAGACTGGGTTACATGGGCATCGAGTTCAACCACCCACGATCTATACCTCGAGCCCTTCACTAAAGGTTACACAGTTATCGAGTTCAACCACCCACGATCTATACCTCGAGTTCCCGTTAGCCATAAATTGTTAGGAGTAATCAATCACTTGAACAATAATCGTATATATATCGACAAAATTATAATGAATAAATAGAAATTCTTATATATAATATCTATGTAATTCACAAAGTACAACAATCAATCAATCATAAAAATACAAATTAAATCCTTACTTGAATAGAAGATTCGTGTAGGAATTGATATCGATTGAGGCGTGCATGTTTAGCAGTGTCCTAAGACAGAAATTCGCCCGTAATGCGTCCGTCTAGAGGATACAACAATCGTATTCAAGTGTGGAACTTGAATCTATCGAATCATGTGTGTTTGGAGAAGAACTGAAGAGGAGAAACCCAAAAAAATTGAGAGAATTGAGGGAATTTTCGTTGGAAAAAACGAGAGGGAAAAATTGCAGGTTTTATAGTTTCAGGTGCCAACCGAATTTAACTGTCAGGAAGCCCATGCGACTAGTGGCCCGCGCCAAACATACGATTCCTTCCAACGCCAGACTCTGGACGAGAATCCTTCCAGTGCACCGCGCGACCCGTGGTGCCGGTAAGTCCGCGTCGGGCCCTATCAACAGAACACCACGCGAGTAGCCGCGTGACTCAGGTCGCGCCGTGACCCGCACCAACCTCTGTTAACCTGCAACACATTTTCCACCGTCAATCTATCTCGACCCCATCGAGACCCCAAGAGCCAAGTCCCATCTTTGACATTTAATATATATAATAATGTCAATTAGAGCCCACCAATCACACCACAATCCAAGCCAAGCAATCAAATGATTCATTTAATGCTCAATGGTTTGGATTTATTAAGTGATGTTTAGATTATCTTGGCTCCTATGTGGGACAAGGTTTCACTCTTTCTTAACTAAGTTCCAACATAAATAATATCCAGTCCCAAAATAGGGATAAAGTTCCCAACTAAACTAACAAACTGACTCATATGCCTATGGATCCAATGCATTACAGTCTAAAATGTTACATGACTCAAACGAATGAACTAACACATTCAAAACATGTACTTCTCAATAAGATGCAACTAAGTACACCATACGTCAAAGGCTCCTTAACAAGCTACTAACATTGAATAAATACTCCAAAGACTCATCTGAGTATAAATCAATCCCCAAAAGGCATAATAAGCGTTAGTCTAAAATACGTGAGCCAAAGTGGTTACATAAACCAAAATACATCTTTTCCCAAAATCTTTGTCTCTCAATTCACAATTGGCCTTCGGCCCAAAACCAAAAAGGTTTACAATTTCTAAAATGTTCCCAACGTCAGGAATGACCAAAATCAAAGGACTCACACATTCGTGCCTTCAGAACGTCTCATTACATAAATGATGCATATTTTCAACAAACACTAAAAGTGCATTTTGACCAAGTAATCTCCATTTATGCAATAATTCATCAAAACACATTCATTTATGAATTATTTATCAAAATGCTCAAAAATCCCAAATGTGGGTGTTTTACAAAGTTTACAAAGCTAAACACTTCAAATAATCAAAAGTTACCAAATAACTCAACAGTTGGTAATTTCATGTAAAACACATAAATACTTTAAAATGGTCATTTTGGCATGTACAACGTTTTCACAAATCAACTTGAACTCACCTTGCTAGATTTAGGCTAAATCTAGATTTTACCCCACTTAGAGCTTCCTTGAAGAAACTGAATCCTCAAAGAAAAAACTTCCAAAACCTAGATCCATAAATTTCCAACCATATAAAATCGTTTCCCAAACATTATACATGAAGATCTCAACTTATACCAAAACCCTAATTTCCATAGATGAAGAAAAGAGAAGATTACCTTTGCCATAGTTGAATCTATCAACAATACTCTCCTAGATCCCCAAAATAAACCACAAACTCCCAAATCTTCAAAATGATGAAAATGGTGGAATGAAACCCTAGAAAGCTTGGTGAAGAAGATGGAGATGAAATGATTATGGTTCTAGCTCCCAACTTTCTAGATGAAGGAGGATCACATGGTTTTAGGAGGAAAAACCCTCAAATATGTTAGGGTTCGTTTGAGAGGGTGAGGGGTCGTTTTGGGAGAGAAAGGGGAAAGAGTTTTAAGGGTTTTGTGAGAAATGGGGTTGGAGGTCGGTTCTATCTTATAAATACTCACAGTGCTCGTGCGTGAGCACTGGAGCGGGTTGACTCGCGCAGAAGGTCGCGTGGACCTCTGGAGTCGCGAAGAAACAGAACTCTGCGCGGTTCGCAGCGCGACTCGATTCGCGAGGAGCATTGCCGACATTTTCATCTCCTTTTCGACCAAAGATTTTGCGGGGTTACAATAAGCCCTTAACCACTCCAACTTGTCAGTTCGGCTCGTCCCGTTCTCTCGAGTTATGATTAGCCATATAGGATCCTTTGCAGATTTTGGCCCTGAAATCCTAACACTTGAGATTGGGGAGCTGTCGTGTCAACCGGTCAAGGTCTTCTTGTACCATCGGATACACTTTGCTTTCGGCTCATCTGTCTCCCTAGCCGATTTCTCCAAACTCCCAAGCTCCAATTTATGAGTTTCAATCGAATCATTAGAAAGTTTAGCCTCCTTACCATCTTCTTCGACTAGCTTCTGAATGAGCTCTTGATTTTCATCAAAGGCTTTTTGAGCTAATTCGGCATCCTTGAGCTCTTCGGCAGACATCCCCAGCTGGGATACAATCTTTGGGGGAGGTTAAAGCTTTAGAACATCCGACCCTGAGGCACGTTTATTCCGCCTCTTCATTTCGGATGCCTCTTCTTCAGGAGTCATTGGCTTCTTGCCTTTATCTTTCTGAGCTTCCCCCGCAGATTCTTCGGCTCGATCGGTGGAAGCCGATCGGCCGGTGCCTTCCTCTTCGGTTCAGATGTTGGAAATATTGACTTGAGGGGTTGGCTTCTCCCTCTCAATAGGTTTCTCCCCCTTAGCGTCCGAAGGAGAAGAAACCCCAAGATGGGTCGACACACGACCCATTCGCCGATCGACACGGCGAAGGCAATCCCTTTCATCATCGCCGAAAACTGCATCTCCAAGATCAATGTACCACTCCTCCGTCCGAGATTTGGGTGATATTTAAGTAATGTTTTCCCAACATAAATCCCACCATTTACAAGTTGTAAAAACGTTCGGGTGATATTTACTTATCGAAATTAAGGGTGTTACAATACTCCCAACCTTAGAACAATTTCGTCCTCGAAATCTAATTCCCATACACCCAGTGGTTACAGAACTCAACACTTTTCATGTTCCCTCGGTTTCCAACTGAAATTCGAGTTTTCTCTCTTGTGTCGGCTAACCTTGGAAGTAGAATCCACCCTGGATGTCGATGCCATGAGGCTTTAACTCTCCGCAACACATCCAAACTAGGGAATAGACATGAGTTAGTTCATAGCCAATCGCCACGTAGTGCATAGGCCCGTTCAACGTCTTGTCACTTGTCTTTCCCCAAAAGAGAGTAGCGATCCACAACCCAGATCCCAATTAACGTTGCCATCCCGAATGACTATCTCTATTTAGGAGGAGTTGTCTCCAATCCACTTGACAGACTATCATGATAAACTTCATGCTGATCCTCACACCCAATGTCCACTTGGTACATTACACTTATCCGAGTGAACGTTTAACTTACTAGAGTAGTTTCTAACCGCATGGCTTCAGTTGCCTCCCAACCTTAGGGAACCCATACTTCTCCAACGGTAGAGCCCTACTTCCAAACAATCCAGAACTACATGATTTTAAACTCTTTCTCCAACCAATCCAAAGCGATCACCACCGAAATCGACAAAATTCCCAAATTCAACTGTTCCTGCTGTTGGACCGTCACTTAACTTTTACGAGTACAATCAGACTCCAAAATAGTCGGTCGTCCTTGACCCAAAGATTATCTAACTACCAGAATACGTCCAATTACCAAACATCCAACTGACAGATTCTTTACCAGACAAGGAAAAGTCATCAACAACTATATCCACCTACCACAATCCGAACTTCTTAAGAGCACCACATGCGATACAAAATCCCTCAAGATTGGACTACAACACTCCAAATACACTAACGGTTCCTGTCCTCATTACCCAAAAGTTGACCCCTAACGACTCACCAAGATTCGAACTACTGCAAATCTTTATACACGAATTTCATTCATCGAGCCTATCCACAAAATCCAAGATTATTAGCATAGTGTCAAAAGGGTTCTATACATCCATTATGCCATAACAGACCAACTCCCATAACGAGGATTGTCAAAACGAACGGTTTACCACAAGCATTAACAGGAGATACCGCGATCCTCACCTTTCAGTTACAAAAATACATCGACTTTGCTAACGATACCACTCGGCTTACGGTGCTATCACGAGTCAGAAAATCTAACCTTCCACTGTCAAGGTTCTATACGCTCTCACCCTTAACCAGGGTTGCTTAACCTTCCAAAGTCTTAATGAGTTCAAGGTTTTCAAGAGAAATACTCAACAAATATGCCATTCGAAAATTTCATAATATTTTTTTCAACACGTAGGTTTTTATAACGACTAATCGTACGTGTAAAAATCCACTACCACTTACTCAGTAGTTGAGCAAGATGGACACACTCGTCCCACATATGAAAATCATTTTGAAAATTACTTGATCACTACTCGAGTTACTAACGAAACACAAAAGTATGCTCAACAAACTTTTAAAATGAACCGCTATGGTCCTAACATGTATTTATTTATGCCACACACACGTAATAGTTTTCATGAAACAAAATAGTATGCAACAAATGGTTTATACGAAACTTCAAAAGAGGAAATTCACTAAATCAAATTCCAAAGTTTTCTCATTTATCCATATAATGACATGAAAATAAAATTTTCTGACAAGACTCACATACATTAATGTATTTTCTTCGAACTTAGGAAAATGATAAGTGCATGTGATTTGATTGATACGTAAAATAATTTAAATCGACTTCAAGTTTCAAGTCGTATAAATGATACACATAATAGTTCCAAAATAGTGGCTATAATGCCATGCATACCAATAAATCAATATAATGCACTCGTAGGAAACGATAACAAAAGTACCAACAACCGAAAGTGCATAAAACAAAACAATAAGATAACTATTATGGTATTCTTATGCGCTTATCCACGCCATGAGTATAAATCAATTCGTACTCCAAGTAACATGCAATGGAACGTATTAGTACAAAACTAAAAAGGAAGAAAGAAAAACAATTATACGATATCAAAATTCCAAAAACTGCCCTTTTTGGTTGCAATGCGACATAGAGTAACATTTCTCCGCAAAGCTCGCATGAGACAAAATGCTCAATGAACCCATAACTTAAACACACACAATAATTCAAGTATGCACATTACAAAGTTTCACCCATGCGTCGTAAAAATGTCGTATAATAAAACTCCATAAGACTCAACAAAACTTCCATAAAACTCAATGAAACTCAATGGCACCCAATCAATCAAATTATGCCAAAATTTTCATTCTCAATAATCAAATCGCATAAGACAAGTTAAGACTAAAATATCATAGTTCCAAAAATTTCCCTTTCGTTGCAACACGATATAAAGTAACACTTTCCAACAAAACCCACCTGGTATAAATTTTTTAATAAAACCCAAACACCAAAATAATGGAAGATTATTCTTCATCCAAAACCTTAACATATGCAGAGGAGATCCAATGTGAAAGTCATAAATCACAGTTACTTGTCCAAGACCCTAAGCAACATTAAAATATGGATATCAGAGTACCCAAAAATAGCGTTGGATATCAACGAAAATAAAGGTCTCTACAAAGTTTGCAACCACATGCAATAGAATAATTTTGTGGATGTTTAAGATCGTTGTTTGAAATCTTGTGCGTACTAAACGTTTTTCCAAAATTTCGTGATACAACCCACATGATGGTTTGGAACATAAGAAACTATTGATGCAATTTATTTTAGAAATAAATTTCGTGCATGAGTTTGGTCGGCACTCAACGTCTCATAACCACGCTTCTCAATTTCCCAGTCACACTATCGTCATCTGAAAGCTCAAACTTCTTAAGGCAAGAATATGAAATTGCATCGATTAACCTTACAATTTATCCTTGAATTAACGTCGATTCAATAAGCCTAGAGTTCTAATTCAACCAACAATTCCGACCCGAGACAATCCACTTAATGTAGTCATCTTACTTACTGGCACTCCAAGCGACAATGCCATAATTTTGAACATCTTCTATCGGCTACTCGCTTAAAAACTTCTTCGCTACCCCAACAGCCATCACATCAAAGCAGTTCAAGCATACACATATAACATATAGGTTTACCATAACACTGGCCAAGTGTAATTATGAACGTCTCGTACATGATCATCCTTGCTACTCTCGACGTGTTTCCTATTTCTATCGACTCCATCAACCTCAAAATATCCTATCTTGAGCTCCGAGAGGAGTACACTCAAAATATATGGTGAAACTAATTATTGCCAACTACTTGCTGTAGCAATTCTACAATAATGGTCTGCTGGAATTCGTGTTTACGTCCCACCACAAGTCATTCACCCATACTTTTCTTATATTTTGTTATTTCCAGTAGTGTAAACTCCAACTCAAAAGTATTCTTCAAACTCACCATCTAAAATCATCTATTTCATTACACTTTTACTACACCTTTACTCCAATCTCCATGGACGATATTGAGTTTCTTTACCACTTTATTACTTGAAAAACGATATTGAGCCATTTTATATACTTTCTTTTGGGTTCTAATTATCACATGTCCAAAGTTGTGTAAAAAGTACTATCAAGTTTTTGGCGCCGTTGCTGGGATTGACAAGCAAAAAGTTTTAACAGTTTTTAAAAGATTTGATTTTTCTAAAACTTTTGTAATCTTTGGTGTATTCCAAGGATACACCACAGGGAGTTTCTCGAATTTGATCTCGACATTAAGAGAACTTTCCCTCAAAGAAGAAGGCGCAAAGAACATTATTTGCTTTAACCCCTC
This sequence comes from Arctium minus, assembly GCA_954870635.1. Classification (NCBI taxonomy): domain Eukaryota; kingdom Viridiplantae; phylum Streptophyta; class Magnoliopsida; order Asterales; family Asteraceae; genus Arctium; species Arctium minus. Next base: position 38,308,054 of record OX941085.1, on the reverse strand, counting down.
CTAATATGGCATTACCTCCCCCTCTTCTTGAAGACCCGTCGCCTCTCTTGTCACAACCAAAAGGGCCTAAGTTGAGAACATCAAAACTCCCCACCTGACTAAACCCAACGGATCCAAGAGAGAACATCAAAATTCCTCGCTTGGCAAACCTGACTGACACATAATGCGTTACAGTCTATATTACATGACTCCAAATGAATGACTAACGCATTCAAAACATTCAATTCTCAAATGAAACACGATAAATGCATAGCATGTTCCAAGTTCAACATAGATTAAATAAAACTGGATAAATGTCCCCAAGACTCATCTGAGTCTAAACCGAGCCAATAACTCAACAATTCAATTAACTATTCGATAAAAGTCAGTATCAACCAATAAAATACAATTACCCAAAGTTTATGCAACTTATGCCCAAAAGATGTGACTCTCTTTATTATGGATTCAAAGTTTGGGCAAAATCCCCAAAATATACCATAACTTCAAGGAAACATTTCCAAATAAGCAATGATACTCAAAATGTGCCCAACAATTCAACCACGTGTATTTTTTGAATGGTTTATAAAAATCAAAATACCAAAAGTATGTAAACAACAAATAATCCCATATGAGGAATGAATCATCAAAAGAACACTCTTATGATTTATTTATCAAATTACTCAAATATTCCAAATACATGCATTTTTCAAGATTTATTAACGAAATATGCAAAACTCACCAAAATAACACACATATTTGATAAATAACAAGTAAAACATATTAATACTTCAAAATAGATATCTTTGGCATGTATATGATTTTCACAAAGCAACTTGAACTTACCTTGCTAGGTTAAGCTAAACCTAAATTCCAAATCCAAGCTCTAACTTCTAACTTCCCAAAGGTGAGGATTTGAGATCCCCAAGCAAGTCCTTCCAAGAAAACTCTTCAAAATTACCAAGCAAGCTAGAAGATACCAAATATTAACGCAAACTCCAAATCTACGAAATTCTCAAACATTTCATCCCCCAAGTACTAGTACTTCTCTTTCCAAATTGTGACCATTTTATATAGAACTTTCCCAAAGTTGCATATATTTGTGTTTTTTTATGTAAAAATGATATGAAACAATTTCATCAAATTAAATAATTTTATGAAACAATTTCATTAACTTTACCAATGAAATCGAGGGTTTCCACGGTTTTCAAAATTAGAGTGGTTTCCATTTGATCACTCCCCTATATATATAATACAAACGATAATTTTTTTAAATAGATGTTCCATTAATGGTAAAGGAAAATGTAAAATAATGTTCAATTGATAGTAAAAAGTAAAAACGATTTTTTTCTTTCTAAATGATTAAAATAGAAAGTCAGATAACTTATAAAAATGCACATCATAATGAATCTTAAGATATCATGTCGTGCATTCACCTTACAAAGTCGATACTGACATTAACGTAACATTACAGACACGTCTTAACACCATGAATCATCTTTTAAAACCATGTTTCTAACAATTGATAACTTTAGAGCCATACCTACTAAGCCTTGAGCGGGTCCCGTGCACTCGCTCAACTTATTTCACAAGTAGAATATTTTTGGGGTAAGAACGGTGGAGGCACTAAACTTTGAGGGGTGCTCCGGGATATTAGAAAATATAAGAAAAATCAACCAAAAACCCGAAAAAAGTCACTTGAAATCAACCGAAAAACCGAAGAAAAAGTCTCTTGAAGTCAACTAAAAACCCGAAAAAGTTTCTAGAAATGAAGCAAAACACCGCAAAATTACTTCGACATCAACCAAAAAACTTAAATCCTTTGAAATCAACTAAAGAAAATTTAAAAAGTTCTTCGAAATGATAAAACTCAGTTAAAAACACATCGAACGATTTTACGCACCTTTGATCCACCTTAAAGGTAAACTCGCTCGACAAAAATTTTAGACCCGCCATTGGGATTTTGCTCCAAGATCAACTTAGGTTAGGACCCAAACAAAATAATGTGGGAACGAAAAGTAAATCATATAAAGTGAAAGTGCAGCTATTACAAATTGGTGAAAAGTAAGTGGTGCAAATAAGCCAAAATTAGAGATTTTCTCAATCCTATGAATAATATTGAATTTACGAAATTAATTTATTATTATTATAACTACTTTAATTTCTTGGAGTTAAATGAAAAAAAGTTATTTAATTTTGAACGCAATAAAAAATTAAATGATATTAATATCTATATCTATGATATGACATATTCTAATATTTAGAATGTCTTCTCCCATTTTTCTTAAAGTTTTTTATTTTTTATAATATTGAATATGTTAAAAACTTTTTCGTCCCTATATATAAATTATATTTTAATTAAAAATAATAGTTTTTTTAGTACGCATAAGAATGGGCCTCGACCCGTTGGGGAACCCGATCCACCCGTCCCGGTTGGGGATGGGGATCCCCGTTTGTCTCAAACCGGGGATAGTTTTTTTGATAATTTTGTTGACTATAGTCCATATGGTATGTTTATTGTGGATTTGGTCCTTGTGCTATTCAATTTGTCTTGGCCATGGTCCCTCTGTCTAACACCTCCGTTAACTCTGTTAAATCAAGAACCATTTTAGCCATTTTGCTTAACTTTTGTCCTATAAAAAAGTAAAACAATAATTTATACACACACACACACACACACACATATATATATATAGGGGTTGTTTTATTTGCACCCTTAAAAAGGTTGCAAACCTTGCAACCCACATCTTAACCGTCGGATTCATGATCGGCGGTTACAATAGATATGAGACTCAATATTTTTAATTAAAAAAAACAGAAAAATAAAAATAAAATAACCGTCGATCATGAATTCAACGGTTAAGATGTGGGTTGCAAGGGTTGCAACCTATTTCAGGGTTGCAAAATATCCTTCCACTATATATATATATATATATATATATATATATATATATAACGATAACAAAATAAATAAAATATGACATTATTGTATGATTTGATTTGTTTAAATTAAAAATCAGTTATATTAAATTCGATTTAATTTTATGGTTTTAGTATTTTTGCCTATTTGCGTATGAAAACCTAGTTGAAATTTATATAGGGATTTGTTCAATTTTAAATTACAAATATGATAGTATATATGAATCTGTCATTTGGTTAAAATTTAAATAGTTGATTTTGAGTTTTTAAATGAAAGCAATATGAAAAACGGAGCCCCTAATTTTGGATGATAAAATTGGAGTTCATTTTTAGTGGTTTTCAATGATTTAATGTTAAAATATCGATAATAAGTTTATTTATGGCAATGATAGAAAATGAACAATAAAAATTAAATCGTTTTTAACATAATTTTTTTTTAAATTTAAACAAATTAAATCATAAAACCATGTCTTATTTTATTTGCTCTAAATAAAAAAAAGATATAGTTTTATGATTTAATTTGTTTAAATTAAAATTTTAATTATATTAAAGCAATAAAACCCTATCTTTTCCACCACTATAATAAAACAATAAAATTAAATTGTATTTAATATAACTAGTTACGTACCCGCGCACGATGCGGCACGAAAAATCGTGAAATTGAAGGAACACTTGACAAATGTATGTATTCGCTCGCAAAACATCTCGAAATCAAAATGACAACAACGTTTCATTTTAAGTTTGTATTCTTCGTTTTATCAATACTTTAGTCTATGAAAACATGGTGCTTGAGTCGTTTGGTGCACTTATATGTGAATCATGCATTGACTCTGAAGTACTTTGGTATGCATTTTCAATCATATTTCATTTTTGTTTTATTTTTGTCTATATTTTTTCCTTAGAAAGGGATCATTAGATTCGGAAAGAGGGGAAAGCTTAGTCCCCGTTTTCTCGTGCCTTTTCCTATTATTGAGCGTGTGGGACTCCAAGCCTACAAGCTCGACATACCGCCTGAGATGAGTGGAATCCACCCTACATTCCACATCTGCTACCTACGAAAGTGTCTAGCGGAAGAAGATAACGTCATCCCATTGTCCGAGATCCGAGTTGACAACAATCGATGTGTGGAAGAGCCGAAATCCATTTTGGAAAGGGAGACGAAGAAGCTTCGCCATAAAGAGGTAATGATGGTGAAAGTACAATAGAAGCATCATCGGGACGCAAACGTGACGTGGGAAGCGGAGGAAGATATGAAGAGGCGGTATCCCCATTTTTTTGAGTAGTGTGAGATTTCGGGGACGAAATCTATCTCTAGTGGGCGAGGATTGTAACACTCCGTTCTTCGGTAATTAGTGTAGGGCATCTCGTCACTCCTCTTTTCAAGTCTTCAATAACCTTATTTTGATTTAAGGAACCGTAGTTCGTTTATAAACTCTTATATATGCTATTACTTGGTAAAGTTGTGACGCTAATACTCGCATGTGTAATGTGTGTGTGTGTGTGTGTATGTGTGAGAGTGGGTGTTTGTTATGCGTAAGAATGTGTGCTTGAGAAAGTGTTACTCTCATGGGGGTGCACTTAGTGATCGTGAGGCGTTTACATTTTAGACTTTCACCCTCAACCTCGAGAAACTTTACCCCGAAAACTTGGTTAACCAAAAGAGTTGAGAAGAGATTGGGATTTAGGGATGTAAGTGTTTTTACGTGAACCAAACAGCAAGTGGAGGGGTGTAGGCGACATTGCCCAGGCGACAATGCCATGGCAATGTCGCCGGGTCAATGTCGCAAGAGGGGGAGGAGGTTCTGGGTTTTGAGCGAAAATTTCCAGTGGGCAAAGGTCATGGTGAGACTATGTAACACCCGCAATTTTGGAGTTAGGTGAAAAGTTGACCTTTACCCAAAGTTCAAGGGGGTCAAATGTAACTTGGGTTATATAAATATAAATCAACTTTAGATATTTTTCAAAATATCTCATTACTGATCTTTAAGAAATCAGAGAGAGAGAGAGAGAAGGAAGCAGGAGAAGAAGAGGTCGACCATTTTCTTCAAATCAAGGTACGAATCTAGCTTAAAGCTTTGATCTGAGTGTTATCTGCCGTATAGAATCTCGTTGTTAAGGTTTTTAACCGTTTAATTTTGAGATTTACGTATTTTGAGTTGGATCTGGGTTCTGTAAACGTCCCATCGTATAAGACCGGGAAGATGGTCTTGACCAGAAGAGGTCTTGACCGGAAGTGGTTTCGACCGGTAGTGGTTTCGATCGATAGTAGGCTTCGACCGGTATAGTGGTTTCGACCGATAGTAGCCTTCGACCGGTATTGTTGTTTCGACCGATAGTAGCCTTCGACCGGTATTGTTGTTTCGACCGATAGTAGCCTTCGACCAGTATGTTGTTTCGACCGATATTGATATTCGATCGATAGTGGTACTCGACCGGTACTTTGTTTCGACAGTGTGTTGTGTTTTGTATTCAAGAGTTGTAAGTCAGTGAGTTGTCTATATTATTGGCTTACCGATTTATCGGTGTTGTCGTAGGTAGCATTCGTAGGAAGCACACTATAAACAGGAAGAAATCTGAGGTGAGTCCTTCAAGCTAACTCCGTCTGTATTACGAAAGCTATGTGATATAAGTATTTGTTTAAATGTGGAAAACCTCGTTTTAATATGGCATATTGTTGTTGGGTAATGTTTTCTAAATCCCATCATTTCAAGAATCAATATTTATTGAATTGAACCATTGTTCATATGAATTGCCTGTATATTGGATTTAATATGAGTATGTTATGAAATGACATGCTTTGGCTTTGATTCTTGTGCAATGTATCCATAGGCACTGTGTTCCTATGTCCCCGTTTTGGGCATTTGGTTCACGTTTTAGCACGGAATAGGCATCGGGTTGCCATGATAAGTAAGGTATGGGCCTATACGGTCGGGCAGCGTCTCATGGTGCAGTAAGGTGTAATTCCATATTGTGCTTGAGTTCCCCCTGTTTTGGGAACTCTCAAGAATAGATCCAGAGGGGTTGACTTGGTGTTTTGAGCAATAGATCTAGATGGGTTGAGCTCGTTATGTGATTTGGTGTTATTTGTACCATGTTTAATCACTAATGGTTTATTTGATTTATTGACTTAGCTCATGACTATAATCACCGCGTGACATCGATTTGGGTTTAGTACTCCCTTTTTTTATTGGCTTGTTCTCACTAGGCTTTAGCCTAACACTTGCTCTTGATTGTCATATTGGCAGGTTATCTTAGCGATGGGACACGCCGGGACTGAGGGAACGACCTTGGGGTCGTGAGTAGTCTTTTGAGGATATCTAGTGACCATCGTACGATGATTGTTGGAAGATACACATTTTGGAAGGATAGCGACACCCCCCCTAATCTAGTTAATATTGTAGATTAGTAGGTTGTCGTTTTATGCTTCATTTATTTACCACGTTTATGTCTACTCTATACCCCGTGGGGATGATTTTGTATATTGGGATTGTTACACCTTATTCCGCAAGTTTAGTCTATTGCCGAATTTTCGAATTTTATTTCCGCTAATTTTAGGGTGTTACAAGTTGGTATCAGAGCCTTGGTTTAAGTGAACTAGGTATGGTTGTAAGATGCCTAGACTTAAGTTAAGACTATTAAGTTATGACTCGTGAGATGGGGTAGACCTTCTAAGATAGGATGGTCTTAGGGTCAACGGAAACTTGCACAAATTGAAAGTTGTGATGATGGTAATAAGAACTCTTACGTATTATGTGTTCATAATTTCACTTAGCTAACGTTATTATGAAAATGTTTTACGTGGGCATACTTAAATTACTGTTGTTATAATAATTGATAAGTGTAGTAGTACGTTTCTTGTGTTTTCCGTAATCCTTATCCCGTTCTTTTGCATGATTGCGTTCAGCAGAACCATGGTTAATACCAGGAATCGTCCGGAAGGTCAAGAGGCCGAAATACCTGCGGCCGACCATCCGCTGGTGACTGTAATGGGGGAAACCGCGCGTGTGGATAATGTGCTGGGTGGAGGACCTGAGCACATTCCTCGGAGCAATTTGGAGGCTGCAGAGCCTATTATTGAGGAAGTGACGGCAGAAACGAGAATGATGGACCGTATGATGTTGGCCATGAACAGGGCCATGGCTCAACAACAGGAAGTGTTCTTGAAACTTCTAGAGGACCGAGACGCCAACAACCGTAGGCACGAAACGGTTGGCGAGAATGTGATTATTGCGGGATCTGGGGGTATTGGACCTGTAATTCCCCCTGTGGTGACTGCAGCCCTGGGTGTCAGGCGAACGGCGCAGACTTGCACGTTCAAAGCTTTTTTGGGTTGCCGACCGCTAGAATTTAAAGGCTCGGACAATCCCCTAGATTGTATGGGCTGGGTTCAAGAGATGGAGCAAGCTTTTCGCTCAAGTGAATGTGGGGAGGAGCAGAGGGTTATCTTTGGTTCCCGAATGTTACGGGGTATGGCTCTTACTTGGTGGGACATGTACTCTGCTTCGCTTGAGCCGACTATTCTGGATCAACTGTCTTGGTCTACCTTCAAAGAAAAGCTGCTAGAGGAATACTGTAACGAGAGGTCGTTTGACCGAATCATGGAGGAATTTCAGAACTTGAAGAAAGGTGGTATGTCTGTAAGAGAGTACAACCGTCTCTTCATGGACAAGCTGGGTTTTGTGGGACGCTTGGTCCCGACAGAGAAAGATAAGATCAAGGCTTACATCAAGGGCCTCCCATCGGACATGATGTCGATGGTACGTGTAACAAAGACCTCCACCATTCGGGAGGCAATGGAAGAAGCTCAACTCATGGAGGATACTTACAGTCTCGGCAGGGATCAAAGTGGTCGCCAAGTCGAGAATAGAAAATGGGAGGGAAGCTCGATGCCCTCAAAGAAACCTTTTTATGCCAACAGCAGCGCTCAGCGAGGAGCCGATCCTAGACGTGATGCCAAGTGGTGCTCCAAGTGCCGAAGCAAACATTTCGGCCCATGCAACTTTGTTCCCGGAATGTGCTACAAGTGCGGAAAGACGGGTTACACGTTCCGAGATTGCCCTTAAGGGGCAAATATGTTTCGAATGTAAGGAACCGGGGCACGTAAGGGCGGAATGCCTGAAGCTCAAGACCGAAGGATTTGGCGGGAAGAAGATGGAACCTCCGCGGTCGACCGGAAGGGCTTTTCAGATGACTTCAGAAGAAGCTAAAGCATCGACCGATGTGGTGTCGGGTACGTTCTTTCTAAATTCCGTACCTACACATGTATTATTTGATTCTGGTGCTAGCTACTCGTTCGTATCCGAATTGTTCTGTCAAAGGCTTGCTATGTCTAAGAGTATGCTAGAGAATGCTGTTGTGGTAGAAATAGCAAATGGAGGTCAAGTTCTAATCCATAAAATCCTTAGAGATTGCATCTTAGAGCTTAAGGGAAATAAATTTCCCATTAACTTATTACCTATGCAAATTGGCGGATTCGATGTGGTTGTGGGTATGGATTGGTTATCAAAGAACCAAGATGAAATTGTATGTTCCAAGAAAATGATTCGATTACCCGTGGCAAACGGAGAAGCGACTTTAATCTACGGCGAAAGAAGGAAAGGCGATGTGGCGATTATTTCAGTAATCAAAGCTAGGAAGTGTTTGACGAAAGGATGTTCATCTTTCCTGGATTATGCTATCGATACCAAACTCGACCAGCGGAAACTAGAAGATGTTAGGGTGGTGCGCGAGTTTCCCGATGTGTTTCCGGAAGACTTGCCCGGGTTGCCACACGATCGTTTTGTGGATTTCCGTATTGACCTCATTCCAGGAGCGGCTCCAATAGATCGAGCTCCTTATCGTTTGGCTCCTACCGAAATGCAAGAAATGATGGTTCAAATCCAAGACCTTCTTGAGAAAGGTTTCATCCGACCGAGCTCGTCACCTTGGGGAGCTCCGGTCCTGTTCGTCAAGAAGAAGGACGGTGCAATGAGGATGTGTATCGACTACAGAGAACTGAACAAAGTGACGATGAAGAACAGGTATCCACTTCCGAGAATCGACGATCTGTTCGATCAACTTCAGGGAGCAGGTTGTTTCTCAAAGATCGAACTTCGATCGGGGTATCACCAAGTGAAGGTAGCAAAGAGCGACATCCCAAAGACAGCTTTTAGAACTCGATATGGGCACCACGAGTTTCTGGTGATGCCATTCGGCCTAACCAACGCACCGACAATATTTATGGACTTGATGAACCGAGTGTGCCGACCGTTCCTCGACAAATCGGTAATCGTGTTCATCGACGACATCCTAGTTTACTCCAAGAATGAAGAAGAGCATGAGCAACATCTCCGTGAAGTGTTGGATGTGTTAAGGCGAGAAAGGCTTTACGCGAAGTTTTCAAAGTGCGACTTTTGGCTCCCAGAGGTTCAGTTTTTGGGGCATGTGGTTTCAAAGGAAGGAGTAAAAGTGGATCCCGCAAAGATTGAGGTGATGACGAATTAGGAACCTCCCAAGAGTCCGTCTGAAATCCGAAGTTATTAGGTTTGGCAGGGTACTACCGGAGGTTCATACAAGACTTCTCAAAGATAGCCTCTTCGTTGACGGCCTTGACCCGAAAGAACGTGAAATTTGTATGGACCGAGAGGCAAGAAGAGGCGTTCCGCACCTTACAAAAGAAGCTTTGTGAAGCTCCTATCCTATCCTTACCTGACGGGACGGAAGATTTTGTGGTGTACAGCGATGCGTCGAAGATGGGTTTGGGTTGTGTCCTGATGCAAAGAGGAAAGGTGATCGCTTACGCATCAAGGTAGCTTAAAGTGCACGAAGTCAACTACCCTACTCATGACTTGGAATTGGCAGCGGTGGTGTTTGCACTGAAATTGTGGTGACACTACCTTTACGGTACGAAATACACTCTTTACACCGATCACAAGAGTCTGAAGCATATCTTTGATCAGAAAGAGCTAAACATGAGGCAGCGGAGATGGTTGGAGTTGTTGAAGGATTATGACTGCGAGTTGCTCTACCATCCGGGTAAGGCAAACGTTGTTGCCGACGCCTTGAGTCAAAAAGTCTGCGGGGAAAATTCTCATGCTACCTTTGCACGTATTGAAATAACTTCAACTCTCATTGACAGAATCAAGAAATCGCAAGTCGAAGCCTTGTTTGAAGAAAATCTCAAAGGAGAAGTCATGGAAAAACAACACCTTTTGTTGACTGAAGACAGTCGAGGGGTGAAACTTTTCAATGGGCGAATCTGGGTGCCTAAGATTGGGGGTAATAGAGAACTTCTTCTCGAGGATGCCCACAAGTCAAAATACTCCATTCACCCAGGAAGCACGAAAATGTATAGAGATTTGAAATTGCATTATTGGTGGCCAATCATGAAGCTTGATGTGGTGCACTATGTGGAACAGTGTGTAACTTGTTTGCAAGTGAAGGATGAACACCAAAGACCTTACGGAAGTTTGCAATCCTTGGAAATTCCGGAATGGAAATGGGAACACATCACGATGGATTTCGTGACGAAGCTGCCAAGGACCTTGAAAGGTCACGACGCCATTTGGGTTATAGTAGACCGCTTGACCAAAAGCGCTCACTTCTTGGCCATGCGGGAGACCTTGCCAATGGATAAATTGGCAAAGTTGTACATCGATGAAGTAATATCTCGACACTGTGTGACGCTATCCATTGTCTCTAATCGGGATAGTCGGTTCACGTCGCATTTTTGGGACGACTTACAAAAGGAATTGGGTACACGTGTGAAGTTGAGCACGACTTACCACCCTCAAACTGACGGCCAAAGTGAGAGGACAATACAGACTCTGGAAGACATGTTAAGATCGTGTGTGATCGACTTTGGGGGTAGTTGGGATACGCACCTGCCTTTGGTAGAGTTCGCGTACAACAATAGCTACCACTCGAGTATAGGGATGGCACCGTTTGAAGCGTTATACGGTTGCAAGTGTCGAACTCCCGTATGTTGGCTCGAGGCAGGAGAAAAGCAGTTCGCCGGACCTGAAATTGTGCAAGAAACGGCGGACAAGGTCAAGGGCATCCGCGAACGTTTGAAGGCGGCCTAAGATCGACAGAAAAGTTACGCCGATAAGAAAAGACGGCCAATGGAATTCCAAGTGGGAGATCGGGTTATGTTGAAGGTGTCCCCTTGGAAGGGAATTGTTAGATTTGGGAAGCGTGGGAAGTTGAGCCCCCGTTTCCTTGGACCGTTCACCGTGACTAAGCAGATAGGACTTCAAGCTTATCAACTGGAACTTCCTCCGGAGATGAAGGGAATTCATAACACATTTCACGTGTGCTACCTTCGGAAATGTCTAGCAAAAGAGGAGAGTGTCATTCCACTCTCCGAGATCAGGGTCGACGAGGGAAATCGTTGCATTGAAGAACCTGAAGCGATTTTGGAAAGAAAGACGAAGAAGCTTCGTCACCGGGAAGTCACTATGGTCAAAGTTCAGTGGAAGCACCATCGGGATGCCAATGTGACTTGGGAAGCGGAAGAGGACTTGAAGCGGAGGTACCCTCACCTTTTTCCATAGCCGAGATTTCGAGGACGAAATCTTCTCCAAGTTGGGGAGGATTGTAACACCCACAATTTTGGAGTTGGGTGAAAAGTTGACCTTTACCCAAAGTTCAAGGGGGTCAAATGTAACTTGGGTTATATAAATATAAATCAACTTTAGATATTTTTCAAAATATCTCATTACTGATCTTTAAGAAATCAGAGAGAGAGAGAGAGAAGGAAGCAGGAGAAGAAGAGGTCGACCATTTTCTTCAAATCAAGGTACGAATCTAGCTTAAAGCTTTGATCTGAGTGTTATCTTCCATATAGAATCTCGTTGTTAAGGTTTTTAACCATTTAATTTCGAGATTTACGTATTTTGAGTTGGATCTGGGTTCTGTAAACGTCCCATCGTATAAGACCGGGAAGATGGTCTCAACCGGAAGATGTCTCGACCGGAAGTGGTTTCGACCGGTAGTGGTTTCGACCGATAGTAGCCTTCGACCGGTATAGTGGTTTCGACCGATAGTAGCCTTCGACCGGTATTGTTGTTTCGACCGATAGTGGTACTCGACCGGTACTTTGTTTCGACAATGTGTTGTGTTTTGTATTCAAGAGTTGTAAGTCAGTGAGTTGTCTATATTATTGGCTTACCGATTTATCGGTGTTGTCGTAGGTAGCAATCGTAGGAAGCACACTATAAACATGAAGAAATCTGAGGTGAGTCCTTCAAGCTAACTCCGTCTGTATTACGAAAGCTATGTGATATAAGTATTTGTTTAAATGTGGAAAACCTCGTTTTAATATGGCATATTGTTGTTGGGTAATGTTTTCTAAATCCCATCATTTCAAGAATCAAGATTTATTGAATTAAACCATTGTTCATATGAGTTGCCTGTATATTGGATTTAATATGAGTATGTTATGAAATGACATGCTTTGGATTTGAGTCTTGTGCAATGGATCCATAGGCACTGTGTTCCTATGTCCCCGTTTTGGGCATTTGGTTCACGTTTTAGCACAGAATAGGTATCGGGTTGCCATGATAAGTAAGGTGTGGGCCTATACGGTCGGGCAGCGTCTCATGGTGCAGTAAGGTGTAATTCCATATTGTGCTTGAGTTCCCCCTATTTTGGGAACTCTCAAGAATAGATCCAGAGGGGTTGACTTGGTGTTTTGAGCAATAGATCTAGAGGGGTTGAGCTCGTTATGTGATTTGGTGTTATTTGTACCATGTTTAATCACTAATGGTTTATATGATTTCTTGACTTAGCTCATGGCTATAATCACCGCGTGACATCGATTTGGGCTTAGTACTCCCTTTTTTTATTGGCTTGTTCTCACTAGGCTTTAGCCTAACACTTGCTCTTGATTGTCATGTTGGCAGGTTATCTTAGCGATGGGACACGCCGGGACTGAGGGAACGACCTTGAGGTCGTGAGTAGTCTTTTGAGGATATCTAGTGACCATCGTACGATGATTGTTGGAAGATACACATTTTGGAAGGATAGCGACACCCGCCCCTAATCTAGTTAATATTGTAGATTAGTAGGTTTTCGTTTTATGCTTCATTTATTTACCACGTTTATGTCTACTCTATACCCCGTGGGGATGATTTTGTATATTGGGATTGTTACACCTTATTCCGCAAGTTTAGTCTATTGCCGAATTTTCGAATTTTTTATTTTCGCTAATTTTAGGGTGTTACAGACTATGCCCGGAGACATTACCTAGGGCATAGTCGCAGGGTCAATGTTGCCCGCGTGTGGGTGAGTGCAGTCATTTAAATCGGCCAAACAACCCAAACAACTCTCACTTCTTATCACTTGTGCGATTTTCAGACTTCTCCCATAGGTAAGGACGATTTTTGCTCTATCTTCTCTCTTTCCCTCTCATCCCTCTTCATTAATGACTCTAAAAAATCCTACCTAACATTTATTGTTTTCCCATTGAGATTGTTGAGTACTAGTGTTGAAATCTTGGTATTATAAGAGCTTCAAGTTACTTCCAAGTTCACACAACAACCTAGGGTTTCCCCTTTACAAACCCTAATAGGTGAGTTCCCACTCCGTAAATGCTCTATTTCTCATTTGTTATTTGTAATATCCTTACATAATATATATTCATGATAATCATTTTGGAAGTGTGACCTAATTTGTAGAATCTCAACTCTAATCCCGAAAAGGGTGAGTATGTTTAGTAAACCCTATTAATCTCTTTTATGACAACTAAATGGGTAAAAATCTATGATTTCATGTTTGTATTATGAGTTCATAAGGAAACCTTTGTTACTATGGTTTTGACCTAACTACTGATAACTTTAAGAAGGTTAGTATGAGTAAAATAAACTTTGTGTCTACATGTATGAGATTATGAAGAATGTTATACCTTGAGAAGTAAAGATGAACTAATATTTGCATGAAGAAAAGAGGTGTATATGTGATTATAAATGCTTACCAAATGTTGATCACCTGATAAGAATGTGAATATTACTCCTTGTGCACGAGGAGGTAGTTGCTTAATTTATGGACCTTGTAATAATCATGGTGGGTTACTAGCGAGTAGGCAATAAGGGGTCATGGATCCTTGAGGTGTAACTTGTCTAGATATGGATAGGCACTAATGTTCCGTAAGACCTTGAGGTGTAACTCAACGGAGTAGGCAATAAGGGCAGTAAATACGGTCTGAGGTTGTGATGTCGTTATGGCATGAGAACTAAGACCGGGGAATGAGGTGTAATCCATTAACATCATGGGTGACTCCACTCCCGTGTAAACGTCACCCCGGTGGAAACGGGTCTCCCCCGTATTTCAAGGTTTATCTCTGGTATATTTGTGTTCAGGTACGAGATAATGGTTGCGGTGGAAACAATAATTGTGATTCGATGGAGTTTGGTACCCAAATCTTACTTTATTTAAAATATGATGATATTGCTTATGAATTGCTTCACTTATGAAATCTCACTAGGCTTCGTCCTAACACTTGTTGTGGTTGTTGCTCCCTCACAGATCTTACCCGTGGAGGAATCTAGGATGTCAGGCTTGTCAACCGGGCCCGTAGGAGTTCTCGAAGTGCTGGTTTTTTGGCAGAATTTTTGTGAAGAGAGTATATAGTGAACTCGCAACACCCATTTTAATCTAGATTCGAACCATTTCTAGATTAAGTAGGTTGTTGTAATATTGATGTCCCATTCTTTGTTGCAAAACTTTATAGTGCAAACTAACCCTCTTGTTATGTTTTTTAGTTGTCTTGAGTTTTGGACTTCATTCTTTTGGAGTTTAATATTTACAGGGTATTCAGGCTTTCGTATTTTAGACGTCCTATTGCCAAATTTTCGAATTTTTATTTGTCGAATTTTTAGAGTGTTACAAGTTGGTATCAGAGCTCTAGTTTTAGCGAACTAGGTATGTGATCTAGATACTTAGACTTAAGCTGAGACTGTTAGGCAATAAAAGTGTGAAAAATGGGTAGAGATTCTAAGATGGGATAGTCTTAGAGTCAACGGAAAACCACTTTGTTGAGAATTATGAAAGTGGTAATGAGAATCTTTATGTAGTGTACGTTCATAATTTCAATTAGCTAATGCTATTATGAATGTACTTCTATGTGAGTATGCTTGAATTACTATGATTATAATAATCGATGAACTATATTAGTACGTTTCTTATGTGTATTCTTGAGTAGCCCATCTCTCACCCTCCTTTGAATTGATGACAAACGAAAATGGTAAAAACTCGGAGTCATCTTCAGTCATCGCCGGAGGGTCAAGCGTAAATGAATCCACGGCCGACAGACCGAATGCAACTGTGACGGATGGACCTCCAATTCCACCTATGCTTGTCGGAAGGGTGGAACAGATTCCGAGAACCAATATTGTCATTGTCACTGCTGAACCGATCATGACTGAGGTAACCCCTCAGACTCAAATGATGGACATGATGAGAGCCATGGCAAAACAACAAGAATTGTTCATGAAGCTGCTAGAGGACCGGGATGTGAACCATCGTCGTCACGAGACAATTGAAGAGAACGTTATCATAGAAGGTTCCGGGGGCACTGGAAGTGCTTATCGAAAGGATGCTCGTCCTTTTTGGCATATGTTATAGACGCCAAGCTTGAGAAGAAAAGGCTAGAAGATGTGAAAGTGGTAAACGAGTTTCCCGATGTTTTCCGGATGACTTGCCTGGGTTACCACCCGATCACCAAGTGAAGTTCAAGATTGATTTAGCCCCAGGAGCGGCTCCCATAGCTAGAGCTCCTTATCATTTAGCTCATTCGGAAATGAAGGAGATGATGGGGCAACTACAAGACCTTCTTGAGAAGGGATTCGTGAGACCGAGTTCATCGCCTTGGGGAGCCGATTCTATTCGTGAAGAAGAAAGATGGCACCATGCGGATGTGCATAGATTATAGAGAGTTGAACAAGGTAACCGTGAAGAATAAGTACCCACTCCCTAGGATCGATGACTTGTTTGACCAACTCCAAGGAGCGGGATGCTTCTCGAAGATCGATCTACATTCGGGCTACCACCAAGTAAGAGTCAAGTAAGGCGACATCCCGAAGACAACCTTTAGAACGCGATACGAACATTACGAATTCTTGGTGATGCATTTCGGTTTAACGAACGCCCCGACGGTGTTCATGGATTTGAAGAACCGCGTGTGCCGATCGTTCCTTGATAAGTCGGTAATCGTGTTCATTGATGATATCCTAATCTACTCCAAGGATGAATTCGATCACGTACAACACCTTCGAGAAGTGTTGGAAGTTTTGAGGAAGGAGAAATTATACGCCAAATTCTCCAAGTGTGAATTTTGGTTGAAAGAGGTGCAATTCCTAGGGCACGTGCTGACGAAAGACGGTGTGAAGGTCGACCATGCCAAGATAGAAGCCATGATGAATTGGGAACCACCTAAGAGCCCATTCGAAATTCGAAGCTTCTTGGGCTTAGCGGGTTATTATCGAAGATTCATCGAAGACTTCTCCAAGATTGCTTCTTCGTTGACGGCTCTGACTAAGAAAAACGTGAAATTTGTGTGGACCGACACCCAAGAGAAGGCTTTTCGGACTCTGCAAAATAAGTTGTGTGAAGCCCCGATCCTATCCTTGTCGGAGGGATCGGAGTATTTTGTGGTTTACAGGGATGCATCCAAGATGGGTTTAGGTTGTGTGCTCATGCAAAGAGGAAAGGTGATCGCCTAAGCGTCAAGGAAACTAAAGGTGCACGAGAAGAATTACCCCACCCATGATTTAGAGCTAGCAGCGGTGGTATTTGCGTTAAAGTTGTGGTGACACTACCTCTATGGCACTAAGTGTACCTTGTATACGGATCATAAGAGCTTGAAGTACGTCTTTGATCAAAAGGAGATGAACATGAGGCAAAGACGATCGTTGGAATTGCTTAAAGATTATGATTGTGAGTTGCTTTACCATCTGGGTAAAGCAAACGTCGTGACCGATGCGTTGAGCCAGAAAGAGTATAGTCGGAAACTTCGAGCCAAACTCGTGAGAGTTAAATTGGTGTCAAGCCTCATGGATCGAATTAAGGAGGCTCAAGCCGAAGCCTTATTGGAAGAGAACCTCAAGGAAGAAGTAATGACCAAGCAACGGTTACTCTTGACGGACGATAGCCGTGGGATCAAATGCTTTAATGGGCGTGTGTGGATGCCAAATATTGGAGGAAATCGAGAGCTACTTTTGGAGGACGCTCATAAATCCAAATACTCCATTCACCCGGGAAGCACCAAGATGAATAGAGACTTAAAGTTACACTATTGGTGGCCGGTTATGAAGTTGGACATGGCGCATTACGTGGAGAGGTGTGTGAATTGCTCGCAAGTAATGGCCGAACATCAACGACCGTATGGGAGCTTACAATCTTTGGAAATACCCGAGTGGAAATGGGACAAAATCACCATGGACTTCGTGACCAAGCTACCAAAGACGTTGAGAGGTAATGACACCATTTGGGTAATTATTGATCGTTTGACGAAGAGCGCTCATTTCCTAGCAATGCGGGAAACCTTGTCGATGGATAAGCTGGCGAAACTCTACATTGACGAAGTGGTCTCTAGGCATGGTATACCCTTGTATATAGTTTCCGATCGTGGTAGTCGCTTCACGTCAAGATTTTGGGGATCCTTGCAACAAGAGTTGGGGACACGAGTGAATTTGAGTACGACATACCACCCACAGACAGATGGACAAAGCGAAAGGATAATTCAGACTTTGGAAGACATGCTTAGATCGCGTGTGATCGACTTTGGTGGTAATTGGGATACTCATTTACCGTTGGTAGAATTTAAATACAATAATAGTTTCCACTCTAGCCTTGGTGCGACACCATTTGATGCTTTGTACGGGAGGAAATGTAGGACCCCTGTATGTTGGCTAGAGGCGGGCGAAAAGCAGTTTGTCGTGCCAGAAATTGTGCAAGATAGGGGTGTTCACGGTTCGGTTCGGCTCGGTTAGTAGAAAAAATGTGAACCGAACCGCACTAGGCGGATACCTGGTTAACCGAACCGAAACTGAACCAAACCGAACCGAAGTAAGCCGGTTACCTGCGGTTCGGTTCACGGTTACCCGAATTTATAGAAAATGTTATTTGCAATATAAAAATAATACCAAAAAAGTAAATTAAAACCAAGTAGATAACAAATACATATAATAATCCAAGAACAAGAAATTCAAATAAGTTTTATTGTTTAATAATATCCACTCTTCGGTTGATGACTTGATGTCGACTAGTTCACGACTTTAGCGCTTATACCATCGAATTTAATCATCCACCGTAATGAATGAAAAAACTTGGGGCAAGTCCTTCAAATATGAAATAGTAATACAAAAAAAAGTTAAAAACATCCATTAAACAAGACAAAAAAATGTACAGGTATAAAAACATATAGAATTACACATCTTACCGGCTTCAAAGTTTTCAAGATCTTCTAACTTTTCCTTAATATCAATAGGAACATTTTTGGACCTAAGCCAATTTTGGGAACATACCTGTTAATGTATATAGAGGGCCCATGCCCATGTTAGTATAGGGCCCAAGCCCATTTAGTCTACGTATATATATGTTGTATTTTGTAGTCTAGGTTAGATTACTCATTATTCACTTTTCGTATTGTACGTTTTCTCTCAATCAATATATCGAGGTTTCAAACCTTTAGCATATTCATCGTCTCCTTCAACCATATTCATCTTCTAACATGGTATCAGAGCTGTAGGTTTATTCTTCGATTTTATTGTTCGTCATCATTGTTCATCCGAATCGATTTTACTGTTCATTACTGTTCATTACTGTTCATCCGAATCGATATTCTTTGAATCGATTCTGTTATTTTGAACGACTGCCATCGAACGTTTGATTTGTCAACATCGATATTTGCCTTGGAATCGATTGTTGTTTAGAATCGGTTTTTTCTTTTGATTTGTCAACATCGATCGATCTGTGTGTTTTGTATTGCCGCCGCCGTTGTTTGTTTTTTCTGAACCCTTGCCGGTCGAATACTATCGGTCGAACACCTATCGGTCGTTAATAACGGTCGAATCCTATCGGTCTAACACTATCGGTCTAATACTATCGGTCGAAATACTATTGGTCGAACACCTATCGGTTGTTTATATCGGTCGAATCCTTTACCGGTCGAACCTCTACCGGTCTTACTTTATATCGGTCGAACTTCTTTACCGGTCGAACCTCTGAACTGTTTCTCAGTCACATGGCTGCCAATCTCAGTCACTCAAATCCCATCTCCGTTATTTTCAATGGTAGCAACTACATTCTCTGGCATCATCATATGACAATTCTGCTCAAATCCCATGGCCTTTAAACCTATGTAACTGGTGCATCCAAAGTTCCAGTTCAGGAAGCAACTGAGAATGCTGTTGACTTTGCAAAACGCATGAATGAGTGGGACATCAATAATGCTCGTATTCTGGGATTCATTAATGCCTCCACTACTCCTGAGATCAATCAACAGTTTCTTGGTTATCTTACCGCCAAAAGTCTCTGGGATTTCCTTGCCAAGCGGTACACGTCATCAGGCCTATCTCATCAGTATCAACTGTGGACCACTTTTCAAAGCAAACGTCAGCTTCCTGATCAATCCATAAACTCTTATATCTCTGAAATGCAGTCTCTCAGAGATCATATAAGTCTTGGAGCACCACAGATTTTTGATGACACAGCTCAACAATTCACTGCCAGAATCTTTTCTTTCAAAATTCCCCATCTAAGGGTTTCCGAAGTTTTGATCATATAAGGGTTTGAATCTTTATTCCCCATTTTCCCAGTTCTTGAAGTTTCCGAAGTTTTGATTACCATCTTCTACTCTTTCAAAATTCATCAATGTCTCATTCCTTTTTCCGATTTTACCCAACTCCCATCTTGTTTCTCACGAATAAATCGTTTCCATTAAACTATTCACTTGATCATCAATCTTTTCTTATATCCTTCTCATCTTCGTGATTATCATGTTTATGCTACTCTGCTGTCAAATCACGAACCTACTTCCTACAAGGAAGCCTCCTATAACCCTTATTGGCAGAAAGCTATGGATGAGGAACATCAGGCACTTGACAAAGCTCAGACATGGGAATCTGTCCCTCTTCCACCAGGCAAGTCACCCATTGGCTCCAAATGGGTGTTCAAAATCAAAACCAAATCTGATGGCTCTATTGATCGGTACAAAGCTCGTCTTGTGGCCAAGGGCTTCAATCAAGAGTACGATATTGATTATGAGGAGACTTTTGTACCTGTTGCTCGAGTCACTTCTATTCCCAGTCTTTTTGCCATCGCAGCTACCAAACAATGGCCTCTCTTTCAGATGGATGTTAAGAATGCCTTTTTGAACGGTGACATATCTGAGGAGGTCTACATGACACCTCCTTCAGGCGTTCGACTTCCACAAGGTCATGTTTGTCGTCTTCGGAAGGCTCTTTATGGCCTCAAGCAAGCTCCGCGAGCTTGGTTTGAGAAATTCAGTTCCACAGTCACCTCTCTGGGATTCTCACCCAGCAAATATGATTCAGGACTGTTTACTCGGACCACTGAGGCTGGCACAATCTTACTTCTCTTGTATGTGGATGATATGATTATTACTGGCAGTGACTCTACAGACATCGCCAATCTGAAGTCATCTCTCAGCTCCTGTTTTGAGATGAAGGATCTTGGTTCTTTACACTATTTTCTTGGTCTTGAGGTGCTCTCCGATCCATCGGGAATTTATCTGTGTCAAGCCAAATACACCTCAGATCTTTTATCAAAAGCTGGGATTACTGACAACAAAACAACATCCACTCCTCTTGAGCACAACCTTAATTTGGCTCCAAATGCTGGACCTCCTCTGCGTGATCCTACTTTATATCGCCAGTTAGTGGGGTCACTTGTCTATTTGACAGTGACTCGACCTGATATTGCCTATGCTGTTCATACTGTCAGTCAGTTCATGTCTGCACCCTGTTCTGATCACTACGCTGTTGTCCTGCGCATTCTTCGATATTTAAAAGGGACCATGTTTAATGGTCTTCATTTTCCATCCACCTCATCGTTGACTTTGCGAGGTTTTTCTGATGCTGATTGGGCAGTGACATGACTGATCGTCGCTCCACTACCAACTACTGTTTCTTTCTTGGCGACTCTCTTATATCCTGGCGAAGCAAGAAACAATCTCTCACAACTCGGTCCAGTACTGAAGCTGAGTATCGAGCACTAGCTGACACGACTCAAGAACTTGTGTGGTTACGCTGGCTACTCTCTGACATGGGGGCTCCTCAACAGTCTCCAACTCTATTGTGGTGTGACAACAACAGTGCCATTCAGATTGCTCATAATGATGTCTTCCACGAGCGAACGAAGCATATTGAAATTGACTGTCACTTTGTTCGTCAACATGTGACTCGTAAGACTATTCAGCTTCTTCCTATTTCGACTCTTGATCAACCGGCTGATATTTTCACTAAAGCTCATTTACCAGGACGGTTTCGTGATCTAGTTTCCAAACTCCATCTGGCTCATTCTTCTCCCGATTGAGTTTGAGGGGGGATGTTAATGTATATAGAGGGCCCAGGCGCATGTTAGTATAGGGCCCAAGCCCATTTAGTCTACGTATATATATGTTGTATTTTGTAGTCTAGGTTAGATTACTCATTATTCACTTTTCGTATTGTACGTTTTCTCTCAATCAATATATCGAGGTTTCAAACCTTCAGCATATTCATCGTCTCCTTCAACCATATTCATCTTCTAACAATACCAATGCCTCAACTAATGTAGGGGTTAATGAGCTACGAAAGGTATCAAGAACACATCCTCCGGTACTAAATGAAGATTCGGAGGCCACAGTTGAGGCCGAAATTGCCAAAATGTCCCTAGCCATTGCTGCCATAGCCGGTAACTTGATTCATTTTTCTTCCACCAATCCAATATATCAAACTTGTTGTCTAGAGACTCACACTGTTCACCCAAATACCTATCCAACTCAGATTTCACACCTGCAATGGTTACACATAATAAATGACAAACTCAATGGATGAAAAAAAGTATGATGACGCAACAAATAGTAAAATCAAATAAGAATAATTTACCTGTACCACTTGAGGTCTCTTCCAATAGTCTTTTGTACTAGTAGCTCAAAAAAGTGGTCAGGTCATCATCAACATCTAAAACAATTTCTTGTCCAGAAAGTTGGAAATTGGTTGCACTATTTTCATTGACTACTCCAACTTCAAGTGAATAATGATTAAACAATGCTCTCAATACTTTCTCTATTTCATGGCACAAACATTTAGCTTTTTCTTTATCATAACTTTGTTCGACAATGAATGACACATAACCTAACTTGTGTCTTGGATCAAGAATTGGCCCGACAAATAAAAGCATGTTTATGTTTGATTCATTGCTCCAATATTTATCATACTTCATCTTCATTCTAGAGGCCATCTTTTTAAGACCCGCATCTCTAACAGACATCTTATTTTTAATCATTTCTCCAATGCCAAAGACTTCATGGAAGTAACTATTTCTAGTGACATATAAAGAGCCAGAAATACGTAAAGTAGAAGTATAAAAACCTCTTAAAAAAGGCAACACACACTTAGCATAATCCCAATCTTCTTCTGTGGGAATACCTTTCAATGATAGAAGTTCAGATCTATACTTACTATCTTGCTCCTCCAACATTTCAAATGCAGCTTGAAGCTTGACAGCGCTTTCTAGCATCAAGTAAGTCGAATTCCACCTTGTTTCAACATCAAGGCAAACAAGACTTTTACTCTCAATTTTCATTTTCTCAATACATGATTTAAATTGTTGGATCCTAGCAGGAGAAGACCTCACATATTTCACAGCGGATCGAATTCGAATAATTGGGTCTTCTAATTCTTTTAACCCTTCTTTCACGACAAGACTTAATATATGAGCACAACATCTCATATGCAAATACTGACTGTCCAACACACTATTCTTCCAAGTATTAAGCCTTCTTTTTAAGTATCGAATACATAGATCATTTGAACTAGCATTATCTACGGTAATCGTGAAAACCTTGTCAATGCCCCAATCAAGCAAGTTCTTCTCCACATATTTTCCAATTATTTCTCCTGAATGACCAAATATTGGACAAAAGTTTAATATCCTTTTATGTATGGTCCAATCCTAATCAATGAAGTGAGCTGTCAAATACATATAACTAAGATTTTTCCTAGAAGACCACAAATTGGTTGTTAGAGAAACTCGTTGTTTGGTCTTAGCAAAATACTTCTTCAAACTTTCCCTTTCTGACATATACAAATCCAAACAATCTCTAGTTATAGTGGTTCTTGACGGGATCTGAAACTGTGGTTGCAACATGTTTACAAAATCACGAAACCCTTCATGTTCAACAGTTTTAAAAGGTAATTCATCAAGAATGATCATTCTAGCACAATACTTTCTACATTCGGCTTGGTCGAATCTCCAAGGAACAAATGTAGAAGTACTATCTCCAGAATTTTGGACAGAAGATTTAGTTTGGAACATCAATAATTTTTGTTTCTTATCTATGTTGTACGGGTACTTTTTGCAACGATTAAGATGATTACACAAGGAACTAGTTCCATTCTTACTAGTACACGTAAGTGCTTGAGAACAATAGTCACAAGAGGCATAATCAGGATTAGAAGTATCCCTAGTGAAATGATCCCATACCGCGGATTTTTCATGAGTATCCCCTTTAACCTTTCTCTTTTCTTTTTGATTTCCTTGAACTCCTTCATCATTAGATTGTTGTGTCGTTGGAGGATTGACACTTTCACTTTCGCTTGCACTTACACTTTTAGGGAGAGCATGATCAACATTAACTTCACTATCAATAGTAGCCTTGTCCATTACTCCTATAAACCAAATAAAGATAAACGTTAAAGGAATAAAGGGAGTAATGAAAACTTTACCATATAAAGTAAACTTACAAATATGATTACTTACATGTTTGCTAATATAATGTAGCTAACATAATCTTGATAATATAATAAAAAATTTACAAATTGCTAAACCTAAGATCAACAAATTATAATGGCAAAAAATCACTAAACCTAAGAAATTATCAATAAATTGCAAAGAAAAAAAACCAGTAAACTTAAATTTTCTTAACAAATTGGGGAAAACACTAAGCCTAAGATTTTTTTAACAAATTTAAAACACTAAACTTAAGGTTTGTTAACAAATACCATCACAAAATCATCTTAAAAAGCAAACGAGGAATATGAGAAGAATTGAAACAATAATAGAAGAATAATGAAAACTTACCTACTAAGAGTGACGACCGATGAATACCTTGGGATGACTTCACTGAATTGTAAGCGTATGGTGATCGAACTTTGAATGCTTGGCAGATTGTGAAGGCAAAACAGTTTTACACAAACGAAAATTATTCAATTAAAATCTAAAAGTTAAAAACTTAAAACATGAAATTAAAATTATTTTTGTAAATGAGAAGGTGGGGCGTTGTTGCCTCCTGGTTGCCAATTGCCAAATACCAATGAAACAATTAATTAGAAATTTAGAATTCAAAAGGTTTAACTTAATTAAGGATATTAATTAAAACACAATTATTTCCTAAATTAAAAAAATATTAAAACACAATTTGTTAGGACTGAAAGTCCTAGTGCGTTGAAAGTTGTATAACGCATTTATAAGTGTTTAAATTGTAATTATTAGAAAGTTATTTGTAAATGGGCCTCAAGCCCATTAGGCTTATGCGTTTCATATTTATAGTGTTGTTAACCTAGTTTTAGGTTAGAGAAGAGAAGAAGAATTATTGTTAGAATTCTAGTCGTAAGGTTTACATTCTCGTATCAGATATTCTCTCTGTAAACCTAAACCTTTATTGATTATTAATCATATGATTGAAGTTGTGGTTCAATTATTGCGTCTTATTGATTACTATTGATTGCTGATTGCACTGTATCTGGGATCTACAATTGGTATCAGAGCAGGATCGAATTAATTTTCATTCGATACGATCAAAAAGGTTTGTCTAAAACCCTTTAATCGCATATTTGAGTTAATCGATATTTTTTTTGTCGTATGGGTTTGTGTTCTTATTTTTAAGTTTGAGTTCTGTTTTATTGTGTGGATTGAATCTGTGGTGGTTGTGTGTCCGTATTAAATACTTCTGAAAGCTTAGATCTGAGTTAAGCCTGCTATATCTGTTTATCTATCATTTTTCTGGGTTAAGTGAGTTAAGTCTGCATAATCGATTTCCTTGATTTTCTGAGTTTAGTTGTTGAGTTCGGTCGTTTTGTTCTGAGAAGTCGGTCGGTCTGTCATATTGATATACTGATTTCCTGGGTTAAAGTTCTAATCTGCTATATTTTTTTCTGGATAAACAAGTGTTTGATTTCGATCGATTTTCTGGGTTCTTTTTGAATATCGATTTTCTGAAAATCATCAAATCTGAGTTAAAGTTCTTCATATCTGTGAATCAAGGAATCAATTTGGTTTGTTTTATTTGTTTAGAGTTATCTGTTTATCTTGATAACCACCTTTTTATCGAAGACCATCGACCGGACCCTACCTTGCCAGACCCCTACTCCCGGACTCCATCGACCGGGTTGTTGTCTTGACCGGGTTGTCCTTGACCAGGTTGAAGTCGCCCGGGTTGTCTTTCGCCCGGGGTGTTGTCTCCCGGTCACCTTTTAGATTATTGAAGGAAGTGATTTCCATTATTTTGTGATTGGGTAATTAACACTTAGTGGGAGGTGAATTGAAGGTTGTGATAAGGCGGCTTGTTTGATTTTACTTAATTTTCATTGTGATTAATTATCACATAATAATAGGGCAGTGGAATTTCTGATTGCTTGCAACCAAAGTTAGTGGTTTCATTTCAAACATTTTAGTCGGTCGTGGTTCACATTTGAGACCGCCGCTGACTGTTGATCCGTTGACTTACAATCGGTAATCAGCTGCAAGTTTAACAATAGTTGGTCGGTGGTGTACGAAGTTACAAATACCGGGAGTTATTGTTATCCGGGACTTTGAGCATCTCCCCGCCCGGTGCCTCCCCGACCGGTGCCTTGCGCCCGGTGCCTCGCCGCCCGGTCCCTCCCCGACCGGCGCCTCCCCGACCGGTCCCTTCCCCGCCCGGTCCCTTGCGTCTCCCAGCCTCTCCCGCTTTCATACTTCGGTTGATTCGGTCATCACAAAAGTTTAAGAGGTTTCGATCGGTTTGTCGAAAAGCTTTCCGGTTGGTTCGGTGTGACCGTGGACAAAGTTTTTCAATTTTTAAACTGGTAAGGGTTGTTTACAAAGCTTAGACGATCGATTTTGATCATAAAATTTTCACCCATATCAAGTTTTTAAATTCTCGTTCGATTTTCGAAAAATCTTCGGTTGCTTCGTTCGAAAGTTTGAGAGATTGTTTCGAACGATCATTTTTGGTTGAAAATTTTTAACCCATATGGAGTTTTGGAGTTTTTGATCGTTTTCCGAAAAGTTTTCGGTTGGTTCGTTTGTGATCGTGGGTTGACCGTTTGAGTTTTAATCTGTTAAGGACTGATCAGGAAGCTTTAACGATCGTTTTGCATTGAATATCTCTAACCGTTTCGAGATTTTGCAGGTTGGATCAACGGACAAGATGATGAATAGTAAATCCGTTAACTCTCCGTTAAATGCTTTACATTTTGGTCCTTTTTCCGTTAAGTCTTCGTTAATCTAGTTAGTTTGTTAGTTTGGTTAAGTTTATTTCATTTTTAGTCCATTTTCAGTTAAGTCCGTTAGAAGTTTCTTTTTTTACACTTTTAGTCCCTCTAGTTAGTAGTTTTATTTAAAGTCATTTTTGGTCCTTACACCTTTTAGTTTCACTTTCTAGCATTTTTAGTCCCTCTAGTTTTAAGTTTTAGTTTGTGTCACTTTTAGTCCCCGTACTTCAGAGTTTCGATCATTTGTCATCTTTGAACTCTAATTTTTCAAGTTTCACTCGTTGTCACTTTTGGTCCTTGCACATTGATTTTTTCATATTTTATCAAGTTTAGTCCCTATACTTCAAGTTTTTCAAACAACAATGTCTCATCCAACTTATTCTGAGTTGGAAGAGAAAGTTTCTTGTTTAGCAGCTAGAATTGAAAGACTACTTGACAAATATGATAATCAACGCATAGAAATTGCTGCCAACTTGTGCATAATTTCAAATCTAAAGGAAGAGTGTGAGAGTTTTTCAAAAGAGTCTGAAGAGTTAAAGACCAAAGTAGATGATCTTACGTTCAAGCTCCGTATGTCAGAAAATGAGAAAATTGATATTGTAACTAAAAGCGTGGCTTATAAAAATGAAAATCAAAGGTTATCTACTCAGTTAAAGGATCTTGAATTGAAACTTTATAAAATTGGTCAATCTAAACAAACGATGGATCTAAATGCACCCAAAGAATTCAAATATTTAGAGACGGGTCTCGGTCACAATAACCCACATTATCTGAAAAAGGCCTTAACCAAAGTTCCTACGTTATATGCGTTCGAATTTTTTGGAATAGACAAAACCTACCCAGAGTACAAAATCAATTGGACCAAACCACTTGTTGATGAGGATCCAGAACAGGAAACTTTGAGAAGGAAGAATTCTACCACAATGCAACTTCCTTTTGTTTATGACTCATTGAATGCGTCATACAACACCGAAAAACCCTGTTTTCTGTCAAATGACTGTTTTCGAAGCTATTCTCAAGCTGAACTTGATTCAAAAACCGTTGAAATTGAGGATGAACCAATGGACCACAAAATCTATGTTCCACCTATGATTTTAGAAAAGAAAATTGTTCAGCTAGAAGAGTCATTTGCACAGGAGAGGATCATTTTTCAAAAGGAAAAACAAGAGTTATTATTCAAAATTGAGTGCCTCAATTCCGATAAAAAGGAAATTGGATCGAGGGAGGAAAAGGAATATCTTTAGACAGAGATAAATAAGCTTAATTCACAACTGTCTGCCTTGGCAGCAGATCTGATGAAAGAGCAACATCACAAAGGTGAGCTTCAAGCTAAGCTTGACTTACTCCAAGAGGAGAAGATTAATCTGTCAGAACATTCTTCTCCACCCTCAGATACCTCTTGCTGTAAAGATTTTCTGGGTGATTCTTTACCAACTTCTTCTGATAAAGGAAAAGAGCCTCAGTTGGAGTGTTTCAAAAAGGATCATCGTTCTGATTTTCAAAATGCTTCCGCTAATGATCCGCTTCAAGGCTCAAAGCCTTCCAGTTTCCTAAATCCTTCAAGTGATAAGGCTCCTTCTGATGAGGAAAGAAATTCTCAGCCTTTCTGAATTCTGAGGTGTGTCCAGACAGTCAGCTAGACCAATTTGATTTCGATCCTAAACTTCCAAGTCATGTTGATCTTTTGGATTCAACTGGTGAGCCACCAGTCAAATTTTATAAAGGCAAATGTTCAACATCTGCCTCTCAAAAGGTTTCTATGAACAAATCTTCAAAGCAAAAATGTAAAAGACGTTCACAGAAACAAAGAAAGACCGACACCTTAAACAAAAGACATACTTACTACTCCAGTTCTTCTGATTATGAGCTTAATGATTCTTCAAATAATCATTTCTCCAGAAAAGTAAAGATGGTTTGGAGAAAGAAACCAACTACAGAAGACAGTGAAGGAAACAAGTCTCATGATTCGCCTGTAGTTGATACAAAGTCATCTATTTCTAAGACTGATTCACATACTTATGTTTATTCTACAGGAAAGTTAAATAGTCTGTTGCACTCACTGTGGAAATAGTGACTTTGTGGGTTTCAGGTATGTTAATAATTGGTATGGTACTTATAACATCCCCAATCCTCAGTTTAATAGCTTTAAAGCCAAGGCAATTAACCATCAAGGATCCATCACAACATGGATACCAAAACCAAAATCTTCTTAATCTGTTTTGCAGGAATGTCATGTGTGATTTAATTCAGATTATTCACATCACATGACTACAATCAAGGGTTATGCCACTTTTGAGGGGGAGTACCATGTTTGTTTATTTTTCATATCGACTTCTGAACACTTCAGTTCAGGACTCGTTCTTAAATGCTTTTGACTTCTGATTCTCTCAAATCAGAAATTTTACTTCAATGTTCTATCTTGGTGAGTTAAAGGAGTGTTAGGGCTCATAAAGTTTCTATGGTCAATCCAGAAACGGAAGGACCTACCCAAAAAACACATCCAATTCATAGATATCAGTAAGGGGTCTAGATTGATAGATGAGTTCGGAGTGATGAAAAAAAATGGTGAGGATGTGACCGGACTTAAAAGAATTATTGGTCCTTACCAAACCGAGTCAGTTATCTGGGTTACCACATAATCTATTCATTCTCGTTCTTTGGAGATGAATATTGAAACAGACATGGAATCAGTGTCGATAACTCGTGTCACCCCACCCAGCCACTCAAGTATCTCTCAAATGATACTTGTTTCATATAAGCACAAAGATTTAGCACATAATCCATCTATTCCTCACTCGGAGGTCTTAGATATTGAAAAAGGAAGACATCAGCTCTAGTCTCCGAACTCCATATTCATCTCACTGTGTCTATTGATTTCTAACCCGTGTCACAGGTTAAATCAATCTTTGAGCCTAATCGATTTGAGTTATACTTCTTTCACACACGTATGAATCTTTGTGATTCCCCCTGCATATCTTTATGATATTGCCGGAACAGTTTGAGAAGTAAGTTTTAATATTTTACTTCAGTGATAACTGGAAGTCCTATCAGAGATACATCGATGCCAACTCTGAAAATAGGCCACACAATTATTTTAATTGTTGTGATAACAGTTACTATTGTGTTTCTGTGTTAGCTGTTACCCTTGGTTACTGAATCGTTTTATCTGGGATTTTGCTACTCATCCATTTAGCCTTTGAAGTTACATGATGCTCAGGGTTCTCTTAATCATCATGAGGGGGAGAATGTCACACAATTCAAAGACACAGATTATCGTGTTGAGGGGGAGTTAGCAAAATCTGAGGGGGAGCAACAAAATTTCTTAAATCTGAGGTTGAAAAGCCTTTGGATTCAAAGATTGCAGCTGAGCAGAAAAGATTTTATTGGTTCTTCTATCCCGTATCATGTGGTGTCTGCTATAAGTTTGTTCCTCTTACGAGCTGATTGAAACAAGTTCTTAAGCTGAAAGTTTATTTAACTCGCGGTTCAGAGACATATTCTTTGTTTTAAACTGAAGTTGCACCATGGAATGTCACGTAACTCGCACATTATCTTTCTTGTGTGCTGATCCGATGTGTTGAGTTTCTACAGTTGAAAGCTACTTGATAGTGCGTTCAGTCGAGGCTATTGTACATTGAATCTGGTTACAAAGTTGAAACTATGAAGACCAATAGCTTTATTCAAGGGGGAGCTGGGAAATACATGAAGGCATGCAACACCAAAGTTCTACAAATATTTAAGAGAGAAAGAAGATCAATGCCTGAAGATTTCAAGATGAAAATGCCTTATTCAACTTTAGGGGGAGATTGTTAGGACTGAAATTCCTAGTGCGTTGAAAGTTGTATAACGCATTTACAAGGGTTTATATTGTAATTATTAGAAAGTTATTTGTAAATGGGCCTCAAGCCCATTAGGCTTATACGTTTCATATTTATAGTGTTGTTAACCTAGTTTTAGGTTAGAGAAGAGAAGAAGAATTATTGTTAGAATTCTAGTCGTAAGGTTTAAATTCTCGTATCAGATATTCTCTCTGTAAACCTAAACCTTTATTGATTATTAATCATATGACTAGAAGTTGCGGTTCAATCATTGCGTCTTATTGATTACTATTGATTGCTGATTGCACTGTATCTGGGATCTACACAATTATTTCCTAAATAAAAAAATTATTAAATAGGTAATATTAAATATAATATTTATTAATTATATTATATATATCGGTTCGGATCGGTTATCCACGGATACCTATAATTTAAAACCGAAACCTCCCCGTTAATACCCGGTTTTTCCGGTTTTCGGATCAAGTGGTTCGGCTCGGTTTCTCGGTTTTCCAGTTTTTTTGAACACCCCTCAAGAGACGACAAACAAAGTCCGGGATATAAGGGAACGTCTGAAGGCGGCACAAGATCGACAAAAGAGTTATGCCGACAAGAAGAGGCGACCGGTAGAATTTCAAGTGGGGGACCGGGTGATGCTAAAGGTGTCCCCATAGAAAGGCTTGATACGGTTTGGAAAGTGCGGGAAGTTGAGTCCCCGTTTTCTCGGACCGTTCACCGTGATCGAGCGCATTGGACTACAAGCCTACAAGTTAGATTTACCACTAGAGATAGACGGAATCTACCCTACATTCCATGTGTGTTATCTACGGAAGTGTTTGGCGGAAGAAGAAAACGTGATACCGTTATCAGAGATTCGGGTGGACGACAACCGTTGTGTCGAAGAACCCGAAGCCATAATGGAGAGAGAGACCAAAAGACTTAGGCATAAAGAGGTCACAATGGTGAAAGTGCAATGGAAGCACCATCACGGTGCCAATGTAACCTGGGAAGCCGAAGAGGATATGAAGCGAAGATACCCTCACCTATTCACATAACTAGGATTTCGAGGGATAAATCCTCTTCAAGTTGGGGAGGATTGTAACACCCGTAAAATTTATGGTACGTTAGGGGTCTTTCTTATGAGTCTAATTGTTAACCTCGGGGATTTTGCTAATATAGATTCATTTGGAACTTTGAAGATTAGAACCGTGCCTTGGTATTGGAATAGAGTTTTGGGACTTGGCTGAAAGACAACGAGTTACGCGGGTTAGGGCGCGACCTTGAATCCGCGGCTATAGCCGCGAGACTCGCTGGATGTTTGGGTCTCTAAAGCACGCGTGGGTTAGGGAGCGACCCCCAAGCCGCGACCAAAGCCGCGGGAAGCCCCTGCAGATCTTATAGACGGGATTTCACCCTTTTTTCCTCATTTACTCCTCACCAACACCCTCCCTCTTCATAAATTCGATTTTAGGGAACCCTAGGTTGTTACCTTCAAGTTTGGAAGAGCATTAATTTCGTCTAGAGCCTCAAGATTCAAGGGGCTTAGTTTGGATAGTCAAGATCTTCATCCTCCTCTCACCATACTTGATTTTCTAGGTTTTCACCAAAAACCTAACTTGTCAGTTCATTCTCTTTTAATAAACTTTATACATGTTAAAATGTATATTTTAACCTTCTCAACATCTCCATTTTTTGATTTACTTGAGTTGGGTGAGTTTTCACTAAAACCTAATTTTGGAGATTTTGGGGGTTATGTGGAAGGGCCTGATTTTAGGGTCAAGAGTATACATTTTGGTTTAGTTGTGGATTTTATACATGAGAAACATTTTTTCTATAACCTTGTGATTAATTACTTGGAAATCAAGATTTGGGTTTTGAAATGTGGGTATGTATTATTGAATGAGTATTTGAGTAAATTGATTTAGTATGTGTGGAAGTATCATTTAACAATTTGAAATGGAACCTCTTGGAAACTTGGGAGTAACTATATGGATTCATAATTTTGTACATATGGTGGCATTTTAATTGACAGAAATTATTGTTTGGTTTTGTGGACATTGGATGGATTATTTGGTTGCATATGGGCGTCATGAACCCACTTATATATATAAACTTTGATCCGATGATGGAACGTTAGTTTTCCACATCGAGGCACTCTTAGGCATCGGATGAGCTATAAGCCCTATGTGCTAGTACGCGATATTGGGTGAAGATCTCAACGTAAGGACCGTATGTGGTTGAAGTTGACTTTCCGTGGGTGTACGTTTAAAGCTATTGAGCCTATTATCCATTGTGGGTACTTTTATGTGTTTGGTTTTACTAATACGTCAAGTGGCTTACTTTTGTGTTCCGTCACTTGTGTTAGTAAGCGGGCCTCCCCCGTCAACCCAAGAGGTATTTGTATTAAAGTTGATATTGATCTATATGAATTCCACTGGCACCTCTTAAATTATTTTATTTGAAAGCACTGATTTTTTCCCATTGCAAATGTTTGATCTCACTAGGATTTAGCCTAACCCTTTTTCTTAAAATGACATGTATAACAGGTCACTCTAGCGGTGGGATTCCTCGGGCTTGAGTGGAGAGTCGTTGGAGAATAGTAGCATTTTTGATGGTTATAGAGGCGTGCATTGATATAGAATTGATATATTTTTGAAAGTGAGATGTCGACACCCGTTCGTAATCTAGAACTAGTTGGACTAGATTAGTAGGTTGTTGTATTCAATTCCACTTGATTATTTTGCTGTAAACTCCATGCAACTATTCCCCTTTTTGGGTGATCTTTTTATGATAGACTCGTTTATTCCGCATTTACTTTAGGCTTAAATTAACCCATATTTTTAGGGTGTTACAATATAATTATTTGATAATGTAATTTTATTCAATAATTATTGATACAATTTGTATATATGTTGCTTCAATTTAAAGAAATATAGAATATTTATTCTAAATCTAAATATTTATAATTTTTATTTATTGTAGTGTTGAGTCTTGAATATCCGAAATCTTCCACTACGTTGGTGATTTTTGAATTATTTTTCAATTTTATATAATTTTTTGTATTGATTTATTTTAAACGATGTTCATTAATGTTATATATAAATATTTTAACTATGATTGTTTGTAATAATTTTCGTCACACATCCAACTTATTTCATAATTCTATCAATTGAATATGCTCAAAACCAATCTCTATCTAAAATAAATTGTTATGTATGGACTTGCAACATATTCCATATTTATGAAAATAGTCAATAAAAACAATATTTACAGTTTTGTTAACCTAAAATTTGATCATCGTGCAACCATGGCCGTCCCAAGCTTTTTGGAGGCCATGTTACACTTGTATCAAAAATACGAGTCGATTGGAACACAAAACAAATAACAAATAAAAGTTAAATAGAAAAGTTCATATTATATTGAAAGTCTTACAAATGAAAAAGATAAGGAGCAAAACAACCTGAGTAGCGATGACAAGACTACTATTGTAAAAAAAGGCTATTGATGCTCGGTCCTCCCAAGTCTCAAAAGATTTTGTTTACATTCCATTATTCCAACTATGCAAGAGATAACACATATACATATATATTAAGAATTCACAAGTTTGTAATTAAAACCAATCAAAGGTTTAATCTGTTAGTCTGCAGTCTGTTAAGTGTTAACATTAAGAATTCACAAATGTTTAATCTGTTACATATTAACATATATAATAAGAATTCACAAATGTTCTTATCACAATTCATAAATTAAAACCAATCAAACTATCAAAGGTGCTACTCTTAGTCAACATTCCTCCCAAGTCCAAAGTCCCAACATGAAAATTGAAAAAGAAAAAAAGAAACCTAAAGAACAATACCTAACCTGCTAGTCTGCTACTGTTTTTCTTGCTGCACAAAGAATCAAAGATTGGATTTTGAAATTGTGGCCACTGTTACATAACCTTGAGTTCACATGAATTTGAAATGTAGCCAACTGGATTGAAGAATTTAGAATTGCAACATGATTCATTTGGGGAAGAAACTCAAAAAGAGAAGAGGGATTTTTGGTGTGAAGCCGTGAACGAGAGCCTCCTGACCTCCTGTCCTGCTTTAGTTTAGCCTTTAAAAATTAGAACCAGTGAACATTGAAATCGACAAAATGAAATCAACAGAGTCTTGCACAATGAAATCGATAAATTGTGGCTCTTGCACAGTTGCACAATGAAATCGACAATTTGTGGATGTTATTGTTCAATTGTTGAATGAAATCGACAAAATCAGTAAACTTTAATAGCCTAAAATCGTACCGTTGTCGTCGCCATTGAGTAGCTAAAACCAAATCGTTAGGCATGTTGGGGATTTCAATCGACAACCGATTGAATCGGGAATAGTCGATTAGATATGGAAAGAGGATATCTGATTGATCGATTA
This sequence comes from Arctium minus, assembly GCA_954870635.1. Lineage (NCBI taxonomy): Eukaryota > Viridiplantae > Streptophyta > Magnoliopsida > Asterales > Asteraceae > Arctium > Arctium minus. The sequence continues at coordinate 38,273,254 of OX941085.1, read as the reverse complement.
GAAGGAAGAAATCAAGAAGAATGAAGCGTCGATTGACTCTCATCTGATACTAACCTGTAGCCCTGTAGATCCCAGTGCAGTGCAATCACAAGTAATTCAGAACAATGATGAACAGATTATAGGCCACAACAACTAGTCATATGATTGATATAACTTCAAAGGGTTAAGGTTTACAGAGAGAATTTCTGATTAGGGTATGTAAACCTAATGACTAGTAAACTGAATAATGAATTTCTACTCTAAACTGTTCAACCCTAATTATGAAATAAATAAGCCTTTATATACTTAGGCTTACAGGCCTAATGGGCTAATGGGCTTGGGCCCATCTAATTAAATAAACTATTAAGTAATTACAGAATGAACCCTTATAAATACTTTATTCCACTTTCAACACATAGGACTTTCAGTCCTAACAATCTCCCCCTAAAGTTGAATAAAGCATTTATCTTCTTGAATAACTTTAGGCCTTGATCTTCTTTCCCTCTTGAATCTTTTAAGAACTTTGGTGTTGCATATATTCATGTCTTTCCACGCTCCCCCTTGAATAAAGCTCTTGGTCTTCATAGTTTCAACTTTGTAACCAGATTCAATGTACAGTAGCCTCGACTGAACGCACTATCAAGCAGCTTTCAGCTGTAAAAACTCAATCACATCGGATCAGCGCACAAGAAAAATAATGTGAGAGTTACTTGTCATTCCACGGTGCTTCTTCAGTTTAAAACAAAGAATATGTCTTTGAACCGCGAGTTGAATAGACTTTCAGCTTAAGAACTTGTTTCAATCAGCTCGTAGGAGGAATGATAAACAACTTGTAGCAGACACCACATGATACGGGATAGAAGAAATAAAATCTTTGAAATCTTCATCTTTGAAAATTGAAACAACATCTTCATCTCTTTGATCTCTAGACTATCTTCAGAAATAACTTTCTTTCTTTAAAACTTTTACTACCTCTTTTTGATGATTGTGAGCATCAAGATCATCAAAACTTTTTCAATTTCAGCACTTTCTTTGATCTACCCTTTATGATAATTTAGCATTCTCCCACCCGTGATCTGAGTATCCATCAATTCATGAAATGTATATATCCGAATCTTTTCAAATTCAGATATATTAGGAATGGTAAACCTGAATCAACAAATGATACAGTTAGTATGCCTGTAAGTAGCACAGAGCCACTTTGTACAACATATGTACATTGGAAAGGAGCTTTTGTGATGTTCACTCCCCCAGGGCTTCCATTCAATCATCGAAAAACCACAAAGGAATTTTCTATGAATGTTATGACAAGAAAACTCATTTCTTGTGTGCTCGTGCAAGTGTAGAATGATTTAAGCTACTTAGCTATATCAGGCTCAAATTGTGTAAACTATTGAGACAGCAACAGATATTACACGGACTCAATGTGCATGAAAGATGTGCGAAGGTGGGGCAACTTTCCTTCTTTTTCAATATCTAAATCTTCCGATTGAAGACTAGATAGCAGATATGCTGCGTCCCCAAGGAAAATGAAACATTTCTTTGTTAAGAAAGAAACGAGTGGCTGGTGGGGTTAATGCAAGAGTTGGCATGGGCTAGGTGCCTTTTTCAATGATGGTCACCAAAGAATGTGAACCAATCAGAATATGTGGCTGCCCGGCTCAGAAAGTGTTTGGTGCAGAGTTCTGATATTCTTTTAACTCTGTTCTCATACCCTCTTTCTTTTTGTCATTAAAGCTCACTTCTAACCAAACTCTCTTTTCAATTTTTTCCGCTTCACACAATGAGAAAAACTCAACCCGATGAGTTATCTCCCCCACTCTTTGATTTATGACCCCTCACCCCTCAATCACTCTAGGATAACTTCCGGGGTAGGAAACACTGGTTAACGTGAATCCAGGGAAGTCCTGTTTAAGTTCTCACACAAATCCCATATAAGTCCTAAAAAGAATAGTAGCTCACAGTTTAACTTGAACAATTAAGCACAGAATGTATGATACTACTGTCAAAATGTATGTTCATAAGATTTGAGCAATTGAACTTTGAAGATTTCTCAAAACAAGTATATTGAATGAATGAAATGAAATCAAGATAATTGTTTTGAGAATCTGACAGTGTATCAATCAGATCACATAAAATGGATAGGGTATCAAAGAATTGGATATTTTGTTTATATGAACAAATATAAACAATTTAGCAATGAAAGCACAAATTTAGAAATAATGATAGATGCTCAACAACATTGAATTTCAAGCGGGGGTATTACCATCGAAAAAAAAATTGTTTCGCTATGAGACATGGTAATAACAAATACAAATGAAGTACTGGACATGTGTGTGTGAATACGTTACAGTATAAGGATAAGATAATACGCAAGTATTGATCTTTAGAAACACACAGTCAGTTAAACATTAAAGCTCAAGAATTGAAAAACATTTAAATTCACACTTCTAGATTCATGAAACCTTTTGAGAATCAGAAGTGGTTTGAACATTTCAGAAACTGTTTTTCATGCTTGAAAGTTGTTCTTCTTTCAAACAATCAGAGATCTAGGATTAGAAGATATTTACCTTTTAAGCTCCCCTTCAAATCATGATAGAACGATATAGATCTATTAAGCTCCCCCTGGATATTTGCAAAATATCCAGGTCTAAACGTTGAAGAACAGGTCCTGATCTGTCATGTGATCAGAAGCCAAACTTCGTTGAAGTCCGGGTTCTAAGCTGATTTACTTAGAAGCCATTGTTCTTCTACTCCCCCTTGACAGTAGGTGCCTGCAACACATAATCAGTTTTCGGTTTTGGTACCCACTGGTATTTGGGTCCTCGAATGTTAGTTGCAGTTCTTGTAGGGGATATAGAATAAGACCCATACCAGAAATGATCACTGGTTTTGTGAATGTGATCATGTGTATGACAATAAGAACAGTGGTAAAAAAAAAAAAAAAAACAGAAAACTAACAATCAAACAATCAATTAATGCAAGAAATTGATCTTAGGGTTTCAGACAAACCTTTTTACTGGATCAAACCTTTTTGCCTATCCGCTCTGATACCAATTGTAGATCCCAGTGCAGTGCAATCACAAGTAATTCAGAACAATGATGAACAGATTATAGGCCACAGCAACTAGTCATATGATTGATATAACTTCAAAGGGTTAAGGTTTACAGAGAGAATTTCTGATTAGGGTATGTAAACCTAATGACTAGTAAACTGAATAATGAATTTCTACTCTAAACTGTTCAACCCTAATTATGAAATAAATAAGCCTTTATATACTTAGGCTTACAGGCCTAATGGGCTTGGGCCCATCTAATTAAATAAACTATTAAGTAATTACAGAATGAACCCTTATAAATACTTTATTCCACTTTCAACACATAGGACTTTCAGTCCTAACACAGTGTTCCATTGAGAAGAGTAGATTTCGAGGACGAAATCATTCTAAGGTTGGGAGTATTGTAACACCCCGAATTTTTGTTTGGTCTTTCGCGATCAAGAATTAAGGAAATAGGAGGTTTCTGTGTCTGTCTACAGGGCGCACGGGTCGTGCGCCCTCCTTCAGAAAAGAACGCACGGGTCGTGCGCAAGATCAGGGTCGAAGGCAGTAGGATTCGCACGGGCCGTGCGCTTTCCCTTCCTTGAAAACGCACGGGTCGTGCGTTATGTCAGAGTGGATATTTTTGGCAGCCTTAAATATCTTTTTGGGAGATATTTTCTTATATCTCAAAATTTTCTCAGTTTCTTTTTCTCTCTTTTCTTTTGGATCTTAAGAGCTCGTTTGGTTGCTAGTTTTCGGTGTTTCTAGCAAGGGGTCGGTGTTTTAAGCTTCACCTCTACGTCGTGATCGTTATCTGGTTTTCCGGGTTTTATTCTAAAAACCTACTGGTGAGTTCCTACTACCATTTTACAAACTTTATACTTGTCAAAACTCTTATTTGCGAAATCCGAAGTATTTTTACGGTATGATTTCATGTTCTCTACATTTTGATATAAATGAAGTTTTTGGTGATTTTCGGGGTTCCTGATCAGTTTTGACTAAAATGACTGGTTCCACCTTATTGAAGTAAAATGATGTTTTACTTGCACATTATGTGGATATGTGAAAAGAATGTTTAAGAACTCATTTTAATGATTTTCATTCTTACCAGAAGTTGAACTGGAAATGACATTTTGTTTATAAAATGTGTTTATACCATATGTTTATTTATGGTTGGTCACATATGTTGTTGTGACGAGTCTGTACTATTACTAGCGGATCCCTAGGTTTTGAGTCGACTGCATTATTGGGATGTCATATTCCCCATTTTGTAGCTATGGATGCATATGATCCTCGGGGGAAACTTGGTACGGTTATGTGAGGCCGGATACCAGCCGTGGTTCATAGTGATCCTAGTGAAGGAATATACATTGGTTTTGCTTGGGGCTAGATCTCACGTTGTAGCACGGACTTATGTGTTCGTATCCTCGGATTCCAATTGTTTAGCTCATAACTCGGATTGGTGGTCTACTTTGTGTTACACCACAATCCTTGGTAAAATGGTTCTTTTGTCATCGTATGATGAGTTTTGGACCGAAAGGGCCCGGTTGTGGCAAGATGTTATCTTTTATAAATTAAACCTTTATGAAAAGATTTCCTTATGATACTGATGTTTATATTTCGGGAAGTTTATAAAAGAACTACTTGTGCATTAAATTGTGAGGTTCTGGAAAGAAGGTTTATGGTCTCATTTTAAATGGATTTCATTCTTATCAACAGTTAACTTGGAAATGCTTATTTAAAAAGATTCCCTTTGATACAAAAGTTTATATCTTTTGAAATTTATAAACTGTATGTTCTCACCAGGCTTTAAGCCTGACACTTTTTCTCAAATGATGTGTATAACAGGTTCCTTTAGCGGCGGGTCGCCGAGGGTTTGAGTGTTGAGTGTGGACTCGAGGCATTGTTTGAGATGGCTAGTATTTGGAGTTGGGCATTGTTAAAGTCCCATTCTTTTGGTGAGATATGGATCGTCAACTGATGTAATCTATATAGTTATGTTTATATTAGTTTGTTGATAAATTCTATATCCGTTCAGATTTTGTATAGCCTTAAGGACTGATCCCCTTTATGGGAAGTTTATATCAATACGGATGTCTTGTTGCCATATTTCCAGGTTTTAATTTACTCTGAATTTTAGAGTGTTACATGCAGAAAATCGATGGAGAGGGAGAGAAGAGAGTGTGATCGGAACTTGGATATGAATATGAGATCGCGTGAGAGCTCGCTTTTCTTAAGTGATATTTCGACCCTATTCTGCATGGGTATCACGAAATTCACTCGAGGATAATCTCAATTCACCGGTATCGATTCTGGCAGAAATTGATCCTACTTAAACACCAAGAGAATCGTAACCGGTCCTATATTATTAATGATAATAATTTCCCATTTAATGGGATTGATTGTTGGCATAATTAACCGGCGGGTACACAATGATTTGGTGGTTACAAACTTGATTATCCAAGAGATTGGCAGTTACAAGTCTGGAGGTTCGTGCGGCTGGCGGCGCGGCTGGACCCGTGCAGAAACCCGCGCCAAACATTGTTCGACAAACACTCTAGTGTCCCACGCGGTTCGTGGCGCGGATGAGCCCGCGCCAAACACTGTTTGTCGAACCCTCCAAAGACTCGCGCGGCTCGTGGCGCGGATGAACCCGCGTTGTAGCCCGCGCTAAGCACTGTCAACCTAACCACTTAGTAACCCTCCAATCATGACCATCCAACAATCCCGGGTGCTGGCTAGCTTACACGAGTGTGCACTCCACACCTCCTAACTCGTGTTATAGCTTAGCTACCAACCCCATTATTATCTTGTGAACCCAATTACATAAAATGAACCGATGATTTCACTAAAATCGCCAACAGTAATTAATGGGGATATATCCTCTAACTCAATGCTCAACGATGGAGTGGATGATATTTGTTGTGGCAACATTGGTGTGACGTTACTTGATGTGAGAAACAAAGTAATCATGAGCGGACCTATTCATGTCCAAGTGCGTTTCCATACACCTGTTCAACTGAATTTTACAAGTAAATTTTTTTAGAGGTATGAAAAATGCATTTGATAAACTTTGAACGATGATCCGGGATATTAAAAGATACAAGGAATATTAACCAAAAAAACCCAAAAAACCTCTCAGAATCAACCAAAAAACCCGAAAAGTTCTTTGGAAATTAATCAAAAACTGAAAAAGACTCTAGAAATCAAACAAAAAAACCAAAAAGGTTCATTGAAATCAACCAAAAAACTTTAAAAACAATCCATCGAAATGACGGAATGTGGCTAAAAACACAGTAGGCGACTTTACAGGTCTTGACCAACTTTAATTGTACATCCGCTCGATAAAATTCTGGGTCCGCCACTAAAGTTAATTACATAGAATAAAAATTAATCCAACTCGTACGAGATGTGATATAATGTTTTTATTACACAAGTTACATAGCGACGGTCAAAGTCGTTACTGATCGTTTAAAACCTATAGACTTGTCGTCGTGAAAGGTATATAAAGTTATAGCCATAAGTTTGTGCGACTACATGTCGTCACTAAAACATGATTCTTTTTTAAGTATTCTATTATTTTAATTGTCATCTTATTTTTATTATCTATAACGATGATATCATCTTTTTTAAATCATTTTATTATTCTAAATAATATTTATAGAGAGGCCAAATCTTGTGATACATGATGGGGAAAGGTTTGAAAAACCTAATAAATTATCTGATTTTTTAAATGATCAAGTTTCTTAAACTATTTTTTTAATAATAAATCCCTTAAACTTTCTAAACCTGGTTGAATACATCATTGGAACCTGTAAAAACAGACTAATGTGATAAAAATTTGGGAAAAATAAAAAAAACAACAAACTATCTGATTTTGAATTATTAAGTCCCTGAATTTTTTTAACAAATAAATCTCTAAACTTTTTCCTAAATTTTTTTACCAAACAAATTCTTGAACTTTTTTTTGAAAAATAAACCCCAAAGTTTTTTTTTGATGAAACAAATAACGAACTTAATTTTGAACAAATAAATCCGAAACTTTTTTTGATCAAAATCATGAAAACAAAAATATATTTACAGTTCCTCTCACCGACAACAAAGTAAAATAAACCAATTAAACAGAGAAAAATTATACTATTTTCATTACTAATTCCGAAGCATTCAAAAGTGATGCCTAAAACATAAATAGATACATACAAATATTCATCCCTTCACAATTAAAATATACCCAAAAAAACACCCATCCTTTAACAAATATACCAAAAAAATGCCCAAAAGATATGTTCATTCTACTAACAGGAATATACCAATAGTTATTTCCTTTGCATGTATGTGTTTCATTCATTTAGTTGATGGTTTACATGAAAGTCAAACGGTAGATGAGGCTTTTAATTTAGATTAAGCATCACTTTGTTATTGTAAATGAGATATCTTTTGATATATTCATGTTTGTGGGTTGAACATATCTTTTTTGGGCATTTTTTGGTATATTTACGAAGAGATGAGCGTTTTTCTGGTATATTTTGTGAATTGATGAGTGTTTTTTTTGTATATTTTGTGAAATAATTGACATTTTTTGGTATATTTTGTGAAAGAATTGCCGTTTTTTGGTATATTTTGTGAATAGATAAATATAAATTTTTGTATGTACCTATTTATGCTTTAGGCACAAATTTTGAATGATTCGGAATTAGTATGAAAATGATATAATTTTTCTCTGTTTAATTAGTTCATTTTACTTTGTTGTAGGTGAGAGAAATTGTTAAAAAAATGTTCCGGATTTATTTGTTCAAAATTAAGTTCATGATCTTGTTCTTCAAAAACTTCAGGATTTATTTGTTCCAAAAAAGTTCAAGAATTTATTTGGTAAAAAGATTTAGGAAAAAATTTAGAGAGTTATTGTTAAAAAAAATAGGGAGTTAATCATTCAAAATCAGATAGTTTGTTTAGTTTTTTAGACTTTTCCCAAAATTTTATCACATCAACCTGTATGTAACAGGTTACAAGGTTGCATTTAACCGGTTTAGAAAGCTTAAAGGTTTCATCACTAAAAAAATAGTTTAAGAACTTAATCATTCAAAATCAGATAGTTTGTTGGATTTTTTTCAAACGTTTCCTTATATGATAAAGTGAATATCATAAAAATCGACAATTTTCTTGAATGTTGTTGCGATGTTTTTTGGAAACACGATTTAAATTAATTGAGTAAGCTTTAATAACTAAAAAGACAGATATTAATAATAACACAACTAATTTTACACTACTAAAAAAGGACTATTACCGACGGTCGTTTTCGATGGAAAATCCGTTGGAAAATTTTCTGCCGGAATCCATAAAAGTCAACATCACCTTAAATCCCCATCACTGAAATTTAAAATATATATATATATATATATATATATATATATACATATATATTCTCTTTAACATTTGTAACGGAAATTTTATCTGCCGCAAGTATTTGTTAAATTAAAATTAAATTACTTAATTAAAGAAATTATTAACTAAATAATCAAATTAGAAATAAATTTAATTAATTAATTTTTGTAATTAGCATATAAATAGTAAAAATATAAAATTCAAATTAATTTCCGATGGATTTGAGACGAAAAATAATTTAATTTAAAAAAAACAATAATTTCCACTTGAAATCCGTCAGATTTTAATTTGAAATATAAAAAACATTCCTTAAAACTATATTTATTTAAAAGTTCAAATTAATTTTGGACTGATTTTCGACGGAAATTATTAATTTAAAAGAAAATTAATTTCCATCGTAATTTTGTTAGAAATTACTTTGACTCTTTTAAAAATAATTTCTTAAAACTATATATATCTTAAATAATTTAAAAATTCAAATTAATTTCCAACGGATTTGCGGCGGCCGTCGGAAATCCGTCAAAAAATAATTTAAATAAAATTCAAAATTAAATTAATTTAATTTAAAACTCTAAATTATATTAAAATATAAAATTATATTAAAATTCAAAATTATATTAAATTAATTATATTAAAATTTAGAATTTAAATTTAAATTCAAAATTTAAGAAATATTTGAATTATAATTATTTTAAAATTAAATAAGAATTTTATTTAAATTAATTTTGAGGGATTAATGTAAATAAAATTCAAAATTGAATTAAAATTCAAAATTATATTAAAATCTAAAATTAAATTAAAATTCAAAATTATATTAAATTCTGAGAATTATTGTAAAATTTAGAATTAAAATTAAAATTCAAAATTTAAGAAAAGTCAATATTAGAAACCATTTCTTAAACTATAATTATTTAAAAAAAATAAAAATTTTATTCAATAAATTTTTGACGAAAATTAATTTAATTTAAAATAAAGTTATTTCCGTCTGAAATCCGTCGAAAATTAATTTTAATTTTAAAAAACTTTTTCTTAAAATTATATTTATTTTAAAATTTAATTAAAATTCAAGTTTATTTCCGACAAAAAATAATTTTATTTAATTTCTGTCGGAAATCTGTCAAAAATATCTTGAAATAATTATTTTTTTTATTTTTTAATTTAATTTAATGAACTTTGTGGCAGGTTTGCGGCGGTTTTTAAAAAAATTACGTTTTTGTGGTTTTTTTTTCAAAACTCATCTCCGTCTATACTTATTCATTTCTAATTGAGCTTTACTGGGTTTTATTGTGGCTTAGTGGTTCGTATTGGGCGATAGTGGTTTAGTTGTCTTATCGAACCGACTACACACCAAACACATATATGTGGTACATATTTGTACACAAACACGTAATAATTCACACATGGTGTTATGTTGGGCCTTAATAAATGATAAAATCTCATATTTGGCTATAATGATGGTTTAGTGGTTCGTATTGTGGTATAATGGTTCTTAGTTGTCTTATCGTCCCTAATAGACAACATATGCATCTATGAGTAGATACGTGCACACAAACACATAATAAGTCATAAAACGTCATATTGGGATGTAATGGCAATTTAGTGTACATATCGGGGTATAATGGTTCTTAGTTATCTAACTGACCCTAATACACAACACATGCATCTATGCAGTCGATACCTGTACATAAGCATATAATAAGTCACCACTTGTGTTATTGGGCATTAATAAGTCATAAAATGTCATATTGGGCTATAATGGTGGTTGAGTGGTTCATATCAGGATATAATGGTGCTTAGTTGTCTAATTGACTCAAATACACGACACATGCATCTATGAAGTCGATACGCATACAGAAGCACATAATAAGTCACCACTTGTTTGGGCCTTAATAAGTTAGAAATTACGTTTAAATCGGTTCAATTGGGTTTTAATAGGTTATATTGGTCCTAAATCGGTTCTATTGAGCTTAAACCGATTCAATTGGGTTTAAATCGGTCCTGTTCGTCTTAAATCAGTTCAATTGGGTTTAAATCAGTTTAATTGGGTTTTAATATGTTATGTTGGGTCTTAATAAGTCAACAATGCTCATAATAGGCTCTATTGGGCTTTGATGGGTTATATTGGGCCTTAATAAGCCACCAACTATAACACCCGTAATTTTTGGTAAGTAAAGTCCACATGGACGTTTTTGTAATTTATAAATGGCGGGATTTTTTTGGGAAATCATTATTTAAAGTCCCTGGAAGTATCGAGAGTCTTGGTGTTGAAAAAGTTGTAACACCCGGAATTTTGGGGTTGGGTGAAAAGTTGACCGTTACCCAAAGTTCAGGGGGGTTAAATGTAACTTGGGTTATATATATACAAATCAAGTTTAGATATTTTGATAATATCTCAAATTCAGATTTTATCAGTTTTGAGAGAGAGAGAGAGAAGTAGGAGTAAAAAGGGTTCGATCGATTCGGACAAATCAAGGTACGAATATAGCTTAATGCTTTGATCTGAATGTTTTTAGCCGTGTAGAATCTCGTTGTTAAGGTTTTTAACCGTTCCATTTCGAGATTTGAGTGTTTTCGATTTGGATCTGGGTTCAGTATCTCCGGCGTGTTCTTGGTGAGCAAGACGACCGGAAAGATGCATTCGACCGGAAGATGCAGTCGACCGGTATGCATTCGACCGGGAGGTTGCATTCGACCGGAAGATGCATTCGACCGGGAGGTTGCATTCGACCGGAAGATGCATTCGACCGGAAGATGCATTCGACCGGTATGCATTCGACCGGAAGTTGCATTTGACCGGAAGTGGTATTCGACCGGACTAGGATTTGCTCGTTGTTAGCTTATGTTATCTTTGAGTTTTAGTCAGAAAGTGGGAGAGTTATCTATGTTTCGACTTATCTATTCTTTCGGTGTTGTCATAGGTAGCATTCATTAGGAAGAAGAAAGCTGAGGTGAGTTCCTACTAACTTTTCTAAACTGTTATGTACGTCAAAGATTGTGTTTTTAACCCCTATATATCTCTACGGTTTCGGATTTTCCGTTCATTGCATTTTGACGTAACTTGGGGTTTTTGAGATATTTTAGGGTTCCCCAACACTTTTGACTAAAATGATGGGTTCCATCTTGTTGAAGTAAAAGAATGTTTTACTTGCCCAATTGTGGGGCTTATTTGAAAGAATGCATATAATCTGGTTTATGTTTATCTTTCTTACCAGCAGTTGATCTTGAAAACGACATTTTGAAATATAAATGTGTTGAAAGCTATTGATCTAGCTTTGTTGGTCACATGAAATACTGTGACAAGTCATGACTATACTAGTGGATCCCTAGGTATCGAGTCGGCTTATGGCTGGGAAGGATATGCCTCTTCTGTTGTAGTTAGATACATTTGATCCTGGGGGCACTTGGTACGGTTATGTGAGACCGGTTACTAGCCATGGGTCAAATGTAGTCTAACGAAGGAGTATGACTGGTTCCTCGGGGCCCTCCCTCACATCGTAGTACAGACCGAAGCGTTCGTGGCCATGGTTCCATGTATTTAGCTCATAACTCGGATTTGTGGCTTACTTTGTGTTCCACTATAATCCTTGGTAAATCGGGTAATCCCCGTCATCGGAAGATGTGTTTTGGACCGGTTGTCCGTATATTATCAAAGACCTGTATTTTGCATAACTAAACCTTTGGAAAGATTTACTTTGATGCAATTGTTTATATCTCTTGAAAGTTATAAACTGTATGATCTCACTAGGCTTTAAGCCTAACACTTTTTCTCAAATGATGTGTATAACAGGTTCCTTTAGCGGCGGGTCGCCGAGGGTTTGAGTGTCGAGTGTGGACTCGAGGCTTTGTTGAGATGGCTAGTATTTGGAGTTGGGCATTGTCAAAGTCCCATTCTTTTGGTGAATTATGGATCGTCAACTGATGTAATCTTGATATAGGTGTCTAGATTAGTTTGTTGATAAACCCTATATCTGTACAGGTTTTGTAAAGTCTTAAGGACTGATCCCCTTTATGGGAGGTTTATATCAATATGAATGTCATGTTTCCAGGTTTTCCAGGTTTTATTTTACTCTGATTTTTAGGGTGTTACAAGTTGGTATCAAAGCTCTAGTTTAAGCGAACTAGGCATGAATGTAAGATGTGTAGACTTAGACTGAGTTTGATAGGCATTGATTGTGAGATTGGGTAGAACTTCTAAGATGAGACAGTCTTAGAGTCGACGGAAGTTATGTTCATCAGGCGTTGTGATGACGGTAACAAGAACCCTTATGTGTTATATGTTCATAATCTCACTTAGCTAATGTGATTATGAGGATATTTTACGTGAGTGTAATTGGTTTGCTAATGTTATGACAATTGGTAGACGTAGCGCTACGTTTCTTTCGTGCATGTTTCAGTTAAACTCTTCCTTACCCTTTCTCATGCTTGTGTTTACCTGCTCTACCTTGGTATGTTGACCGTTAAAGTAGTGCTAAAGTTTCTAAGTGAGTAAGCTAAGGAATGATTGTTGTTTATAGCAATGTCTCTTTGGGATGATAGTAAGTGCATAGAACGCATTAAGTTAATCTTCATGAGCCAGATTCGTTGGTGGAATTAGAACTATATCTTGTTAGATCGATTCTATTTCGAGGAGATTTGTAAGTTAATTAATGGGATGGTTGCTCTATGATGCCTGAGGCATCCGGTTGATTATAGTACGTCGGGATGTTGGGAAGCGTAGTATTAAGATGTGAGTGCCGACCGAATTCATGCATTAAATTTATTTCTAAAATAAGGTTGCATAATTTGCTTTTCATGATCGCCGACCATAAAGTTAATTACCTTATAACGTTTTGGCAAAACATTTAGCACTCAACATATTTTAAACTATGAGCATAAGCATGCTTAAAATGGTTTTGTTGCACCTGATTTCAAATTGTTATCAAAACTCTCTTTATTCACGTCTTGTGTTTAAATGCTATTTTTGGATGTCGAAATATATGTGTTTTAACGCTTTTTGAGTTAATGGGCAAGTAGCTGTGGAATTTTGACCTTGACATTGGATCTCTTCCACGTATGTCAATGGTTTTAAAGGAAGAGTTATTCCCATGCTTTTGAGTCGGAGTTTCTTGGGAATTTTTAGTTGTGTGAGTTTTGTTGAATTTCTTGGAGTTTGGTTACAGATTCTTTTGTCGCGTACGTATATTTTGAGATGTGTGAGTTTAATATCATTGCGTGCAACTTATGATTTCTTTGGGCGTCGTGTCTCATCAAAAATCTTGTCAAAATGGACGCCTTACCTTGACTTGAAAAATGGAAATTTGGACACCACTTGATTTTAGCGTTAATGAGTTTTATGAAAATCCAGTTGGATTATGGTGTCTCATCTTACGACTTTTGTGTCGCGTAAATAATTTCAGGAACATGTGCATATGCATCATTGTGTGTGTTAATTTCGGGGTTTTGTTAACAAATGTCAACCGTTGTGTACTATGTGCATTGGATTTAAGTATAACGTCGGTGTGAATGATTGCATAAACGATTTATGTTATTTTTAAAACAAGACTTTCGTTCTGATCGTATTTCCATCATTAACTCTTACTGTTAAAATTTCCGCAAAGCATTTAGCGAGTTAGCGGTATTTTTTGTCGTTGTAGTTTCTATTTTGGTCAAATGTGTTTATCTTTACAACGTGAAGCTTTAAACTCGATTTGAAATTTTATTTGCATCCCCGTTATTTTACCGCCCTTTGGGGAATGAATTGTTGCATATGGGGTGAGTTGAAAATTATTTTGCTGCAACGTCTCTTGGTTATAGAGGAGGAATTTTAAAGATAAAATTGTGATTTTTCCCTTTGGAGTTGTACAAACAATTGTTGCACATGTTGAAGCGCAAGAACCTATTTTCACGTTTATAGTGTAAATTATTGCGTATGTTTTACTCGGTATTTCTCAAGGTGCGAGCATTTTGTTAAGTTTTCGTATTCGGTAACTTGGATTGTTTTAACATCATAAATTGCTCATGTCGAGCTTGAATATTTCAACAAGTAAATAGCGTGATTTACATATTCTGGGTGATTTTGTACACGTAAAATCTACATTATGATTTATGCATCTTTGATGATTTTGTGCAAACAAAGTCTATTTCATGACATATGCATCTTAGTATATTTGCATTCATAAAACCTTTGGAAAATCTTTGGTCCCAATACGTGTTGAGTTTTGAGAAAGCATGTCTTTGTGGTGTGGGTTTTCATAAGCATTGTTTAAAGACATTTCATTATTTGGGGAAACGTTAAATGTCGGTTAAATGTGTTTTAAGGTTTACGAGACTTTCGTTGGAAATTTACGTGAAGTGTTGGGCCTTTGGCTCGGGTTTTGACTAAATGAGTCGTGTGGACATTTGTCCGGATTTATAACCATAATGAAAGATTTGAGTATGATGGCGTTTATTCGTGTCATTTGAGAGTTACATGCTTTGAGTGCGTTGGTCATTCATTTGGAGTCATGTAGCGTTTTAGACTGTAATGTTGTAGATCCATAGACAGTCTGTCTGTTTTGTAAAGCCTGAGGTTTTGGGTTACACTTAGTGACCGCTCGGGTTGGCTAGCGAGTAGACAATGGGTGGCACGAGCTGCTGAGTTGGAACTCGTCTGGATTGGATAGGCACCCGTGTCTGTAAGCCCTTGAGGTGGAACTCGACGGAGTATGGCTAGAGGCAATAAACGGTTTGAAGTTGTGATGTCTGGTATGGCATGGGAACTAAGATCGGGATACGTGGTGAAATCCAATAACATCACGGGTGGCCCCATTCATTTGTTCTCGCCACCCAAGATGGAAACGTTTAGAGGTCATGCGAGGAAGTTGTATGGGCGGCCTACTTGTGTGTCCTTCTATTCTCTTTGTGTACGGGTCTCTCCGTCGTAGACCCGGGGTATTTTAAACACTAATGTCATATTTTTACCAACTTTGGTTATGTGGAGTCGACGGTAAATGATGGCTTTAATATTGGGTTCTCCCCACGTATATTAAGGTTTGAATGAAATGTGTTATTTCCTGCATATTGGTATTTAGTTTTCTTTCGTTTTTGGTCACGTGAGTATTAGGCCTAGTGTCCATGTTTTCGGACGTACGATGTGGATGGTGTTACTAATGTTTCATACTTCGAGTTAGTACAAGTTGTGTCAAATTATAAAGCATCGTTGAAATGAATGATCCATCTTTGAAATTGCATAACTTTGAAAAGGAGTTGTTCCATGTTTTAAAATTCATTATTTGAAAGGTTCTGTTTTAAGGAGAAGTTCATCAATTTAATTGCTTTTACTTATGTAAAACTCTTGAGCTCTCTAGGCGTTAAGCCTAGTCCTTTTTATTTTTCAGCATGTGCATCAAATTCCTGTTGTGGGTTTTATTAGCGCCCGTCCTTTATAGTCCGAATGTATAAGATTGGTGGTATGTTTAGAGGTTAATCTTTATAATGTGGCTGTAGACGAAATATTTATGGAAGTATTAAGAAATTTGAATAAGGGCTATTTCTAGATTTGGAGTCGGATCGGAGTTGAGTGATAACAGAATCTGTGTTAACCGATTGACGGAAAGACGCATTAGTGTGCCTTATAAGAGTATCTTTATCGATATTTGGAATGGATTAGTGAAATCTGGGAGTTTTGGGAAGATTAGCGTCGACCGTTGGCTTTGAGTTCGGAACTGTGCAGTTCGAAAGATATTGGTAGAAGGAAAGTTAAGGTCATTAATTTCCTGGAGGTAGTAATTGTTACCCAAGGTTGGGGGACAACCGTAACCTTATGAGTAAAGGTTACTTTGGAGAGTTGAGTATTCGCTTCGTTAGGAGTGAAATGTGCCCAAGAAGGGTAGCTAATTCGGATATCGGTATTAAGATCTCGTTAATGTTTCTGGCAAATGGGTTAAGAACGATCTTCTCAGCGGACAGTGTTCCATTGAGAAGAGTAGATTCCGAGGACGAAATCATTCTAAGGTTGGGAGGATTGTAACACCCTGAATTTTGGGGTTGGGTGAAAAGTTGACCGTTACCCAAAGTTCAGGGGGGTTAAATGTAACTTGGGTTATATATATACAAATCAAGTTTATATATTTTGATAATATCTCAGATTCAGATTTTATCAGTTTTGAGAGAGAGAGAGAGAAGCAGGAGTAAAAAGGGTTCGATCGATTCGGACAAATCAAGGTACGAATCTAGCTTAATGCTTTGATCTGAATGTTTTTAGCCGTGTAGAATCTCGTTGTTAAGGTTTTTAACCGTTCCATTTCGAGATTTGAGTATTTTCTATTTGGATCTGGGTTCAGTATCTCTGGCGTGTTCTTGGTGAGCAAGACGACCGGAAAGATGCATTCGACCGGGAGGTTGCATTCGACCGGAAGATGCACTCGACCGGTATGCATTCGATCGGGAGGTTGCATTCGACCGGGAGGTTGCATTCGACCGGAAGATGCATTCGACCGGAAGATGCATTCGACCGGAAGATGCATTCGACCGGAAGTTGCATTTGACCGGAAGTGGTATTCGACCGGACTAGGATTTGCTCGTTGTTAGCTTCTGTTATCTTTGAGTTTTAGTCAGGAAGTGGGAGAGTTATCTATGTTTCGACTTATCGATTCTTTCGGTGTTGTCATAGGTAGCATTCGTTAGGAAGAAGAAATATGAGGTGAGTTCCTACTAACTTTTCTAAACTGTTATGTATGTCAAAGATTGTGTTTTTAACTCCTATATATCTCTACGGTTTCGGACTTTCCGTTCATTGCATTTTGACGTAACTTGGGGTTTTTGAGATATTTTAGGGTTCCGGAACACTTTTGACTAAAATGATGGGTTCCATCTTGTTGAAGTAAAAGAATGTTTTACTTGCCCAGTTGTGGGTATTATTTGAAAGAATGCATATAATCTGGTTTATGTTTATTTTTCTTACCAACAATTGATCTTGAAAACGGAATTTTGAAATATAAATGTGTTGAAAGCTATTGATCTAGCTTTGTTGGTCACATGAAATACTGTGACAAGTCATGACTATACTAGTGGATCCCTAGGTATCGAGTCGGCTTATGGCTGGGAAGGATATGCCCCTTCTGTTGTAGTTAGATACATTTGATCCTCGGCGGCACTTGGTACGGTTATGTGAGACCGGTTACTAGCCATGGGTCAAATGTAGTCTAACGAAGGAGTATGACTGGTTCCTCGGGGACCTCCCTCACATCGTAGTACGGACCGAAGCGTTCGTGGCCATGGTTCCATGTATTTATCTCATAACTCGGATTTGTGGCTTACTTTGTGTTCCACTATAATCCTTGGTAAATCGGGTAATCCCCGTCATCGGAAGATGTGTTTTGGACCGGTTGTTCGTATATTATCAAAGACCTGTATTTTGCATAACTAAACCTTTGGAAAGATTTACTTTGATGCAATTGTTTATATCTCTTGAAAGTTATAAATTGTATGATCTCACTAGGATTTAAGCCTAACACTTTTTCTCAAATGATGTGTATAATAGGTTCCTTTAGCGGCGGGTCGCCGAGGGTTTGAGTGTCGAGTGTGGACTCGAGGCTTTGTTGAGATGGCTAGTATTTGGAGTTGGGCATTGTCAAAATCCCATTCTTTTGGTGAATTATGGATCGTCAACTGATGTAATCTTGATATAGGTGTCTAGATTAGTTTGTTGATAAACCCTATATCTGTACAGGGTTTGTAAAGTCTTAAGGACTGATCCCCTTTATGGGAGGTTTATATCAATACGAATGTCACGTTGCCAGGTTTTCCAGGTTTTATTTTAATCTGATTTTTAGGGTGTTACAAAAGTTGAGTTTCGGAGCATGGTACGGGCACAACTACGATGCCCGACGACTATGACAGTGTCACAATCGCACCTGGCATTGTAGCAGTGAAAAACAGAGCATGGGAGAGATGGCGACATTTCCAGGCGACATTGTCCAAGGTAATGTCGCTGGTCAAAGTCGCACCAGGGGTGCAGAGTGCAGTTAAATCGGGATTTCAGCTTTATTCCTCATTTCTCACATCCAAACTTTCCCCTTTCTCTCCCAAATCGTTTCTCCTTCTTCCCCGTCAAACCCTAACTCATTTTGGGTCCATTTCTTAAGTTCTTAAGGTGTTCCATCATCAAGTGGTAGATTGGGAGCTATAGCAAAGAGTCCACCATTGTCATCTTCAACCTCAAGCTTCATTTTAGGGTTTACTAGGTTTTCACCAAAACCTAAGTGGTAAGTTTATCCTCTCCATTTCTAAACCTCATTATAAGATATAAATGCTTAATTAAGGATATCCTTGTGTTTTATTCCTCCAATGTCGGTTTGGAAGATTTTGGAGGATTTAGGTCAAAAATTAGGGTTTTGGCCAAAATGGAGATTTTGATGAAAAATGTTTGGGGATCGATTCTAAATGGTTGAATATGATTATTTATGGGTGGAAATTGTGGATTTAGGTTTTGAAATGATTTTTCTTGTGGATTCGGAGTTCTTCAAGGAAGCTCAAGATGGGGTAAAATCTAGATTTAGCCTAAATCTAGCAAGGTTAGTTCAAGTTGATTTGTGAAAACGGTGTACATGCCAAAATGTTCATTTTAAAGTGTTTTGTGTTTTACATGAAAATGTTAACTGTTGATTATCTGATAAGTTTTGGTTATTTGGAAGTGTTTAACTTTATAAACTTATAAAACACCCATCTTTGGGATTTTTGGGAATTTTGATAAATGTATCATAATGAAGATGTTTTGATAACCATTTTCATAAATGGAGGGTATTTGGTAAAAATACATTTTTGTGGCTATTGGTAATAAGTGTATTTTGTGTTGCGAAATGCTTTGAAAATACCAATGTACGAGTCATTGGAGTTTGGTCATTCCCAACCCTGTGTACCTTTCGGTTATCATAAACCTCTTTGGTTTTGGGGAAAAATGTATTTCAAGTAATTTGTTGAGTAAATCTTTGATATTGATATTTTAACGATTTATCGTACACATGTTAATCATTTGGAGTAATTGTACTTCTAATGTTTGTTATGAAAAATGTCGACCTTGTGCTTTGGGGACGCTTGAGAGAGCCAATGGGGTTATAAACTTGTTTAGAAAATGAATGGTCAAAACCTAAATGGTGTTGTAATGTATTCATGCATTTTTGGAGCATGTGCTTGCATAAACATGGTCGGTTGCATTAAGCCTATCCCTTTTTATTTGTCAGCATGTGCATCAGGTTCTGTTTGGGAATAATCCTTGTAACACTAT
Source organism: Arctium minus (assembly GCA_954870635.1). Lineage (NCBI taxonomy): Eukaryota > Viridiplantae > Streptophyta > Magnoliopsida > Asterales > Asteraceae > Arctium > Arctium minus. Next base: position 38,253,610 of record OX941085.1, on the reverse strand, counting down.
GAAGAGAGGAGTGCAAGTAGTGTGCTCGAGAAGCGAGTAGCATTGGTGAGTCTTCTGCTTTGGTTTTGTGAAGAGCAACTTGTTTTGGGGTTATGTAGCACCCGTTTTTGGTTTAATCCTTGTTTAATACTGGAGTTCATAATTCTCGGGGTTAATTATAGAATCTTATATTTGAGGTATGATAAATTTTGATTTGTAGGAGGAAGTTTTGTCCTTCATTTGATATTATGCTCTTACCAAATTTGAGGGTGTTATATTTTAGAATGGTGGTTCAGATAGAATGTGGTCGGCGGTGGTTCAGATTGGTGGTGGTTTGTGGTGGTTCAGATCGGCAGTGGTCGGCGGTGGTTCAGATTGACAGTGGCCGGCGGTGGTTCAGATTGGCGGTTGTCGACGGTGGTTCAGAACGACGGTGGTCGGCGGTGGTTTAGAACGGCGGGGTCGGTGGTGGTCGACGGTGGTTTAGATCGACAGTGATCGGTGGTAGTTCAGATCGACAGTGATCGATTGTGGTTTAGATAATTAGATCGACGGTGATCGGTGGTTGGCGGTGGTTCATATCGGCGATGGTTCAGAACAGCGGTGGTCGGCGGTGGTTCAGATTGTTAGTGAATGCCCAAAAGCTAATCATAAGATTATTGTAATTTTAAGTTTTGTTTCATGAAATTAATAAGGCATTGCCCAATTTATTATGTCTATGCTATATTCTGTGTTTTAATTATTCATAATAAATAACCTTAGAATAATGTATTCTAAATATCCCTAGTTAAATATTATTTTAGATTTTAAGGTTGAAGTAATATGATAATGACTAGCATATGTAGGGATTCATATAGAGATATTGAATCTGCATATGGGTACAAAATGGAGATTTTGTGTATCGGACGTGACTCGCTATGAGAACACTTCATTGGATGTCATGTGAGTGTCATAAGTGTTTCTCATGTGGTCAATGTACATGTAATTCTTTGACTTGAGAAATATGGAGTTTGCTATATGTGAGCAATATATTTTGACATTTGTTCTAATCATTCTGTAACTGGGTGACAGAATAATTGTTGGGTATGTTATAAATCACATAGTAGAACTGGCATGTATCGAGATAGGATTTGTCCCTCCTTTATGACGGGTGTGATGTCTCTGGGCCCCTTGATAAATATATACTAAGGAAATGCATGCATGCTAGGATAATTGATATGAGATATCATGATCTGTTTTATTAGTATATTAGGGAATCAAGAAACTAGAGATTGGACATAACGAGAATGACACATTCAATGTCTCGTGTTCAATCTGGACATCAATGACAAAAGAATTAAATGCGTAAATTAAAATTGACTACAAACTGATAATTTGTTGTATCACCAATTCTCGTCATTTGGGTGACGATGATGTATTGCTAGATGCCGCCCATCGTTTATAACTATAAATACGAGATTTATATTTATTACCAACATGTCGAGAACCCATTGGGTCACACGCTTTGAACATATCCGAATAAGGAGTTTCAATAATTAAAATGTTTAATTATTATATCTGATTTGTATTGATTTAATCTGATTAAATAAAAATCAGATATTATTTTGTTAGACATTAAATAAGTTGACTAGGTATGGTTATGTAAGAAAGTGATGGTCATTGGCCACTCTTACACTCAAGTAAGGTGTGGAGATGATGGTGATCTTTTAGGCCATACTTTCATCACCATATATAATGTATGACATTGTATGAAATTCTTGTTCTTGCAATTCTCTCTAAAATCACCTACAACTATATGCTCCCTTTCCTTTCTAAGTTTTGAAACCATGACTAGCATCACGAGAAGGCAAATGATTCAGATTGTTCACGTGGATACCGTGGAGGCATCAAGCTTGCTTTGTTGCTATGATTCAAAGTCTCGTTAACTGTGAGGTATAATTTCGAAACACCCGATTTATTCCGGTTCGTATGGGTCCTTGGAGGGTTACGATTTTATTTTCCGCTGTGCTTGAGATCCCGTAACCTAACAGTGGTATCAGAGCTACTTACGAACCTCTAGATCGGTTTTTTTGTGACATGCATGCATTTTTAAAACTGTTTTGCTGCTGTATGTTTTTGTTTCGTAAATGTTTTTGTTTTTTCATCCCAGAAAGATTCTGAATCTCAGAAAACTTAAAACATGAAAAACGTGGAGCTTTATGTTAGGGTTCCACAGGATTTTGAATCGCATCATTTCGACTTCGTATGAATTTTTTACGATAGTGTCGCAATGCTGTTCGAAAATCGAACCCACTACGGGTTTGACTTGTATTTCGGCCCATAAGGGTTCCAGATCTTTGAAATCCTTAAACATAAAAGATGTGCATCTTTTTGTTAGTTTTCTAAAGAACTTTGAATCACCCTTTTTCGATATTGTATGAATTTTGTATTAATTTTATACGGTGGTGTTGCAAATCGTCTTTATGTTTCAATGTGATTGAATATGTATAATGTGATTTGCTTGGTGAATGGTTATAGCCCTTAGTCATGGATGTATTATATTTGATAAATACGACTTGCATGTCGTGCCTTTATCTATATACTCTCTTTGTACATTCTCCTCTCATCCAATCCCCTCGAATGTAACTCGATGTTTCTTTGTTTGAAATGTAAAGTATTTTGTATAAAAGAAAACATGAGATGGAGGCGTTATGAAGTGATGAAGATGAGAAGACTTAGAACCATAAGAGTTTATTTATGTAATGATATTCATACTTGGCTCTATGAATATCGCATAGGGGGGCTATAACCATCTCACATTTATTTTTACGCTTTATATATATTGTGATATATTATGCGTGGTTGTATGTGTGTGATACTTGTTACAACATTTTAAAACAAAATATGATTTTAAAATATATAAGTAAAAGAAGTTTTACAAATCAAAATGAGTTTTGATAAATTAAAAAAAATTGGTATTTATATAAGATATAAAATGGACCGTCAATCTTGAGTGATAAGGTCTTAGTGCATCATAGTAAGATTTCAACCGGTTTTGTCACAAAGGCCTAAACCGCCAAAGAAAGGAAGGTATTTAAGTGATCCTCGTGATCCTCCTCCAATCCGGATTCCGGTTAAATCAAACTATGAGGAAATGATCTATTACAAAAGAAAGAATGGTAAAATCAAACTAACTAAAATCCCTCACCAAAATATTAAGTTTAAGATGCCTTCCAAACATGGCACTTGTCAAGACTTTGATCATCGAGGGTGGGTAATGCTAAAGTTGGGTACTCTCTTTAATCTTAGTTAGATAAGGTAAGCATAGGATTCCTACAAGCCATTTTGGGTCGGACTTAACCAAATTAAGCCTAATAGGATTGGGGATTTAGAGGCATGTGTTAGGAACATTCATATGATGAATTTAAATAAAAGTTATTCACCTAACTATCCAAGAGTTACATAGAGATGTAATTAGCAATGTTGTTGCTTACCTAACACATTATTGGTTGATCGGTTAGCTAAAGTTAAATTGATCGATAATGAGAATATGGATCTTGGCCCGCTAGAAAGCTTATGACGTTTTCCGAAATAATAAAAGAGTGTTGTTGTTTTGATTAAAATAGTGGGAGCTTGTTTGATGAAAGTCCTTATTAAACAATAAAATTTCATGACACTAAGAACTCTGCTTTTTCTATTGTAGATTACCAATGACACAAACCAACAATGGAAACAAAAACACTTTGCGATCGATTCTCGAGAAAGAAAAACTAAATGGAACAAATTTCATCAATTAGTATCATAGTTTGAGAATTTTCCTCAAAGCTGAAAAGAAACTATATGTCTTGGAGCAACAAATCCCTGAAGTGCCTAATTCCAGTACTCCTAGAACTGAAAGGGACACTTTTAAAAAACATGATGAGGATGCTTTGGACGTGTCATGTCTAATGCTAATAACCATGGAACTTGATCTTCAGAAGCAACATGAAAACATGGGGGCGTTCGATATGATCGAACACCTAAAATTGCTATTCCTAGAGCAAGCTAGACATGAGAGGTACGAAACATCCAAGGAACTGTTCCGTTGTAGAATGTCCAAAGGTAGTCCCGTTGGCACTCATATGCTTAAAATGGTTGGGCATATTGAGCGACTTGAAGGACTAGGTTTTTCTTTACGAAAGGAGTTGGCCATTGATGTAGTTTTGCAATCATTGCCAAATAGTTACAGTCAATTCGTGATGAACTACAACATGCATGACTTTGACAAATCTCTTCCAGAATTGCTCAATATGTTACGAACAACCGAGCAAGAGCTTGCAAAGAACAAGTCCACCATTTTGATGGTTCGTAAGGACAAGAAAGGGAAAGGCAAAGGAAAGTCAATTGCCAAACCCACTTATAAATCTTTGAAGCCAAAAGGAGTTATTAAGAAATCCAAGGTAACTGTACCTAAGGAGGGTGAGTGCTTTCATTGCAACAAACCCAGGCATTGGAAGAGGAACTGTCCTCTCTATCTTCAGGAAAAGAAGAAAGGAAGTGTAACTTCCACTTCAGGTATCTATGTGATAGAAGCTAATCTTTCTACTTCTTATACATCATTGGTATTAGATACTGATGTGGTTCTCATATTTGTAGAAACGTGCAGGAACTCAAAAGGACTAGAAGGTTGAGTAAAGGTGAAGTTGATCTGCGTGTTGGAAATGGGGAAAATGTTGCTGCTATAGCCGTAGGATCTATTTTGTTAACTTTACCGACCGGATTATTATTAGAACTTGATGACTGTTATTGTGTACCATCTATTTCTAGAAATTCGATTTATGTATCTTGTTTGGACAAGAAAGGTTTTACCTTTAGTATTGGAAACAAATGTTGTTCATTCTCTTTTGGTAATATATATTATGGTGACGCACGTTTGATTAATGGTCTTTATGTTCTTAATATGGATAATCCAATTTATAACATAGATAAAAGGGATGTCAAATCGAATAGTTCAAATTTAACCTATCTCTGGCATTGTCGTCTTGGTCATATAAATGAAACTCGCATTTCCAAACTCCATAAAGATGGATTATTGAACAAGTTAGATTTTGAATCATATGGGACGTGTGAAGCTTGTTTAACTGGAAAGATGACAAAGGCTCCTTTTGTTGGACAAAGTGAGAGAGCAAGTGATGTATTTGGAATCATACACAATGATGTATGTGGTCCGATGAACATACATGCTAGAGGTGGTTATAGATACTTCATTACATTTACTGATAATCTCAGTAGGTTCGGTTATGTATATTTAATGCGACATAAGTCCGAGTCCTTTGAAATGTTCAAAGAATTTCAAAATGAAGTACAAAACCAACTTGGAAAGAGTATTAAGATTCTTCGATCTTATCGAGGTGGCGAATATTTAGACCATGCTTTTCTTGATCATCTCAGAAATTATGGTATTGTATCACAACTCACTCCACCTGGAACACCACAATGGAACGGTGTCTCCGAAAGGAGGAATCGTACACTGTTGGACATGGTACGATCTATGATGAGTCAAGCTGACCTTCCGACATCCTTTTGGGGATATTCTCTAGAGACAACAACTTTCACACTAAACCGAGTTCCATCAAAATCTGTTAAAAAGACACCATATGAGATATGGACTAGGAAGAGTCCTAAATTATCTTTTATGAAGATTTGGGGTTGTGAGGTTTACGTACGTCGTTTAATCACAACTAAATTAGAACCAAAATCTGATAAATGCATATTTGTAGGATATCCCAAAGAAACTATGGGATACTACTTCTATCATCCTCATAACAATAAAGTGTTTGTTGGGCGTACTTGTGTCTTCATGGAAAAGGAATTTATTTCCAAAGGTATCAGTGGGAGGAATGTAGAACTTGAAGTTGTTCAAGATCAAAATATGTCAACACAGATGAGACCAAAACAGACACCACAAGTAATTGTGGGTCCACAAAGTGATGTGGAAAGACAGTCTGATGTCGTAACACAAAGTGCTCGTAGATCTAGTAGAAAACGGAATGAGCTTGAGAGATATGGATTTCTCATCACTCATACCGGGGATGTGATGCTCATGGATGATGAGCCTACTAGTTACCAAGATGCTATGGCAAACACTGACTCCAAGAAATGGCTAGAAGCTATGAGAATAGAAATGGACTCCATGTATGAAAACCAAGTTTGGAACTTAATTAACCCACCCAACGAGGTACGACCTATAGGGTGCAAATGGGTTTTTAAGAAAAAGACCAACATGGATGGTAATGTGATTATCTATAAAGCTCGATTGGTTGCAAAAGGTTTCAAACAAATTCAAGGTGTTGATTATGATGAAACTTTCTCTCCAGTCGCAATGATTAAGTCTATTAGAATTTTACTAGCCATTGCAGCATATCACGATTATGAGATTTGGCAAATGGATGTCAAAACATCTTTCCTTAACGGAAAGCTATTTGAGGATGTATATATGATACAACTCGAAGGTTTTTTCGTTCCTGAAAAATCTCATATGGTATGCAAGTTGCAATGATCTATTTATGGATTGAAGCAAGCTTCAAGGAGTTGGAATCATCGTTTTAATGAAGCGATCAAAGAGTTTGGCTTCTCAAAAAATGAGGATGAACCTTGTGTCTACAAAAAGGTTAGTGGGAGCATCGTTTCATTTCTTTTTATTGTATGTAGATGACATACTACTCATTGGAAGTGATATTCCGACGCTTGAGTCTGTAAAAGCCTGGTTAGGAAAATATTTTCAATGAAAGACTTAGGTGAAGCTGCCTATGTATTAGGCGTTCAGATCTATAGAGATAGATCGCGGAAATTACTTGGCTTAAGTCAGAGTACATATATAGACAAAGTGTTGAAACGGTTCAACATGTCTGATAGCAAGAAAGGTTCTTACCAATGTCTCATGGCATATCACTTTCTAAGACGCAATGCCCTACTACATCTCAAGAGAGTGAACGAATGAGTAAGATTCCACATGCTTCGGCAATTGGATCTATCATGTATGTTATGATATGTACTCGACCTGATGTATCGTATGTTTTAAGCATGATGAGTAGATACCAATCCAATCCAGGTGATGGTCATTGGATTGTCGTCAAGAACATCCTAAAATACTTAAGAAGAACAAATGATTCATTCTTGGTATATGGCGGTGAAGAAGAGTTAAGTGTAAAGGGTTACACTGATGCAAGTTTCCAAACAGATAAAGATGATTCTCGATCGTAGTCGGGTTTTGTGTTTTGTCTTAATAGTGGTGCTGTGAGCTGGAAGAGTTCCAAGCAAGCAACAGTAGCTGATTCTACAACGGAAGCTGAGTACATCGCAGCATCAGATGCAACCAAGGAAGCCGTTTGGATCAAGAAATTTATTTCTCAACTTGGAGTTATTCCTAGCAGTGATTGTCCAATAGACTTGTTATGTGAAAACAATGGATCTATAACACAGGCCAAGGAACTTAGATCTCACAAAAGATCCAAACATATTCTTAGAAGATATCATCTCATTAGAGAGATTATTGAAAGAGGCGATGCTAGTATAAGCAGAGTGTCAACTGACAACAATATTGCTGATCCACTAACCAAGTCGTTAACACAGCAGAAGCATGATGGCAACTGTAGATCCATTGGTATACGATGCATGGATGATTGGCTTTAGTGCAAGTGGGAAATTGTTAGTGAATGCCCAAAAGCTAATCATAAGATGATTGTAATTTTAAGTTTTGTTTCATGAAATTAATAAGGCATTGCCCAATTTATTATGTCTATGTTATATTCTGTGTTTTAATTATTCATAATAAATAACCTTAGAATAATGTATTCTAAATATCCCTAGTTAAATATTATTTTGGGTTTTAAGGTTGAAGTAATATGATAATGACTAGCATATATAGGAATTCATATAGAGATATTGAATCTGCATATGGGTACAAAATGGAGATTTTGTGTATCGGACGTGACTCGCTATGAAAACACTTCATTGGATGTCATGTGAGTGTCATAAATGTTTCTCATGTGGTCAATGTACATGTAATTCTTTGACTTGAGAAATATGGAGTTTGCTATATGTGAGCAATATATTTTGACATTTGTTCTAATCATTCCGTAACTGGGTGACAGAATAATTGTTGGGTGTGTTATAAATCACATAGTAGAACTGGCATGTATCGAGATAAGATTTGTCCCTCCTTTATGACGGGAGTGATGTCTCTGGGCCCCTTGATAAATATATACTATGGAAATGCATGCATGCTAGGGTAATTGATATGAGATATCATGATATGTTTTATTAGTATATTAGGGAATCAAGAAACTAGAGATTGGACATAACGAGAATGACACATTCAATGTCTCGTGTTCAATCTGGACATCAAGGACAAAAGAATTAAATGTGTAAATTAAAATTGACTACAAACTGATAATTTGTTGTATCACCAATTCTCGTCATTTGGGTGACGATGATGTATTGCTAGATGCCGCCCATCGTTTATAACTATAAATACGAGATTTATATTTATTACCAAAATGTCGAGAACCCATTGGGTCACACGCTTTGAACATATCCGAATAAGGAGTTTCAATAATTAAAATGTTTAATTATTATATCTGATTTGTATTGATTTAATCTGATTAAATAAAA